>OU452220.1:21931191-22531191 GCA_911728455.2 Marthasterias glacialis
TCGGCACCGTTGTACATTAGTTTTATGTAGGAGATGAACCGGTCCCCGAACCCCAAGGCTCTCATGGTACCAAATAGATAATCATGATCAACATTGTCAAATGCTTTTCTCTGATCGAGGTTGAGCACAGCGAGGGGAGTGTCATTTAAATTAGAAACATTGATAATGTCTTTTATGAGAAGCACATTGTCATATATCGAACGATCTGGAATGCAGTATGACTGATCGTGATGGATCACACTGCTAATATGTCTTTTGAGCCTGTTGGCAAGCAACTTAGCAAAAATCTTATAGTCGGTGTTGAGCAGGGAGACAGGACGCCAGTTTGCTACGTCAGAAAGATCCCCCTTTTTGGGAATGAGTGAGATAACGGCCCTTTTGAATGACTGGGGTAAAGTGCCACAGTCAACAGCATGGTTGAGGACTGACATCAAGTCATTTTTGAAAATGGGCCAGAAACATTGGAAAAATTCACAAGTGAGGCCATCCAAACCGGGAGATTTGTTTTTGCCAAGTTGCTTGACGGCTAGATCAAACTCCTCGGACAGTAAACAACTATCAAGATCCTCCGAGTCAACAGGATCAAGTGTGGGCAAGTCCGAAAGGAGAGTGTTACGGGCGCCCTCGTCAGTCGGTGCTTTTTTGTACAAGGTGCGGTAAAAATTACGCACGTGAGTTTTTATTTCGTCAGGATTTTCAGTGACAGTGCCCAACGGACGCCGGATACTTGTCATTGTTTTAGCCTGCGAGTGGGATTTTTCAAGCTGAAAGAAGTACGACGAACTGGTATCCACTTCTGTAATATGTTTAAAGCGTGATCTGACGAGAGCGCCCCTGGCCTCATTTTTTCAGTAAAGTGTTTAACCTTTGTTTTTGTTCATTTAACACACAAATTGTTTCTGGTGGTAGGTCTGGCGCAGACTGAAGCTCGTCAATGGAGTTATTCATTTGACGAAAAAGATCGCGCTTTTCTTGCGAGACCTTGGTTCCATACATTTGCGAGAGGGACTTAAGTTGCAATTTGCCAAAATCCCACCAGTCTCCGAGTTCATCAAATTCGTTCTTTTTGGTTCTCCAGTCTTTCCAAAAATGAGTGACAATTTCCTTAAACGCATTGTCTTCAAGCAAGTTGTTGTTGAAATGCCAATAAGCACTTCCTTTGATGTCATGAATGGGAAGTTTGATAACAAAGGAGACTGCTGAGTGGTCAGACAGAGAACAAGGAGTGATATCGCATGAGCGGACACAAGACATCAGATTAACTGGAACATAAAAGCGGTCTAGCCTGGCTTTAGAAAACCCGTGTGCAGTGTTTGGGTTGTTTCTAAGCCAGGTGAATTTTTGTAGTGTGGGGTTCAATCTGCGCCAGACGTCGCTCAGAGAGAGAAAATTTACATTATCATTGAGAGCCGTGGAGATTTTGGGCCGGTGCTCAGTCGGCCTAGACAGACGATCAATGGAAGGATTAAGTGTACAGTTAAAGTCACCACCGATTACAATGACACCATCACTGCGTTGCCCACAGTGATTAAAGAGAGCTCGAATGGCCGCCAGAGCTGTGTAATTGTCTTGTGGAATGAGGACATTGTAAATATGATGAGGGCTACTGTTGAAGAGAGTCTTATGATAAAGAATGTGGCCTTCAAAAAGAACTTCGGAATCAGAAACACTGATATTATTGTTTTTAATGAGTGTGGTTACACCCGAGCCTCGGGAAGGCCCAGGAGCACAGTACGGAGTATATGGCCAGAGATTCCAGCAACTGCATTTTTCGCTGAGATTATTAGTCTCTTGCAAGAACACAACATCTGGGTTATTGTGAAGCCTCTCAATGTATGTTTGAAAGGCGGCATTCCGGGTGGAGGAGGAACAACCCCCGGTGTTGAGCGTAAGCAGTGATAGTGTCATTGTTAGTACATGTACAAAGGATATACTATTTTTATTATGACAATCCATTGCAGAAGAGATTTATACATCGAGTTTTCTTATCAGCTTTTGAATCCTCTGCTGCAGGCTTTTTTGCAGTAGGGGACTATTTCGCATTGGCTTGAGCTGTTTGACAAGTCCAGGTATGTTCGCAGTGTACTTACGAGCGATGGTTTCTGGTTTTTTTCGAGCTTTGACGGAATTGAGAAATTTGACAAGTTCCACGTTTGAGAGTGGCCCCTTGTAAGTGGGGAAAGACTCGGCAGAGAGCTGCGCATCGATGTCAGTTGTTTGCGTGTCGTCCCATTGTTCCGAGTCGGTCGCAGTGCTGCCCACTGTGGAGGCAGGGGTGGAGGCAATGGGAGAAGGGGCGTTAAGAGCCTGGGAAAGATCTTGGGAAGACGTCTGCATAGGGGTGCTGATTTTACGGGCCATCTTCCGGGGTGGTGAGGGTGTAGCCAGGGAGACTAACTTGGGGGCAGTGTCTTTGGCTTTGGGAGGGGACTGTTTCCGTTTGGATAAAACCTCAGAGAAAAGTCTGGAGGGGGCAGGAGGAGAACCCCAGATCGAGAGGATGGGGTCGGACGAACTTTGTTTACCTGATGGGGGTGGGGGATGGGTGGAAGATCTAGGGGAGGGGGTGGGAGGGGATGCACTACTATGGCCGGTGTCTTTCGAAGAGGACGACAGGCCAGGGGAGGGGGAGGGGGGAGCGGCATTGGCACCAGTCTTGGTTCCTCTCACAGAGGGAGATGAACCAGCGGGAGGTGGACGTTTTTTATTAGAGGCTGTGGCTGTGGGAAGGGCAACCCCCGAGGGTCGTGCCTTGGATAGCGCAGCCAATTCAGGGGGCCCCTGCGGAGGCCAGAAAAGCGATTTTGGGGGTTTTGTTTTACCAGTGAGGGCTGGAGTTGTAGTGGGTTTGGAGGCCGGCGGAGCACTGTTTTTTGAGGCCGGCTGGTCAGTGGGTTTGGGATTCTTGGGTGGATGTTTTGGATCAGATTTATTACCATGGATGAAGGTGGGAGGGGGGTTAAGTGGGTTATCGGTGTCATTAGTATGTGCTTTACTGTTGGGTTTTTTACAGGAACGGCTAATGTGGCCGTGTTCCCCACAGTTAAAACACCTGACCGACTCGGTAGACAGAAAGACACGGTAATTTACGCCAGCATACGTGAAATTAATGTGATCAGGAGGAGTGACATTTTGATTGAAAAGTACCTGAACTTGTCTTCTGAATGACATGATGTGTGACAGCTCTTTGCTTTTAAAACCGAGGGGTATGGGTCGGATCTGAGACACCACCTTACAAAAACCAGAGATATTGTGAACAAGAACATAATTTGGAACTTCAGGGTAGTAAACCAAGTTAGCCAATTATAGTGGCTCAGCACTTGATTTGAAAGGGTACTTGCAAACAATGCTGGATTATGACATCAGGCTATTGTCCCATGGTGGTGGGGGGAGGGGGATTATAGGTCTGGTTTACCCTTGGAGTATTGTAAACAGCTGATGGGAAAATCAGTCAATAAACACCTGCTAAGTGGTTTGTGGGGGGCAATCAGCACAGGACTGGGGCCGGATTTAGACATGTACATGTACATGTACAAAGTACTATTTTTTTTGGTAAATCAGTCATGAACCAATGTGTAAATTGCCACAATGCTTCAATCTTTGCTGCGTGGGTCCAGGGAAGTTCCATTCATCTGGTCAGTCCATTAGAAAAAGGACTGTGTCCCCAAAACACTGTTATTACCCGTAATAGAAAAGTGCCTCTTGCATGAGCCACTGTGCGTCCCGGGAACTAAGTGTGTTTAGTGCAGATCGCAGGGTTTTAAGCAGTAATCCCCCAAAATATGAAAATATGCCTCGAGTTTGAGCACGGGTGCATTAGGCAGGGTTTAACAGTGCATGTCCATGGCAGACTTTTCATTTATAAGCAAAAGTGTACCTATTGGTCAGTCAAGCGTTTCTAAATTGGTTGTAGCTATGTAATTTACCTATACTTAGTAACATTGCAGGTACGGTACTACAATTAGCTAGTCAACATACTTGCAACTATAGGCTTATTGAAGTTAGACGCGTTAATCATAAAAATGATTACGCCCGAAACTTTCTGCAGAGTAAATTAAATTTCATTTTCTTGTGTGATTTCATTTGACTAAACACTTGTTTATTAGCAATAATATATTACTGATAAGTCGCAAATCTCACCTTTCTAAATATCTAGCGAAACTGCTCAAATGAATTCTTTGGGAAGCTGTGGCCTACTTGAAGACGCCGAAGAACATACGCACGACACAAGTATACCTTGGCTACCGGTGAGTCGAGGTGGTCGGCCGCTGGGTAGCACGGCAAGGCCCGCTGGACGATTGCGGTGGGCGCGACCTTGACGGGCTGTCCACGCAGCACGTGGAGCGGTGTACCAACATCCATCGCTTGAGGGCGCTCTTTACGTCAATTTACCGCAACGTGCAAAAACAAACAACAAACTTGGTACTTATCATTCTGCATTTACAGGGCCGGATAACAACACTGTTGTTTGGTGTATTTTGGGGACCAACGTTATTTTTGCAGAGCAGCTGTGTGCGCCCTTAACGGAAGAAATATTTGACTCAAACAAGTGGGAGCCAGGTAAATGGTACTTACTCGTATGTATGGACCCGATTAAGTTGGTTCTTTTTCCTACTACTGGTCTGAATATGCTCAGTGCCGACCGACCGACCGACCGACCGACCGACCGACCGACCGACCGACCGACCGACCGACCGACCGACCGACCGACCGACCGACCGACCGACCGACCGACCGACCGACCGACCGACCGACCGACCGACCGACCGACCGACCGACCGACCGACCGACCGACCGACCGACCGACCGACCGACCGACCGACCGACCGACCGACCGACCGACCGACCGACCGACCGACCGACCGACCGACCGACCGACCGACCGACCGACCGACCGACCGACCGACCGACCGACCGACCGACCGACCGACCGACCCGACCGACCGACCGACCGACCGACCCGACCGACCGACCGACCGACCGACCGACCGACCGACCGACCGACCGACCGACCGACCGACCGACCGACCGACCGACCGACCGACCGACCGACCGACCGACCGACCGACCGACCGACCGACCGACCGACCGACCGACCGACCGACCGACCGACCGACCGACCGACCGACCGACCGACCGACAGACCGACAGACCGACAGACCGACAGACCGACAGACCGACAGACCGACAGACCGACAGACCGACAGACCGACAGACCGACAGACCGACAGACATTTAAGGCATCCTTCAAGGACTTCGCATAGTCGGGGTGGGCGGTCGCTAATGGCCACTCTATATCTGCTTGTGCAGCAATCGCCATAAATGTTGGGTGGATTTCAGGCAAAGCTTCGTAATGCAACCACCCTTGCACAACACTTCACCCCCATGGTAATTCGACCTAGCAAGTTAATCATCATCGAATAACTTCGATACCAGTCGCAAAATGAAGTCCTTAGGTGTGTTTACCCTGTCGTGGATGTCCAAGTGATCATTCTTTGACATGACATACACAGCTACTTGTGGGCTTCCTATCATGACTTCACCACCCGTATCCAACTCGACGAATTTTGGCGCCCCTTTCTCAATTCTATCTCGTCTCGCCACCTGATTCCGCAGCATGGTAACCTCTTTTACAAGTTGAAGCAAAAGTTCATGGTTTTTCAATGCAATTGAGGTTGAGCGGCGGGGAGATCCAGCGAGTGGTGGTGTGGGTGAGCGGCGGGGAGATCCAGCAGGTGGTGGTGGTGAGCGACGGGGAGATCCAGCGAGTGGTGGTGTGGGTGAGCGGCGGGGAGATCAAGCGGGTGGTGGTGGTGAGCGACGGGGAGATCCAGCGGGTGGTAGTGGTGAGCGACGGGGAGATCCAACGGGTGATCTCGCAATCCGCTTTAGCTGTGTTAGCGGGATGTCGTCCTCACTATCACCGTCATCAATAACCTCATCAGCCAACCGCTTTCGTACTGTAGAAGGGAAAATATTTCATCAGCTTGCATTTTTCAATATTTGTTCTGACTCTAAAGAAAACAGGTCAACTCGTACGCCAGCCAACTCGTACGCAACCAACTCGTACACGGGACAACTCGTACACCAACCAACCCGTACGCCAACCAAATCGTACGCCGACCAACCAGTAACGCCGACCAACTCGTACGTGTGGTTAAACCGTGAGGAGTACTGTAAACTTGGAGGCATAGTTGAGACTACTGGTAAGTTTTCTTTGATCAATTACATTACTGGAAGACTTGAAATCTTTCAAACAAGTTTGTACATTGAAGTATGAAAAAAAGGCTTGTGGCCCTTTAACTTGTTTGTCATAGGTACCATTTTTATGGTATAAAGCATCTAATTATTTGAGTTTACTACCTTTTGTTTAAAACATGACATGGGTTGTTTACTAACATACCACAAAGAATGAGGCATTTTTTAAGGATATCACAGAGGTTGATGTAGAACTTTTTAATAATGTCCTGTAGTCAGTTTCCCATGACTGAACATATTTCTTAACATTTTCTTTTCAGGGATATGGCTTCATGAGTCTTGGGTGTTGGCGGCGTCACCAGATGACATTGTCACAGCTAGTCCTACATGTCAAGTGCACACAGATGGATTTTCAATGGCACCTATTTTGGAGGTCAAATGCCCATTCTCCATTCGTGATGGCAGCATAGCAGAGGCATCAGGCACAAAGAGTTTCTATTTAGGTACAATCTTTACTTTGAATACATTTGATTTATCTTACCCATGTGGATTGAAGGGATATACATGCAAACTAGACCTCTTTTGTTTCTAAATTGGCAAACCAAAACTAGTCCTATAGCAGCCTTAAATGTGATTAAAATGCGCGCAAGTATAGCTCCCTCTAGTGGTTGCATTCATGACAACTAATGATGTCATCATGATTTTATGTGACTGAACAGCAGTTGTGGCAATTGACATAAACATTAGTTACTTTATGATGGAGAAATGGAGTAATGTTTTATCTCCCTACACCCCCTATCCTAAGATTTCTAAGAATGGGTATTTTTGTGCACACCGTAATGGGAAAACCTTGTGGGGGTCAGGGGCCAAAACCCACCTACATGTACATGGGGTTAGCTGGTGAACCTTTTCGAATGACAGGTCAAACCTTTTGGGGTGAAATCTTATGGGACAGGCTCCCAGACTATAGACTTTTATCATGTTGCCTCCATCTTGGTCATGCTCCCTGTATCCAACTACAGTAACGAATGCTGATACTCATTGCATGGAAAGGAACCAGACAATTTGTCCTTCCAGCCTCGGTTTGGTTACATTGATATGAATGGGAAAAAATCACGATGGCTGCAACATGATAAAGGTCTATTAAGTCCACCCCTTCCAACTACAAAAGGTTGGCATGTAAAAAGTGTGGTTTTATTAAAACATCTACTTGGCATCGTAAAACCAGCCTCACTTGGTGGTCACTTGAGTATTCTTACTTTTAACGATTCTTAGATCACCTATCAGGATTCTCGTTTTTCTTTGTTAAACCTTGATTAGATGGCATTTTCTACTTTTCCCCTTTTTCCCTTTTAGGTCTGGACAGGGGAAGGTTATTCCCGAGGAAAAATCACCATTACTGGAACCAAATACAAGGCCAGCTTCATACGACCGCACACACCTGCTGTGACCTGGTTGTGTGGACTACCAAAGATATTCAGATCATAAGGGTACAGAGGGATGATGTGTGGGGTGACAATATTCCCAAGATGATTGATTTTTGTTTCAATAAATTCATTCCCTATGTAAATGGCATGTAGGTCCACTAACATTAAGTTCAATAACATCGCCGCCTCAATGCTGCATTTAGCAGTTCTATGAAATGAAAATAGCAAAGCTTGCCGAAAATTGGCTGCATATGGGCTCTATGAAATTGGCCTCTTGTCAAAGGGAGGCACAAGGTATGTGTTTGTGTAAGTTTCGTTTCATTCACCTTAAACAAATTGAAATGTTTTTTATTTCAAACTTCCAACATTTTTTTTTTACTGTGAACTGGGATGGATATTTATAAAACGTGAAGGGGTTTCCATATCAACTCTGCAACTCAAGTTGTAAAACAGACATCACTTGTTTTGTTAATTCCTAAAAAAGTATTTTCATAGTTCCACAGATATTTGACTGACACTAACAGCAAGTACATTGGACTACAACTATATTACAATATTATTTATATTATAGGTTTTCCCGGCCAAATTCAGCAAAATATCATTCAATTTCATTATTGCGCTTTCAAATTCACTTGATTCAGTCAAACTAACGTTTCTCTTTCAGTATTATTGCATTCGATTTCGTTGGTGATCCATTTTTAAGTATAATTCATCGTTTTCTAATAAAAAAAGGAATTACAAAATATACTGTACCTGTATCTATTATCAGTAAACATAAGGATTCAAAGTAGAGTTTTTAGAAAGACTGTAAATGTTTGACTTCGAAAGCCAGGCATGATCAAGAAGAAGCAATTATGAATTAATGTGTGGTCCTTGTTATGGAGGACGAAAAGCGGCCATCTGTTTTTCTACTCTCAGAATAGCTAAAAGTCTGATTTAACGTTGTTTTTAAATGAATTTTTCCACATTCTACTTTTCTGATACCTGAAAATCAGATTGAACGTTTTATGAAAATGCATTTCCCACTTTTCTGCTTTTCTGCTACCAGAAAAGCAGATTTTACTTTTCCTCTTTATGTTGGCGGACGAAAAGTGGCCACCTGCCTTTTTGCTATCAGAATAGAATAAAAGTAGATTGAAGATTTTGACTTTTTCATTTTCTCCTTTTCTGCTACCTGAAAAGTAGTTTTTACTCTGGTGCCCGAAAATTGGCCGCCTGCTTTTCTCTTTTGAGAAAAGCAGAAAAATGGTACGAACGTTTTGACAATCGTGCATGCTGTACTTTTCTGCTTTTTTCGATATTAGAAAAGCAGATTTTACTCGGGCGGCCAAAAAGTGGCCATTTTCTTTTCTGCTTTCAGCAAATGTCCAGACATTATGTCTACCCGTTGTAAAGAAAGATAACGTTCCCGCAAAGTCTTTTTGATGTAGCCATGAAACTCCTCTGGTTATTTTGTTAGAGATGCCGCCAATATTGTGGTCACTGGCCTCACCAAGAAACGCTTACGTTGTTTTTTAGTACTGACGTATCCGATTGGTCTCTACTCACGCAAACACAAAGTTGTCATTTTTGATTGGTTCGATTTGACAAATTGCGGAGAAAGTACGCTGACGTCGGACGACAAACATGCAACTTATTTATGCGGCTAGAATTTGCAGCCTAGCCGTAAATTGGGAATTTGGAGTGGGTTTGTTGCTCTTGGCTGAATTTGCGTGGCTACAGCTTTACCACCTGATCTATCTCTATCAAAAAGCTATACTAGCTGTGTGTTATCAGATTTAATTACACTTCAGTTCATCACCCAGTACTCTGTCTTTGGTGAGTTGTGAGTGGTAGGCTATCGGACACTACAAGCGTTTTGTTCGTCAGTTTTAAAAGATCATGGAATTGGAAGAACTTGACCATGATATTCTGCACAGTGTCAGGGAGGCGATTTATCATGGATATACGCATGCTGATATTGCCAGATATTTGCAACTTCGGTTTCCCAATTCTCGGGGACTGTCTTCAAGAAGTGTTCGACGGTACTGTACACGACACAACATCAGTCGCATCAACCACGAGTAAGATGAGGTGGTGGCACACTCTGTTGTGGAAGTAAGTACTTCTACTGTTCTAGTTATCTGTTAAAAGATAGGGGTTCTCTTAGATTTATGAAGCTGACGCGTTGGAGAAGCCATCTTTAATCAAGAAGTTAACAGCGCGCTCTGTTGGCGGGTATAAACACAGATATTGTTACATCCTTCTCTTTACTTTGAGTGGGAAGTGGGAAAGTTCTTTAACAACAAGAAATGTTTCAGAATAAAATTGTTAAAGTAAACTTTAAAATGAAATTATAAAGTCATAGCGTTCATAAATCAAAAGAATGTTCATAGAGAATTTTCCAATAAAATTACTGGCCAGAAAATATATGATTTTAGTTTTTTAAATGATTGTTCAATTTCAGAATTTCTCCAAAGTTTGTTTGTTTTGTTTTTTCAGAACAAGAAATGTGTGCAATTGAGTTAGAATGAAACACGAATTTAAAATAAAAATAAAAGGAGTGTGTTTGATTCTCACAGTATTTTAATTTTGTGCAAAAAAACAACACTTCTTATGAGAAGTTTTTACTTGAGTTTTTTTTTTTTTTTTTTTTTTTTTTTTGGTAGTGTTTCACATAGTCTTTAAACTAGTGGTTCCTGACGGTTGCGAATAGTAGCCAAAAAGAATCAGGAAAGTTGTTGAGGAAATCAACAT
Organism: Marthasterias glacialis; assembly: GCA_911728455.2. Classification (NCBI taxonomy): domain Eukaryota; kingdom Metazoa; phylum Echinodermata; class Asteroidea; order Forcipulatida; family Asteriidae; genus Marthasterias; species Marthasterias glacialis. The sequence continues at coordinate 21,941,553 of OU452220.1, forward strand.
GTTTTTTTTCACCTTGATTATCACTCAGAGGGTACCTGGAAAGTTTGCAGTAACACCATGTTGGCATGTAAAATTTACCTCTATTGCGTCGTGTCAAACTCCAAGATAAAATTCACCCATGTTTTACCGCAATCCTTTAGTACTTTGCTTTTTTATAAGAATTCATGTAACTACAGAATTTATTTCCATTATTCAGGTTGGGCCAATTTATGGGAGAAGACTAATGACTGGTTACCTTAATGCACAAAGATTAAGAGTAAATCGGGACCAAGTTGCAAGATCTATGGAAAGAGTAGACCCTGTAAGCTATGAACGAAGACGCACTAATGCTGCCAACAGGACAAATCCAGCACTATATACAGCTAACTACTATGGCCATAAAATTCATCTTGACCAAAATGAAAAACTTGCTATGTTTGGAGTCACTCATGTCTGCGCAAGAGATGGGTACAGTGGGAGGATTGTTGGTATGATTACTATTCCTTGCAAATGCAATATGGAAATTGTGGACAAACTTTTCCGGTAAGTGGATAAAATACAATTTAACTTGGTAATTCAGCTTTAAATGTAAACACAAATTTAGAAAAACTTCAGCAGCAGCAACTTCTACGCACATTGTTAAGTAATACTTCTGTAGTAGCACAGCTGATCATCAACAGCATGAAAAACCACCAACTGTCTGTTAGCCATTCAGTTTTAAATCTTGAAAATAAATAAATAAAAATCAAATAAAAATGTCCCTTTCGATAGTTTATCTGTGTGTACACAATTTGTTATTGCTGTGGTTTTATTTATCATTCCCCAAGTGTAATCTGTTGCTTTGATTGACTAATTGCTTCCATTTAAGTGTATCATTAATACACAAATGTACTGGGTGGTCCAAAAAGGACACCCACTTTCAAATGTTGACCTTTTAACAAAAACTTAACAAAAATGATGAAAATTTGATTTATGTGTAGAGCTTTTATTATACAAAATACATTTCAGATTTGTACATTATGTTATTTGGGCTGAACAAAGATAAGGTGTGTCTTTATGTTCCAAATAGTAAAGGTGCTTGTGAGGAAAAATTTCATAGGATACTGTACTGATTCCCTTTCTAAAAATTCTACTTACAGCCAGTGTTGATAAGTGTGCCTGCCCCAGAATTCCAGCATGTATAATTGTTGTATGCTGTTTAGTTGTGTTGCTTAAACCATAAAATAGTATACATTATTGGTGGGTAAATCCATTTTGATTTTTATTTCCCTTACTTAAGTTGTTTTTTAGACCGCTGTTGATTCGTGAAGGAGTATGGACACAAGTACGTGTTGATCAGGGAACAGTTTGTGTTGACTACATTTATCCAAGATTGTCTTGCAGGCTACAGACCAGACCAAAACTGCCCTCCTTGGGTAGCAACATCTTCTGTGCATGTAAGTAATCTTTTTTCTATTTTTATCCAGATGTCTGAGTTTAATGAGAATGAACAAAGCATACACTATAGATTTGGTTTTCAGTCCTCTGCTCTGTCCTTTGTGCCTCTGCTAACCACAGAATTCAGTGCTTATGATCATCAATTTTGTGCTAACTTCACTCACTCACTCAGCTGCAAAAACAACTTTGGTCCTTCACCAAAGGCTTGGTGCTGACCTTTCCAGGTTGGTGTCAATAGTGATGCCAAGTGCCATGTTGTCAACTGGGCATACATGTACAAGCCTATTATATGCATGGCCAAAAAGGGTAAGCAGAAACAAATCTTCTTAAACCCTGTAAGCACAGAATCTTTAGTGACGTGATGTACACATGCGCATTTTGGGTGGGTAACATTGTTGCACGTGTTTGCCAATCCAGTAAACCCAGGTGACTTTCTCTTTGTCCCCCCTTTGTTTATTTGTTGTTCTTGAGACCTCCCCATTGGTTTTCTAGTTGAAAGCGAAGGTAGGACGTCCTCACACCCGAATCCCTTATGTTAAAGTCCTTGGTTTGAATGAGCAAACACTGCCATACAAACCAGACGAAGTAACATTTTTAATAAAAACATATTTTTGCTACAATTTTGAAAAGAAAAACGAAATAAAAAAGAAAAGAGAGGGATTATCATAGCGGTTGGGGAGGGATGCTAAACAACTTTTTAATGGCCCAATATGCAAAATTATAAAAAATTTAAGTTCGGTGGAACATTTTATGGAAATATTTTCTTTATTTGAGAACAAATTTACCACATATTTCAATTAACTACAACCAAACTAAGAGTACACATGGAAAGCACAGTTAGCTTTAAACAAAGTTTAACAGATGTCTTATGTGTACTTAAGATGAACTGGCATGATTTGAATAACAAACATTTTAAAAAGTAAGAAACTACATGGTAACAATGATTGCATATTCATTTTTTACAGAATCTACGAATTGAACGCATATGGCCTGAAGTGAACCATCGAGTGAATTATCCTTTGAAAAGGATTGCTGTCAGAATGCATTAGCAAGGATTAATCCACATGGATGATGACATCGAGAAGTTTTGTGTCTCTATGGTTCTGATCCAGACTGCACGAATTGGAGTCAGGCGATTTGTTACAAGCTGGAACAACCACACTCTACCAAGTATGCTTGGCCTATAAGAGGGGATTTTCATTTCAGATTAGAGATGATTGGATCACAGTAGAACAGGCACTTTGGAAACATTTTCAGTGGTGTGTGTTTATCTCCATAATTCTAAACATAATTATAAACACTGTAAATAGTCTATGAGGGACCAGGTTAGCTAATTCTCTGTAACCATTCCAATACATTTAAAAGTTTAGTTGGATTTGTTTCCAAAATTATGTACATTTTATGAATACATGTGGGAGGTTATCACAGACTAGGGCCCGGGACTAAACAAATGGTTACTGAGCAGCAATATAAAAAGGCCCCTTAACCAATACATTGTTTTCATGTTCATAATCAATTCTTTAACTTGGATAAATGCCTTTGAGGAATTTTCTTTAATAATAACAGTAATAATATAACACTTGTATAGTGCAATATATCCACCTAACAAGTAGGCACGACAATAAAGAACAATTCACTGAACAAACAACACATATAAATTCAACTTTGCCGTTGTAACCATTTGGCAATTACCATGCGGTGGGTTTTGAGGGAAGTTTTGACGTCCTGTTGATGGATGAAATAGAGTGAATGTTGTAAGGGAGGCTGTTCCAAAGATAAGGGGCAGCAGTACGGAAAGATCTTTGGTTGGAAAAAAGAGCATTTGGGGAAAACTACATTTTCTATATTTCAAAGCAAAACAAATTTGACAATAAATAAAAGAATTAAAAATAAAATCTTCAGAATTTACAATTAAATGAAAATAGCAAAAGTATGATTGTTTTGTATCTTTCACAGCATCTGCTGGACGACCTGGTGCATTTGGAACCCCTGAAGAATGTTACCAGCAAAACTGCCGTACAACACCCTTGGGGCATCTTCAAATACCTACTACGGAAGAGCTGATCAATTTGTATCAAGACAGAGGGGGGCGAATTGTGAGTTTTGGGAGATATGGCTAGGACCCCCTTGCAGATGATGCACAGCTTGTACAAAAACGCCAGCCAAGAATGGAACTAAATTTCCCTTCGTACGAATACTGCTTCAATGCTGCACTAAGAGGTTATCAGCAGCCACTTCAGCAAACAATACTTGGGTGCATAAGGACAACTCTGGATATCGTTAATGCTATGTAATAACCTGCCTCTTAATGCAAACAATAGAAATTACACCTAATCGTTTATTTATGTTTTCCACTTACAAGTGCATCTGTTGTTGCTGTAAGGTAGAATTGTAACACACTTCTATTTTGATGAAAGGAGCTCACAAGGTTCTTGTCCAGTGTATGGCATACATTTTTTTCCAGACACCTAACCTACATGCATGTCAGTGCCAACCAACATAACATAAATAGCCAATCATATTATCAGGGCCCAATTTCATGTAAGCACAAGAACTTGCTAAGCACAGAAAAATATTGCTTGGCAGAAACTGGTTACCAGCAAAAACGCCAAAAAAGTTTACATTGTTGTGACTGGTCCCCCAGTAATTTTTTGCTTAGCATAGAAATTTCCTAAGCAGTATTTTCTGCTTAACTGCTTTATGAAATTGGGCCCTGGCCTGTTCACCATAGCAGTTCATCATAGCAATTGCATAAAAACTGCATAGTAAGGAGCAGGGCCCTATTTCATAGAGCTGCTTCAGAAAAAAATATTGCTGAACAATTTTCTGCTAAGAAGAAATGAGCAGCATATTGTCTCAAATTGTACATGTGACATGGTAACTGCCGGTAATCCTATTCTGATAAGCATAAGTTTGTTGTGCTTAGCTACTTTTTGTGCTTAAGAAGCTCTATGAAATTGGGCTCTGAGCTCTAACATGTGTGTACATATTCATTTGAAAGAAATACAAATGAAGGGGGAATTTTAGAAAATGTCATCCATAGTTTGTCAGGGTATCTAGAGTTGGACTTTGATATCACATAGAAGCAATGCTTGGATACTTTGATAATAAAAACAATGGTTGAATTCTTCAGATCAAAAGGTAACCCCCCCCCAAAAAAAAAAATAAATAAATAAATAATAATAATAATAATAATAACAATAAATAAAAAATTATTATTTTTTTTTAAAAACTAGACATAAGTTTTTGTGACATCACAAAAACAAGGTGTTCGGAATATGGTAGTTAGAGATGTTATTTAATATGAACATAAAAACGTAAAACTGTGCTTTGAAATACATTTAATTTGCAGCAGAGGACCTTCATGTTCCTAGCTCTTACCATTTTTTTCCCGGTTTGACCGGAAGTACAGGTAGGCCTACGCAATATGAAACAGAGAAGGACCTTACCAAACCTTGGTATTTTGTGAAAGAATCATGTTCCTACCTCTAACAAATTAAAAAATCGAGGAGCTACTTTCGGCTTCACCGGAAGTAGAGGTCACAGAGGTCACACAAAGTGCAACAGAGAAGGGTCATCCCTTACCTTGGTATTAGGTGAAATAATCATGTTCCTAGCTCTAACCATTTTTAAATAAAGAGCTACTTCCAGTTTGACCGTTAGTAGAGGTCAGACAGGTCACGCAATGTAACAGAGAAGGATCCTCCCTAACCTTGGTATTTGGTGAAAGAATCATGTTCCTAGCTCTTACCATTTTTAAATAAAGAGCTACTTCCGGTTTGACCGTTAGTAGAGGTCACAAAGGTCACGCAATGTGCAACAGAGAAGGATCCTCCCTAACCTTGGTACTTGGTGAAAGAATCATGTTCCTACCTCTGACAACTTTTGAATGAGGAGCTACTTCCGGTTTTTCCGGAAGTAGAGGTCACACAGGTCACGTAATGTGCAACATGGAAGGACATTCCCTAACCTACAATCTGATGTAAGAAATGTGATTATATAATAAAAACTTCTTAAATTTTGAATTTTTGAATATTTGAACTTCCGGTTTGAACCGGAAGACAAGGTCACATTGGGGTCATGTCTGTGGGGCGATTACGCAGTTTTGAATGACCTTTCAGATGATGCATAGATTGTAAAAATCCATTGTGTACTTCAGGAGTTATGATTTTTTGAAATAATAAACTTTGATTTAATAAATATGAATATGAAAATAATTAAAAAGAGCTTTATCATATGTATTTCATGGGGACTTCCGGTTTGGGCAGGAAGCGAGGTCAACTCAGGTCACTAAGAATTATAAAAAACCGCATACATTTATTGTAACTCGACTTCTGGAGGAAAAACAAGTTACCTTTTTGATTTTAACTGCCAGGAAAAACAATGTTTTTGTGCTTTCCAAAGTGTTCCTTTTCCACGCAGTGCAATTGGCTGCCGCCAGGTTTTCTGTTCAAAATACTATTCATATTGCCTTTTATCAAAACATTAACCCTTTCTGCCCTCTGTTTTGTTCGGCATCTATGCGGTGTCAATAAAAAAAAGTGTGTATCGCTAGTGAACGTTGATGGCGCTATATCAAATTAACGGTCTCATTCTGTACAGTCAATCTGACATTTGACATTCAAATTCCGAGCTCATTATCTGTATTAAAAAGTTCCAAAGTTTTATAAAAACTACCCCACTTTGATAAACATCACAAACACAAGTGTGCACGGCTAAAGAAATACACGGACATTTGGAAAAGCGATGACTTTACTTGTAACTTTACTTTTAAACAGTTTTACTCAGCGTATCCCAACAACAACTCTCGCGGCGGTAAAGAGCCCCTGGCCCCGCTGTTGCACACTTGTGACTCTCGTACGTAAGCACGTACGTGATCGGTATAAATAGAACGAAAGACGATCATTTTGTCAATTGCATTTTCTCCATCATTATACATCAAACAACTCACGTGAGCATGTGATCGTCTCAGTAAAGTCTCCTCTTCCTCTCCCTGTCACAATTAAGCCACCAGAATGACATAAAGGGAAACATTTCCCCACTGAACTTGGCATCACTTAAAAGTTTTTCTTTGCGTCGCCATTATTACACACACACAGAACTGAACAACACACCGCAAAGTTTGATGAACTGTGACAAGACCTGACTTGTTGCATGTTATGTATATACACAGCATGCAGTAAGAGTGCACACGCATGGGGTGCAATACAGTAAGGTAACTGTACAGACTCTATCGGCGATCGCGCTAAAAACGGCACTTTTCACCTTAATATAACTTCGTTATGCAACGGCCAATTTTGTTGAAATTTCACAACTAGGCTTTTATAGTTGTTATCTATTACTAAAAAATTCAACATGTAGTTTGCTCGAAAAAAAATTGAAATAAAGAAAATTCTTATTTTTAAACTCGTCATCGTAACAAACTGTAACATTTGATGACGTCATCAATGTAATAATTTCAAAGGTCATAAACTGAAATAACATATATTTGGATGAGAACTTAACACACAGCACAAGAGTGAGATTTGAATAGCTCTGGGATAGTCGCATACCTTTTGAAAGAGATAAAAGACACATATATTTAGGGGTGGGGTATACATCCCATTATTTTTAAGAGCTAGATTTCAAACATGTCATCTTACGAAGGATTAACATCAATGTACATGTGACTCAATCTTATGTCTTGCAATAGCTTAACAATGTTTTACTTTTGTTTGTTTTTTCAAAAAATATCTATCTAAGAAAAAGTTCACCCTTGGGTAAATCTCAGAAACAGCAAACAGTGATGGAAATTCCAATGTCTAATCCCTTAACTCTTGCCGATTCAATATTTTTAATTTTTTAAAGTAGTTACACAAAATGGCTAAAAAGCATACCAACCTAAACTTGCAAATGAATACTCACACACGTTATAACCTAGCCTTGAGTCAAGGCATTCGTGGCTTGAACAGCTTTGTAGAGCTGCGATCCCAAGCAACCGAGATGGGAGACCACGCACTTCAGTGGCAAAGCCACGAGGGCATTTTCCAACTTGTTTGCGGTTTCTTATGTTTTTTTATAATCTCGACTTTTGCTACCCAATCAGAAGCGCATAATGCACGTTTCATACTTGAATTATTCATTTAAAAAACGCAAACAAGTTGGAAAAGGCCCTCCTGGCTTCGCCACTCGGCTCGCTCGCGTGGCTCCCTTTCCAGTCCCTCCGCTGTTTACAAAGCTGTCCAAGCAACAAAATATCCCATTCTTTATTGTGTTTTTTGATATAAATATAGATTATTATAATTATTGGGTGTTCGGACACAAGTCCGAAGACCCTCTGTTTTTGTTCGTTTTTTTTTTTTTTTTTACTTCTCCTTCTTATGCCTGAAGATTTTCCGCTAACAAAAGCACTTTTCCTAAGCTTGTATGAACTTGAAACTTCACACATAGTTAGATACTCATTAGGACACAAAACCGTTTGAGTGACGTCATGATGACGTCATCGGGTGTCGAATTACATTAAATCAAAGTTTATTATTTCAAAAAATCATAACTCTTGAAGTACACAATGGATTTTTACAATCCATACATCATCGGAAAGGTCATCCAAAACTACGTAATCGCTCCACAGACATGACCCCAATTTGACCTTGTCTTCCGGTTCAAACCGGAAGTTGAAGCAAAAAATGCTTAAAAAGTCACAATTTAAGCTGTGGAGTCAATATGAAACAGAATTAGGACAGTTTCAGTCATGTTATTTCGTAAAACATTGTGTACTTCAAGAGTTATGATTTTTTGAAATAATAAACTTTGATTTAATGTAATTCGACACCCGATGACGTCATCATGACGTCACTCAAACTGTTTCGTGTCCTAATGAGTATCTAACTATGTGTGAAGTTTCAAGTTCATACAAGCTTAGGAAAAGTGCTTTTGTTAGCGGAAAATCTTCAGGCATAAGAAGAAGGAGAAGTAAAAAAAAAAAAACTAGAAATGAGTTTTTGTGGCATCACAAAAACTGTGTTCGGAGTGTGATGTATTAAAAGAATTTTTAAGTGTTAAAAGTTAAATAAAATTAAAATTAATCCAACTTAAATATAAGAAAATATGAAGAAAAACATATGTTAAATTGAGCTTTATAATATATTTAATTTGAACATCCGGTTTGGACAGGAATTTCTAACCACTTTTGAATGCGTTAAATGAGGTACTTCCGGTTTGACTGGAAGTAGAGTTCAGAGAGGTCACGCAATGTGTAACAAAGAAGGGCCTTCCCTAACCTTGGTATTTGGTGGAGAATCATGTTCCCAGCTCTTACCATGTATAAATGAGGAGCTACTTCCGGTTTGATCTTAAGTAGAGGTCACAAAGGTCACCCAATGTGCAACACCGAAGGACCCTCCCTAACCTTGGTATGTGGTGAAAGAATTATGTTCCTAGCTCTCACCATTTTTAAATAAAGAGCTACTTCCGGTTTGACCGGAAGTAGATGTCACAAATGTCACTTAATGTTTCACAAATGAAGTCTTTCCCTAGCCTTGATATTTCTCGAAATAATCATGTTCCAAACTCTAACCACTTTTACATGAGGAGCTACTTCCGGTTTGACCGGAAGTAGAGGTCATAGAGGTCACCCAATGTGCAACAGAGAATGACCTTTCCTAACCTTGGTATTTGGTGAAAGAATCATGTTCCTAGCTCTTAGCAATTTTATATAAAAAGCTACTTCCGGTTTGACCGGAAGTAGATGTCAGAGAGGTCACTTATTGTGTCATAAAGAAAGACCCTCCCTTACCTTGACATTTGTCGAAAGAATTATGTTCATACCTCAAACGGTTGATTTTTTGTTGGTTTTTAAATGTTTAAATAAGCCCTGTATTAAAGACTAACAAAGCGTGGAGTATGCAACTTGAGAAGAGACTAAGAACAACGTGTGGTTAATGTGAATAGCAATGGGGCATCGATGTCACACAGCCAGTTACACCACACACACACGTGTACATGTATAATGGCATTGGATTTTGTACAGCAATGTTGGACACGCTTGAACGCACACGGACAATCGATTTGCGTTAAACGTCCGGTTTGAACCGGAAGTAAAGATCAAAATGGTGTCACTCCAATGCAAAAGTTTGAGAAGACTGAATTCTCTACAATCTGATGCAAGATTTGTGATCATGTGATAAGTACTTCTTAAAATATGATTTTTTGAAATTTTCAACTTCCGGTTTGAACCGGAAGACAAGGTCAAATTGGGGTCATGTCAGTGAGGCGTTTACGCAAATTGGGATGACCTTTTCGATGATGTATAGATTGTAAAAATCCATTGTGTACTTTAGGAGTTATGATTTTTTTAAATAATAAACGTTTATTTAGCGTAATTCGACACCTGATGACGTCATCATGACGTCACTCAAGCCCTGTCATGTCCTAGTCAAGTTCTAACTATGTGTGAAGTTTGAAGTTTATATGAGCTTGGGAAGGGTGCATTTGTTAGCGGACAATCGACAGGCAGAAGAAGAAGAAGAAGAAGTACCAAAAAAAAAAAACCGAACAAAATCAAGAGGTGTTCCGGGCTAGTGCCCGAACACCTAAAAAACGAACAAAAACAGAGGGTCTTCGGACTTGTGTCCGAACACCCAATAATTATAATAATCTATATTTATATCAAAAAACACAATAAAGAATGGGATATTTTGTTGCTTGGACAGCTTTGTAAACAGCGGAGGGACTGGAAAGGGAGCCACGCGAGCGAGCCGAGTGGCGAAGCCAGGAGGGCCTTTTCCAACTTGTTTGCGTTTTTTAAATGAATAATTCAAGTATGAAACGTGCATTATGCGCTTCTGATTGGGTAGCAAAAGTCGAGATTATAAAAAAACATAAGAAACCGCAAACAAGTTGGAAAATGCCCTCGTGGCTTTGCCACTGAAGTGCGTGGTCTCCCATCTCGGTTGCTTGGGATCGCAGCTCTACAAAGCTGTTCAAGCCACGAATGCCTTGACTCAAGGCTAGGTTATAACGTGTGTGAGTATTCATTTGCAAGTTTAGGTTGGTATGCTTTTTAGCCATTTTGTGTAACTACTTTAAAAAATTAAAAATATTGAATCGGCAAGAGTTAAGGGATTAGACATTGAAATTTCCATCACTGTTTGCTGTTTCTGAGATTTACCCAAGGGTGAACTTTTTCTTAGATAGATATTTTTTGAAAAAACAAACAAAAGTAAAACATTGTTAAGCTATTGCAAGACATAAGATTGAGTCACATGTACATTGATGTTAATCCTTCGTAAGATGACATGTTTGAAATCTAGCTCTTAAAAATAATGGGATGTATACCCCACCCCTAAATATATGTGTCTTTTATCTCTTTCAAAAGGTATGCGACTATCCCAGAGCTATTCAAATCTCACTCTTGTGCTGTGTGTTAAGTTCTCATCCAAATATCTCTAGTTGTTTTGGGTTTCTCACCCCCAAAATGGAGAGGGGAGGGGTATGATCCAAAGGCAACCCCCCCCCCTCAAAGAAGGCAGGGAAGGATACTCCCTACAGTATTTTCCCCCAGCCTGTGCTGTATAAATAAATATTTGTTAACATTTTATATCAAAATTCCACCTTCGTGAAACAAATGGATACAACTTTACAGACAAGAGACTCCAACATAGTTTGTATCTAAAGTCGTGTTCCCATTGGACTTTTTCATCCGCGGCCACGCGTAAAGTTACCGTGACTGGATTAGGTGTAGTTCTACCGTGCGTTCCCACTTGGACTTAAATTCTGCGACGGAACAGTTAACTCGTTCTCCAAAACTGGCAGATCGTCACACATCGAGGGCGCTGTGCACAGTCACCTTTGACCTAAGCAGGATACGACATATCTGTGACGTAATTTTCGCAGCAACTGGACGAGACTGGAAATAGCGTTGTTTTTGTTTTGCATAATATGGTACATGTACACACGCTGCATATGGTATGATGGTCAGTGAAAACGAGACAGGGAACCATACTTCCATTTTCGCGCGCCCTCTGTGTGTGTATACAGTACAGGAAGTGGTGTTATTTGCATAGCGTTTTACACCGTGGTCGCGGTAGGTTTACAGCGCGGAGCGTTCCCATTGGACTTTTTATCGGCCCTGATAACTTACCGTGGCTGCGCGGAAATCTTCCGCGACCTCATTCGGCCTGTTAGTTTTACATCACGGTCGCGGTAAGTTGACAGGGAGGTCAGTTTAACATGCGTTCCCATTGGATTTAATTTTATCATTCTACAGAAAAGACGGGGTACTTTAGCAAAAATAAGTCCAATGGGAACATGACTTTACTCTTGTTACTAATAAGTTGTTCCTAAAAACCTTTTTGTCTGTTATGAATACTGAAATAGTTATTCTGTAGTTATTGCTGGACACACAGTTTGTACGTAAATGCAGGGTACTTGAAAAAAGGTGAAGAATAAAATTGATTAGGGTTGACTGTCCCATCGTTTTAAACTAAAGCATTTCTTGTATGCATAGAAGGAAATTAGGAGCACACGTTTGTCATAGGCCTGTCAGATTTATCAGATATTTTAGTTACAGATTAAAAGTTATCATGCGTCACCTATTCCCCCCACACACACACACAAAATCAGTGACCCTTGCGTGTTAGAAAATCAATCTGATTTGAAATAATGTCTGAGACAATAGTTGACGTCCATGCTCATTCTGATCAAGTGGGTGTCATACATGCTGTTGTTGCCTTATATTAAGTTAGAAGTTGCAGTATATATTTAGTTAAACGTTCATTGACTTGGGTTACTATTTTAATTTGGCTTGTTAACGATGTTGAACAGAAATTTAATTGTTAAAATAACTGTTTTGAAATACAATTGGTTAGAACATTAAAGGTCCACAAAGGGCTACAATGTCCAGGTTAGGAAAACCCATTGTTAAACCTGTTTTTGAATGACATATGTGCTCCATGACACATGGTTTATGACATATACCACATTTTCCTTTTAAAAATATTGACACTTGTACAAACTTTGACTCACTGACATAAATTACTGTAAAACCAATCCTTTATTAACAAATCAACAGAAACAAAAATCCAGTGTCAAGTACACATTTTTTTAAACAAACTTTCAGAAACATCAACCTAAAGAAGACTTCCAACAGAAGACTTAGATCCATTTTGAAAACGGTTTTAATTACTTTAACTATTAATTATAGGATGTTTACCAAAACTGTCTGAATTACATTTTGAGACAATGTTGAGAACTATATATTTTATTTTAAACAGTACTTCATTTACTGTCATGATTTTGACTCTTCAAATGAGTTGCTGAACATTGATTGACCAACACTGTAATTACCCTTTCTACATTGTTCTACATTACACTGCTGTATGTGGCTTCCCAAAAAATACAAAATACTATATCAGATAAGTTCTCTCCAATACATCTATGATACATGTTTTTCAGTTATAAGATTGCATGTTTTCAGTTATAACTATCATGGTTACATGTCTCACAGATACAATTTTTGAAATGTCTTAAGACCAAAAATATTACAAGTTGTGTTGTTCTGTAACATCAGTACTCCTCGCTTTCAAAACTTCTGAGAATATCTCCTTCTGTCAACCATGATGATTGAAACTGAAAGTATGCAAATATCTAAGAGCAAAACATTAATGTGTGGTTCATTCACAAGTACTCCTGCTTTTAAAAAAACTCATAAATATACACCTTTACTTAACCAGGATGTAATTAAAACTGAAAATATGCATAAAACTAAAGAAAAACAAAGTTTTGTGTTTTTAGTCACACCAGTACTCCTGGCTTAATTTAAAAAAAAAAAAACCTTCACTTATCCAGGATGTAATTAAAACTGAAAATATGCATAAAAGTAAAGAACAAAGTTTTGTGTATTTGTCACACCAGTACTCCTGGCTTAATTTTTTTTTTAAATAAAAAACCCTTCACTTATCCAGGACGTAATTAAATCTGAAATATGCATAAAACTAAAGAAAAACAAAGTTTTGTGTATTTGTCACACCGGTACTCCTGGCTTAATTTTTTTTTAATAAAAAAAACCTTCACTTATCCAGGATGTAGTTAAAACTGAAAATATGCATAAAACTAAAGAAAAACAATAAACTTTGCGTTTTTGTCACACCAGTACTCCTGGCTTAATTTTTTTTTAAATTATAAAACCTTCACTTATCCAGGACGTAATTAAATCTGAAATATGCATAAAACTAAAGAAAAACAAAGTTTTGTGTTTTTGTCACACCAGTACTTCTGGCTTAATTTTTTTAAATAAAAAAAACCTTCACTTATCCAGGATGTAATTAAAACTGAAAATATGCATAAAACTAAAGAAAAACAATAAACTTTGCGTTTTTGTCACACCAGTACTCCTGGCTGAATAATTCTTTTAAAAAACAAAATTCCCCTTCACTTATTCATGAAAGAAAAAATACAATTTGTGCTTTTGTAACACCAGTATTCCTGGCTTTAAAAAACTGAAAACTTGCAAAAATCTTAAGACACTGCTTAAAAATCTGTTAACAATGCTGTATTAACATGTTTGTGCAGTGTGGATATGCGGGTCTATGGCTTTGTACCTATGCCGACAAGAGCTAGAAGTCCCCTGACTTGAGGCAGTTCTACATACAACCCCAAGGGATAGTCTTCACTGTCAGCTCTGCACGAAATGCATGATGTGTTTGTGCACTGTTCCACACACTTCGAGCACCCAACAATGTTTAAGCAACAACGTGTTGCCAAAATGGGTGGTTTGCACAGTTCAAAGCACATTTTGCATTTGAATATTGTCTCAAGCTCTGCCTTATTTTGGGCAATTGAGAGTTCCCTTACCATTGATTCTATTTTTTTTTTAGTCCTGTGGACAAGGACTCTAGAGAAACAGTTGTGCTTGGACCTGCTGCTGCAAGCTCATTTTCGTCAGATGATGATGTGATTGTATGTGTTGGGAGACCGCGGCTCTTCCTCTTCAGCTTCATCCAGTCAATGGTGCGGGCTGCTTTTATTTTACGATTTGTACCCCAGAATCCACGTCCTGTAAACAAAATAAGATATGGAAAACATTCTGTAAGAAGTCTTGATTTGTTGCCGTTGGTTGTTTGTTTGGGTGTTTTTTTGTTTGAAGAGGGTGGGGCAGGGCTTCCCTCCTTAATGTACAAAATCTGATTTTTTACATGTATTCTATATAATATTTACATAAAATAAGTCTGGGGTAAGTTTTATGTACTGCCTGTAATGTGCCTGTAATATATCTGTTTACTTTTACCTCCGACCCATTTTGCGAATATTTATTTAGGTTATTATATCGTCAAAAAAAGTCGGCCCAACCCCCCTAAAAAACCTCCCAAAATATATATATATATATTTTTTTAAAGTCTGCCTGCCCCCCAAAAAACATCCAAAGTTATAAACGAACAAATCCGCCCCCCCCCCTCAAAAAAAGTCTGCATCATAACTTTATTCGTCGTCCCCCCCCCCCTTCAAAAAAAAAAAAAAATGTTAAATTAATAAATAACAAATGATTCCTGGTTACGGGCCTGAGGTCACTGAAGTGATAGCAGCTTTCTTAGGGTCACAAAACCATTGTCAACCTTGAGGTCATACAATTAATTGAATTATGCTTAGTGCTAGGATCAATTTGTGAATGGATTTTGTGTCTGTGTGCTGAATGTTTCATAAATTAATGATCAAGACCCTTTAAAAAGAGTTTCCACGTAAATTACACAAATGCAAGACCCTACCTTCGGTCCCGTCCTGGTCATCAAGGCACCAGGTTGTCTAATGGGGCAAGGGTTTTGTATGTGTGTGAAGGGGAGGGGCTGTCAGCAACCGAAATGTCTGCTAGTGCTATACAAAGAACAGAAAGCTGAAGAGGGGGATGGTTTCACTTACATGAGGTTTAGATCGGGGCCAATTTCATAGAGCTGCTCTTAAACAAAAAAAATTGCTAAAGCACGAAAAGAGCTTGCTTATTATACTCATGTTACTGGCCAAATCTCTCTACGATGTACATTGCCCACGACTGGCAGTCAGATGTTGTTTACTTAGCATAACAGTCGAGTAGATTCTTGGCAGGTAATCTGACTTTACTGAGTGAGGAGTTTTCGTGCTTAAGCAAATTTTGTGCTTAAGCAGCTCTATGAAATTGGCCCCTGGGTAGCTTTTTATGTTATATGCACAATGGTAGCAGATTTTGTGCACAAATGAAAGCTAGCAAATTATTTGTGCACAAAAAAATCCCCCCCCCCCTCTTGATATGTGGATGATAACAAAGAATGATCAACTCTTTTGGGGGGTTTTGCATTGGGAGATACTATGAAATACTTTACATTTTCCACATCACTATGGAGATGTCGGTTTTAAATAAGCAAAAGGTTTGCCACAAGTAAATTTAAACTTGCAATGTATGAAATGGCTTTGGTGACTAACCTTTTGTAGCAGAGGTGTTCTCTATTTCTAGACCCTTTGAGTCCAGGAGAGTGATACCTCCTTCACTCTTACAAAGCTTGAAGTGGTCCGACTCTTTCATGAGCAACTGTTTGATATCTGTAGTGGTTGCGTCTTCCCCAATCTTCAGCGTGGTCGACTTTATCTCTCGAACTGCCCCATCACTCACACTGCAGATGACTATATTTTTGGTAAACCCACTCTCTGTACTGCTACTAGTGTAACTGGTTGATGGTGTTCCTACAACAATTATTATAAAAAAATCAACCAACCAGCAAAACAATTGTCTTCACTTTGATTTAGTGGTCTCAGAGCAGCAGTCTTAAATTTTATGAAACACCTTTAACTATGGTGAAATTGAAGGATTGAACCAAACTTTTCTCAAATGTTTACAGTTTAAACTCATGGGCATCCATCGTACTT
Source organism: Marthasterias glacialis (assembly GCA_911728455.2). Taxonomy (NCBI): domain Eukaryota; kingdom Metazoa; phylum Echinodermata; class Asteroidea; order Forcipulatida; family Asteriidae; genus Marthasterias; species Marthasterias glacialis. The sequence continues at coordinate 21,957,837 of OU452220.1, forward strand.
GTACTGGAAAAGCCAACAATTAATTCTTACTTTCTGGGAAGTTTGGCACATACATATCAACAAATCGAGACATCTTCATATTGGGGGAGGGGGATCATATTAGTCGACCCTAAATAATTCATACCAAATCTAATATTAATACTATTTAATTTTAAAGCCGATGTGTTAGTTTCATGTCTAAACAATATTTATTTTTCAGAACCCAACCGCAGGAGTATACAGCACCCCAGTTACTGGGTCTAGATTGACACTATAGTTATTGGGGATGAGGGTGAGGATGAGGGGACTCGGTGATTGGTAGAAAGATATTATTTTTGAAAGCACATTAATCGTTTTTTGACCAAAAATAAGTAGTTTGATATTGTGTATAGCTATAGGCCTATATGCGTTGATAGGCCTGACCTTACCTGTCCCGCATTTTGACTTTCTTTGCTTTTTAAATCTTTTCCCAACATAAGAATCAGGCAAAGATCCTCCAGCTCCAGCTCCAGCTCCGACGTCACGGTCAAGGCTAAACGGATTAAACCCCCGATTAACGGGCGTGTTGTTTCGCGCCTCTCCAGTAACAGTCCAGGATAGAAAACTATCGATCGCCGGGAAAGATCCATCGGAATTTGGAACGACAACAGAGTTGTCAGATCCATACAAAACCAAAGACTCTGGGTCAATTTTAAAGATTTTACCGAGAGTCTTGCTATTCAGTTGAGTGCTACAAATTTTTAGAATTCTGTCATCTCCGCATGCGGAAATCATATACTTCGGGAAGTATAAGAAAATCGTCGTCACTGTTTGGATCCATGTTTGCTACTGCCAGCTTTAAAGTAAAGTCTCATACAAACTAGTCATATGCGATATGTTTGGCAAGCCCTGGAGTTTCCACCGGAAATTGGTTTTCTTGGCGGTTACATGATACACACAGGAATTTCGGCTTTGAAGATGCCGCTATGCCCAAGCCATACACAAAAAGCTAGAGACCCGCCCCTTGATACTCAAGCTATTTTTTTCTATGAGCTTGAGATGATTTATTGCAAACCTCCCCCCCCCCCCGACAAGTTAATTCCATCTTGCAAAAAATGTGTCTTCCTTTTTCAGAAGGATAACTTTTTTATCAATTTGGCTGGCATAAGTTTGATCACACGTGTACAACAAATACATGTTATAATCCCTGTCCTACGCCATACCACTGTCCCTTCCCGGGCTTCGTAAAAACGTTTGCAGGCCAGGTGAAGAATGCCTTTGTTTTTGGAACTGCTCGATTGTTTTAATCCTAAGAAGATGCAGATTTGTATAATAAAACTAAACTGTGAACATTTCATTTTAAAGGGTGGGGGACACCAGAATCTCCGTCCACAACGGCCGTCAACACAGGCATCAATAGAGAGTGCAAACCGTGCACATTATAGGCTTTGCAGCTGGGGGGCATCTCAAAGGAAGCCCCTTCTACAAACTTACAGGGAAACATCTGATCGGTATCTTAAATTACAATAATAAAGGTTATAGTGTCCGGTCTCATTTTACAATAATTATGGTCACTTAGGTTCACGTTCTGCTGAAAGCAGAAAAGAAAATGGCCACTTTTTGGCCGCCTGAGTAAAATCTGCTTTTCCTGTATCGAAAAAGCAGAAAAGTACAGCACGCACAATTGTCAAAATGTTCGATCCATTTTTCTGATTTTCTTAAAAGAGACAAGCAGGTGATCAATTGTCGGGCACCAGAGTAAAAACTACTTTTCAGGTAGCAGAAAAGGAGAAAATGAAAAAGTCAAAATCTTCAATCTACTTTTATTCTATTCTGATAGCAAAAAAGCAGGTGGCCACTTTTCGTCCGCCAACATAAAGAGGAAAAGTAAAGTCTGCTTTTCTGGTAGCAGAAAAGCAGAAAAGTGGGAAATGCATTTTCATAAAACGTTCAATCTGATTTTCAGGTAGCAGAAAAGTAGAAAAGTGGAAAAATTCATTTAAAAACAACGTTAAATCAGACTTTTAGCTATTCTGATAGCAGATAAGCAGATGGCCGCTTTTCGTCCTCCATACCTTGTGTATGTTTTTTTTCTCTTCAGAAACCTAGTCTTAGGAAATGTACTAACCCGTTTATTACTCCTTATACAATGTTACATGACCAACAACAAATTATCAGGCATGTGAGTTTGCATGTTTTTTTTACCAAGATCAGACATCTTAACATGGTGATCATGGATTTTAAAAATGGTGTTGAAATGAAAGATCATGGACAAATAAAGGAAAATGTTATGCATCAATTGACAGCTTTAATATTTACTGAACCCGTACAGGATGCTTTAATGGAGATGACAAAATTCCCATAATTATTAGCACTCTCAATCTCAGGTTGTTTAACTTTTAACCTATTATATTAATAGGTTAATTTTCCCACTTCCAGATATTTCATGGCTGAACGTTCAAGGAGAAGCCTACCGAGGTTGAACTACAAATCGTTATCAGAAGGAACAGCTATCCCAAATTGCTCCGAAAAACAGGAAAGGTGGTCGACATCAAAACTATACCCTTTGTGTGTTTTGGACTCGAAAACAGAGGAAGGTAAAGAGTATGCGTTAGTCCATTACATCGGGTGGGACAAAAAGTACGACGAGAGGAGGCCCCTCAACGAAATCGTCGACATACCCGAGCATTTTACCAAGACCACACAGGAGGCAACAACATTCTTTTATTCACATCTTGCGATCAATATCAAGGAGAGTCAGCAGAGTCTTCACATTCAAAGAAAAACTGATAGTAGTGTCGAAATAAGGCTCCCCATCCAAAAAGACGCCTTTGAGCCTCTAAAAGCAAAAGGACAAGTCAACTCAAATGGCAGGTATACTTTGAGAAACCATGTCGATTTGAATGATCTTCTGGGCCAAAACTGGCACTTCAGGGTTGTGAATTTTAACAAGGATTTCTCTTTTATCATTGATGGTACTGTCAATTTTCACATGACAGAGAGAGCACCGCTGTTTGAGCTAAATTCACAGGGAGAGGGCATTTATACTCACCGTGGATTTGTTTTGGTTTTTAAATTCGTGCGAGATCAGGGAAATGCACTAGACTTGCATACATTTTTACAGCCATTGTAATCATTGTCTACCTTGGCATCATCTCCTTCTGTTCACTAAATTGTATGACAATTGGAGAGGATTTTTACAATGTTTTTGTTTGCAATGTAGCAGTAGCACTACCAGAGGTATTTTAGTTACAGTGTAATCAGTTACTGTTCACCTATACAGTTAATTATGATCATACTTCCAGTTTCAGTGGGCCTACTGTTGGAGACTTTTTAAGTTCTCTTTCCACAAAGTTTTGATAGCATATTTTGATTTCTCAATTTATTCATCATGGTTAATTTAACGTGTGTACTCCTCACATTCCTCATGTATTTTCACATCTCAAGTGCACTGCTGGAAAATCCCAACTTTAAAGGCTTTCCTCATGTTGTTGATTTGCAGTTGAACAACTTGATTTTGTACAATGTAGCTACAGCAACCCCCAATCCTCTAAACCTTGAAAATGTTGAAAGTGTTTTACAAACCATCTTAACAAAGTATCACATAAACAGAGATCATATAAACACAGGCAGAGTTTTGAAAGTACTAGCCGAAAAAATTCACTTTTTGCTCCGCCACTAACATGGTGAAGAAATCGGGATACAAAAAAAAGGCCTTAATGGAAAAGTGGAAGAAAACAAACTATACTTTGAAAATGCCCCACTGCACTGGATCACCCACTAAGCAAAAATTGCAGAATGTTGAAAAGAAATGTCAAGGGTGCAAGATGAGTCTCAAGGTACTGGGCGTATTTTGGCAGACCTACATGAACAAAACCGAGAATTATCAAGAAAAGTTGAACGATTAATCGATGTAAAGAAACGCAACTCTGGCGAATGAGGAAAGGCTAAAAGCAAACAAACTTACAGTAAATCACAAATAAGACGACACAAAAAGCAACACCTTGAAGCTGTGCAATCAGCTCTCCAAAGTGTATCTACTTCACCGTGGAAACCCATAAGTGTTAAATTTGAAGATGAATTTGGGGATGAGGTGGTAGTTTGCCTTGAAGATGGAAGAACGATTAAAACGGAGCACTGTCAAGATGACCTTTATGAAACTATAATTATTCTTGACCAGTACAATATCCCCAACAGGGGCTACCACGAACTTCCCCAATCAAAATTCTCTACTCTGCCAAAAGCATGCTGGGTAATTGACAGACGTCATGAACTTAACAAAAAAACAACATCCTTGAAACAAACCCTGATTATCCAGGAGTGTATACCTCCCTTTCTAGCTCTCTGGTTGAAAAATTATCAGACCCACGGAGGGCAAGTGTTGTGAAAAATGGCATAGTTAGAATTAAATTAAGTGGGGATGGCACACGAATAACATGCAAGCAATTGTTTGTAAATGTGTCGTATACTCTTGTTGACGAACAAACATGTATGTCTGAACATGGTAACTATCTATTAGCTATTGTTAAATGTAGTGAAGATAATGAATCTATCAAATCTGCACTTCATGAACTCATCAAGGAATTTGAGGCCTTAACCCTATCAGGACCGGGGGGGGGGGGCACAATGTGCCCCCCCTACCAAACTTTTTCCTGTAACTTTTAAACGCTACATTCGATCGCCACCAAATTTTCTGACTTTACTTGAAAATTATCTAGGGTCATTTTGTCAAAAAACGATTGTTATTGGAGGTCAGTGGTTGCCATGGCAACCGTTTGTTTGAACCCATATTACTCGTTTTTTGTGATTTTTTGTGATTTTGGGGCATTTTTTAGCAAAATGTTATGTTTTTAAGTATTTTTACTGGCCAACAGTGATACCGAAATGTCACATGATAGTTTGAGATGCATTGTGGGAATCCAAAATGGCCGCCATTTTGGCGGCCATCTTGGATTTTGTATTTTTAGCTGTTTTTTAGGGGTTCGAATTTTGCAAAATTTTGTATCTATGGAATATTTTCAACATTATAATTTTGAACTTTTGAGGTCTAGAAATACTATAGAGTTGTTAGTTAGGCCTCATAAATGCACACTCGGACCCTAAAAGGACTGTTTACATCGATTTTTAAGTGGAAAAATGTAAAAACGTGATTTTTTCCCAAAAATTACATAAAACAGCTTGTTTAGCGCCCTCAACGGTAACTGGTAAAGAAAAAGGTGTTTATGTTCTTGAGGATGTCAAGAAAGACAAATTTGCAAAGTTTTACAGAATTCTGCCAAAAAATATGGAAATTATGGGAAAAATACGATTTTTGACCAAAAATGGGCAAAAAAACTACAAAAATTACTTTTAATGCAATTTTTTTGAATTTTTTTTTGCACCATCATGTAGAACTCGGTGAAATACACATTTGTGGCAAGTTTCATAAAAATCGGCCAAAGACTTTGGAAAATACGGAGGGGGGGCACAATGAGCCCCCCCCCCCGGTCCCCGTAAGTCCAAAAAAAGCCCGGTCCTGATAGGGTTAACATATGTCACTGTCAATGGACAGGAAATCAAGGTTGGAAAATATCTTGGTGGTGACCTAAAATACCTAAATCAGGTCATGGGTGTAGCTGGATTTGCAAGTAAATGTTCATGTGTATGGTGCAAATGTCCAAAGGAAGAACGCCATGATATGAGCAAATTATGGTCGATGAAAGATACCGCACATGGCGCAAGAACCATTCAAGACATAGTTAATTGTTCAAATAAAAAAAATCAGATCCAACAAAGTTTAACTGCAAAGAACATCCAATATTTCTCTCTGTTCCAGTCCATAGGTTAATTCCTGACACACTTCATCTCCTTTTAAGTATAAGTGATCAGTTGGTTGGTCATCTCTTTGCATACTTATTAAAACTGGACAATATTTCAAAGAACACTATCACTAAAAAGAAGTTGGACAGCTCAATTAATGTCAACAAGTTTCAAAAATTCATTAATGACAAGGCTGGAGTAAGCGACTGGAAATTTTTTATTTATGGTGGTAAAATTGAATACAGGTCATTCAGAGGTCCGGAACACCAGAAATTTTGAAAAGTATGGACCTTGAATTTTTGATTCCATCCCACCCTAAATTAGATGAATTGAAGATACTGTGGCGAGACTTTCAACTTTTGATGGCAGAAATGGAGAAAACGCTGACAGCAACAGAGATCGATAGCTTTGAACAAGCAACTAATTTTGGTACTGCTGCCATGTCTCAAATAATAGAGAGGTTTCGCAAGCGTACGGATACAGATACAGATACGGATATGATAACCGTATCCGTTCACGTCAGACGCGCGTTAGATTTTGTTTCGCGAAATATAGGTACATGTACGTATGTGTCACTTGAGGGCGCTCGCACTCATCATGCATTCATCATGGCGACGCCCAGAGAGAGGAATGAGGTTGTACGGTTTGCGATTGAAAATAACGACGAAGATATGGTTATATTCCTCATGTTACCAACTTTCGGGCCGACAACATATAACCCTGATATTGCAAGATTTAGTTTAGAAACTTTAACAGATATTCAGTGTCTAAGTAGCTTCAGGTTTGACAAACAATCGATCCGACGACTAACCACAGCCCTTCGTTTGCCTGAAAGTTTTGTTTGCCCGAATAGAACAGTCGTTAGTGGGCAGGATGCTCTATGTGTCCTCCTCAGAAGGTTGGTTTATCCAAATAGGCTAGTTGATTTGGAACCATTTTTTGGTCGTCCTAAATCTACCTTATCATTGATTATAAATACAACTCTGAACTACCTCTATGATCTACATGGACACCTTCTGATAAACTTTAACCAGCCCTGGTTAATCAATAGATTGCAGAGGTATGTAGATGCAATCCACCAGAAAGGCGCTCCCCTAAGTAACTGCTTTGGATTTGTAGATGGAACTGTGCGGCCCATATGTAGACCTACTCGGAACCAGTGGAGTTGACGTTATCCACAATGGAGTCCCATTCTTTGGCATTTTTCTCTTTCCCATACGGATTTATGGCAGCAACCTCCTTCAGCAATGCTATGTCAAGGCCTGGGTAAAACCTTATGCTTGTACTTGTACTTGTAGAAGACATCTTGTAGTTGTAGCAAATTTGTTTTAGGCCTACTGTAAAAACAAGAAAAATCATTTGGTTAATTTTAGTGCGGGGGAGGGCACAATCAAGTCTTTTCATGGCTTGTAATGTTTTTATTTGTCAGTTTGTTTGCAAAGAGAAAGAATACGAACATGACGAAAGCAATTATTTTTTACTCAGCTTACATTATAATGAACACTCGACTGTATCTTTGCAAAATCCAGAAAGAAAAAGTAGTTCAAACACAACACAAAATCTAAGGTTAAAACGTTTTTTTTAAATAAAAAAATATATGTTTACTAATATACTAATAAATAGTACAGTAATATACATTTCAGTTTTTTACTAAATAATACGTGAGGCCTTTATTTCACTTTTAGAACATGTACACATGTAGAAGTAGCTAGACCTAGCCAATTATTTATAGATACACCTAGGTTTTGCTAGCCAAATAAACTGCAGAAACACTGAGAATCGATTGCATACATTTTACCTGTAGTTTCGTTTTCGACCACAGGATTTTTGAAATTTTAATCTTAGGCCCAACGTTCAACGCGTGTACTTTGTACATGTACATATATACATGTATGTACACGTACATGTGTATGTAAACAGAGTGCATTGTGAAGAAAATTTCCCAACAAGCATGACCGGTCGAGACCTCGTTTATACACTGCATTTTCTCATCTTTTTGGATGCAAATGACTAACAATTTTCTATCTCTATCAAGCACGATACCAGTGAAAGCAATTCCGTGGGAAATGTTTTTAATCTGGGACAAAAATACAACTAAAAGTCTGCAAAACAGTATCCGTTTTTCTACTTTCGTGTATGAGCTCCCGTATCCGTTGCTAACGTGTGTGCAAACACCGATAGTCGCGGATACGCGTCACGTGAACACACAAAGTGTCGACGTATCAGTATCTGTATCTGTATTCGTACGCTTGCGAAACCTCTCTAATGTCAAAGCAGCACCGGATACACATCTTACAAGGACAGTTCAAAAGAAAACCCAAATGAAGAGTTACTTGTAGTAGTATTTGCAAGGCAGAGGGTCACAATAAAAGAACCTGTATTCATTCTTAAGCACAATGTTTCAGTAACCCATAGATGTGTTACTCGGTATTTTTCTTGTTGTTTCCTTAATGTATTTTACTTTAAATACGTGTTATTAGTTTGTGTGTGCTGTAGATGAAGTTATTGCATTTAATATTAGTTAAATTTAGTTTACCAGGATCTGTTAAGAATTACTTGTTACTTGTTACCATAATTATACCCCACAGTGTTACAAAGATTCATCTGTTCTCTATGACAGAACTTACTTAAATTGAAAACCAAAAGAATATGACAAGGGTTGATTGTTGAATTTAAGAACAGCACCTTGATTTTAAGGCTGTTGTGTTTGTATGGTAAAGGCGGAACGTTTTTCTTTCTAATCAAAGCATTGTTTTCATTCCTATGAACAAATTGACTTCGGTACACTTTATTAATATTCATATTGTATTTTTTTTTTGTAATTTTTTTTGGTTTTTTTTTTGTTAACATGACTTTCATTTTGTTGAACACAGCATGTATGCACACTGAGCTTTTGCGTGTTTAGGGCCTAAAGTTTTCATTATGTAGGGGTGATGTGTAACGGACCGTTTCAGATACAAAATTTTGAGGGGAAAACATCGTCCAGACGATCGGTAGTATGATCAAAACGTGTGTAGTTTTGTGTAAACAAGCTAACATTTCTGGGGAACTGTCATCTGTTAACCATGCTTTCCCGGCTTTTTAGTGCGGACCAGCAACGACAGTGTTGCACATCAGTTTTTATGTACACCAGCAATTATTCCAGAGCATGCGCAGACAAGCGTACTCTTTGGCGCAGCCGTTATTGAGTAATGCAATGGTACAGTCACCAACAGAGGGGGTATGTTTTTATTTTTCTGCATGGTTCTGAAAGTTCCACAGTTCAAAGTATATGCACGATGCAACAACAAGGGCCGGGTAGGAGAAAAAATATATACTAGAATTGAGTTTGTGAACAGACTCATGGTGTTCAGTTGAACGTAGTAAGTCATGAATGTCTAATCAAAGCATTGTTTTTTATTCCTTTGAACAAATTGACTTAAGTACACTTTATTAATTTTGATACAGTTTTAGCTTCTTGCCATGAGCTAAACATGCTTCTCATGTGTTCAGAGTTTTATTCATATTAACTACCGTTGTATGTACTGTAATGTGTACGTTTTTTGTGTACTTTTAATATCTTTGTTTCTTTCATTTCTGCCAAAGCCGTTTAAACTTGTCATTTGGGAAACACTAAAAACTGTTTATTACGTTTATTTATACCAACTCAAGAAATGTACATTGTTTGTCATTACAGGTGTGCTGTGCTATGCAAATTGAACACTCAAAACAGTATTCACTATGTTTCGAGCCATGTAAATTCTGCAGAGGTCAGATTTTGTTTTCATTAATGTTTTGTAAAAAAAGTTTTTATATTTTCAAGTTATATTACTCTTTGTTTTCATTAATGTTTTGTAAAAAAAGTTTTTATATTTTCAAGTTATATTACTCTTTGTAAGTTTTCCACAAAGCAAATAAAATAGTTCTAATAAACAGAAAATAGCAGCTGTATTCATATTGTATTTTGTTTTGTTTTTTTTTGTTTTGTTTTTTGTTAACATGACTTTCATTTTGTTGAACACATAGCATGTATGCACAGATGCACAGATAAGCATTGAGGAACACTGATCTCCCCTAAAACATGTAATGGAGCGGTCCAAGTCTCCCCAGTTCAATAGGCTTGCCCTGTGTTGTATGAAAATGCTTATTGCAAGGTCAGGAATGTGCAGTCGAGTGTGCACACAATGTTGGCTTTCACACACACAGCTTTTGCGTGTTCAGGGCCTAAAGTTTTCACTATGAACATTTCGTCTGATCATGGTATTTTTTTGTATTTACTGTTATTCGTAAGGGCCTAACATAGGCCTAACATTACTCTAACATTAGCTAGCTGGTTAATATTGATGATGAACCTTTCTTTTCATGCTTATTGCAACGTAGGCCTACATTCTTTTGGCCAACCAGCACCAGGGTCATTATTATTATTATTATTATTATTATTATTTTATTTGACCAAAACAGTATAAAACAGAGGATTACAATGACACAAAAATAAGAAGTATACAACAAGATGAAACGGACATTATTATGAAACAAAGCAAATAAAAAGAAAAAGAAAAACAACCGTATGTACCACGACAAAACTATAATTTAAAAGCAAAAAACATACACCAAGAACCAAAGGGCCAGATCAAAATAAATAAATGAAAAACATAATAGTTAAACGGAAGACCATGACAAGGAACAGTTATGCTGGTCAGGGGCTGCAAAAGTAAAATAAACTACTATTACCCGCAGGTATGCAAACCCGCACATAACAAGAGACTAAATGACTACACAATACTAATCGGACTAAACACAACGAAACAAAGAACATCGAAAATGCAATGGCCCAGCGCACATGACAAAAAGGCAGTATTATGGGAACGGAGTTAATAAGGCTGTATTTAAGTATTTAAGTACTGGGATAAAATGACAGTTTGAGGTCTCTGAGGAAAATGTGAATGGGATTGGTTACAGCTGAGTCCTTAATGTGGGATGACAAGGAGTTCCAAAGTCTAGGAAAACTACGAGTGGGTGAATGAAACAAGGCTTCAGTACGAGCAGGCTGATGACGAAAGATAAGCGAATCTGGATGGCGTGGGTTTATGAAAACGTTATCACAGATGGTTTCACAATGAACAGTACCATAAATACATTTGAATACAAAGGAACATAACAAGAAGTCTCTTCGTGATGAGAGTGAGAGCCAGTTCAGCTGGCCCAACCTATCCACGTATGACATCTGACCACGCCGTTGTTTCAACGCAATGCGGGTGGCAGTTCGCTGCACACGCTCAATTTGCTGCTGTTGGGAAAGAGTATTCGCGCCCCAGCAAGGGATACCATATTCGAGGATAGGAAGGACCAGAGATTTATACAAAGAGAAAAAGGCTTGGGTTGAAGCACCTCCTGCAACTGCACGGATAAAACCTAACAAGCGATTAGCACGTGAAACAATAGCATTTATGTGTGAATTCCAGGTCAGATTGGAGCTGATGCAAATACCTAAGTACTGTATAGCGGAGGTGCTGTCTAATTGAACGTTACCAAGATTGTACACAGGAGGATGAATGTTTCTGCTGCGGGTAACATGCATGACCTTGGTTTTGGCTGGATTGAAAAACATGTTTTTACGTAAGGACCAGACAGCAAGGGTGTTGAGATCGTTCTGCAGCTGACGCTCATCTAAATCAGAATGGATCGTACGAAAGAGAAGAGCGTCATCTGCAAAAAGAACACAACTGGATAGAACACTATCGGGAATGTCGTTAACAAACAGATTGAACAATGTTGGCCCAAGAACACTTCCCTGGGGAACACCAGATTAGACATCCACCCACGAAGAAAAACTACCCTGAAAAAGGACACGCTGGCGACGATTGGTCAAGAACGATTTGATCCAATGCCACACATCACCCTGGATGTTGAAACTTAAAGCCAGTTTCTCAAGCAGGATGGCGTGTGGCATCTTGTCAAATGCCTTGGACATATCCAAAAAGACAGCGTCAATCCGAGGGGGGCGTGGACGGTCCAGGGTGGAAGCCCATTGGTGCAGAACATTAACAAGCTGAGTAACACAACTTCTATTTTTAGTGAAACCGTGTTGATGCTTGGTCAGCAAGCCAAACATACTCGTGTGTTCAATAATGGCCGATGACACCACTCTTTCTAAAACTTTGCACAGCACCGAGGTGAGCGCAACAGGCCGATAATTCACTAGGAGGGACTTATCACCCTTCTTGAACACAGGAGTAATATTGGCACACCGCCAAGCATCGGGAATATTACCATGACGTAGAGATGAATTGAACAACAGGAAAAGTGGATATGATATAGGCTCAGCAACCCTACTTAGAACCCTAGGAAGGATGCCGTCGGGGGGATTTATTAATGGAAAGATTGCGAACTATGGAGTAGATCTTACCAACAGATATGGAAAGCTCAGATAATTGTGGAATGGGCAATGAACACGGTAAAGGATTGTCAGGAATAAGTCCTGGGGGGTTGAAAACTGAAGAAAAATACTCATTAAATGCAGTAGAAATGACATCGGGTTGAGTAATCCTATTGTCGTTATGGTTGAAAACAGGTGGTGGGGGTGAATGCTTACGACTACGTACAAAAGACCAGAATCTACGTCTATTATCATTAGAAGTAAACATGTCATTAACAAATTTCCAGTATGCTTTTTGTGTAACCTTTTTGACAATGTTACGTGCAACTTTATAAAGCTGCCAGTCACATAAACGTCCAGATCTGCGGGCACGTATGAACAGTTTGTGTTTCTTGTTTATGAGATTCTTATGTTCTTGCTTTATCCATGGTGAAAAACGGGTACGTCGCCTAGATGCTTTAGGAATTGAGTCGCGTATGGCAGCATCCAGTATGTCGGTGAAGATTTCTGAAGATGAATTAATGTCATTGGGATCCATAAATGCTGACCATGGTATGAGATGTATCAACATTCCAAGGTGGTCGAAGTCCCCGCGATGAAATTGCAGATATGAACGAAAAATGGCTGGACGAGGAGGGGGCGTGGTTGACCGAAAAGTGATGTGAACGCCAAAGTGGTCGGACTCGACAGGGCTAGGGGTGGTGAGAACTGAAGAAAATCTATCAGGACAATTAGAGAAGACTAAGTCAATGGTCAAACCAACCGATGGATTGTCCTGGTCAAGAGGGTGAGTTACCGACGTCACAAGTTGATCAAGGGTGAACTCAGAGGCAATTTCAAGTAGTCTGGTTCGGTTAGGGCTTGACTGATGGAGTGGGTTGACGTCGACATTAAAATCACCCAAGACGAGGCAACCATCGAAGTCCTCCATGTTTACAAGCTGGAATGTCTCGCTGAGTTTGGGCCAGTAGGATGCATTGGAGGAGGGTGGGCGATAGAGGATACCAACAAGCCAGGATTCAGATAAAAACAAGATTGATATCCACATGAGCGCAATGTCATCGCGCTCAAATTGCGTAAATCTGCATGGTGATAACGACGCATTGACAGCAGCAAGTACACCACCACCACGGCGTCCATGACAACAGTCTCGACGATGGATTATGTAATCGTTTGGTAGACCAAGAATACTTTCATTGTCGTGAGGTGTGAGCCAAGTCTCAGTGAAGAATAGGAGGTCAGGTAATGAATTTGCATGTAAATACGACTGGAGTTGAGGGCCTTTGTTCCGGATACTTCGAGTGTTGCTTAAAAGGTCGGCAAAAAGGTATGGAAAACCATCAGTGCAAAACGAAACTGAATATCAAAACTTTGTAGAATTGTTTGGAAACTACTTACAACAGCTGAACAGCACTGAACAGTGACAGTGCTCAACAAACAAATCAATAACGGAATCCATTTGTCTTTAACAAAAACTAAGAATAACATTTTTGGATCATAATTTATGTCAACAAATTGAATGTTTTTGTAACTTTTGCCCTCCTGGTCATGCCATACCCATGCATGATACCAGAGTGGTTTGTTTGTCAACAAAAGAAAATGGTCAAAATTTTTTTGTAACGTACCTCAACCTTGTAGCTGCGGTCTTTCATTGACGCTTGGACACTGGCCATGATGAAGTTTAGCGGTTGTCGTATGTAAATTTTTAGGATTCTGCCGCAGTCAACGGCATTTTCATTCTTTCGTGCTAGTTTCTTTGAATTCTCTGTAACAGAATTCAGCCTTTACTGCACAGATAGTGCCATTTTTGCTGCAGACGACAGTCGTACTCTGTTGACGAACGGACGGGACGGATGTGTGATTGTCAACCGGTACTGCATGTAGTCTACATTCCGTAACGTTGAATAAGCTTCCTCGTCCTAAATTTCATATTTGTTTTGACTTTATCTTTATTTATAAACTAGTATTATATAGAAACCAATGATTTTATATATAATAAATTGCTTAAAGCATTGCTTAAAGCTTCCAGAATTTTAAACAGCATTTTTTTTTAGGAGATTCATTTCCTTAAAAAATATAGTTTTGTTCGTCTCGTTTTTTCTCGTTTTTTATACTGTTGCTTCACCCGAGACTTACACAGACTATAATCAAACCGTTTTTCTTTCCCTTAAGGTCAACAAGATAATCTGTGCAGATGCCAGTTCTGTGGGCTTAGGTGCTATAATATGCAATGGCAACCATGTAGCACACAAAAACCTGACCCCTGAAGGTTTTACTCAGAGTTCAACTCGGCGGGAACTTGAAACAATTTGTTTCACCCTTCATTTTTGCCTGTCATTTCAAATTCATGGGTTAAAGTTTTCACAGACAATCAGGCAGCGGCAAAGATCGTCGAAACAGGAAGCATGAAATCTCATGTCCAAGACCTGGCCTTTGAGATTTTTTAGTTTTGCCCAAGAAAGAGAGTCCATATAGAAATAGATTGGATTCCTCGTTCCCTCAACGATCAAGCAGATTTCATAAGTAAATTGATAGATAAAGATGATTGGGGCCTATCAAAAGTGTTTTTTGAGTACATCAACAAGTGAGGTCCCCACACAGTAGACTGTTTTGCCACTTACTACAACGCCAAACAGCCTCGTTTTTTCTCTAGGTTCTGGAATCCTGGTGCTATAGCTGTTGATGCCTTTGACCACGACTTGTTGGGGGAGAATGCATAACTGGTGCCCCCGGTCAACTTGATTTCCTCTGTGCTAGCTTACTTGAAATCCTGTCATTGAACAGGGGTGCTGGTGTTCCCATGGTGGCCCTCAAGTCCTTTCTGGCCATTTCTACGGTCAACAAACAGACCTTTTATTTATGGCTTGTCAACTATGCCTGGGAAGTTTGCGTTATTTCACGGCAGAAACGCTAGTTTTCTGCCAGCGTCCGCAGAATTTGAAAGTACAATTGCAGCAGTCAAATTAAATTTCACTCAAGCCTCCCTTATTTAACGTTCTATTAGTATATCTATATATATAATATTATGCAACATCACCGACATTATTTTTGGTACAGATTATTTTAAAGCAACCATTTTGGGCAGGCTCTCCACCTTCAGTCTCGAGAGCCAAGGAGCAGTTGTTGCATGAAGCTATTGGAGCAAAATCAGTTGGGACCCACAACTCTCGGGGACGACGTCAAAAATAAGTTTATCGGCGAGCCAATGCCTGCCAAGGTTCCATACGGCGCCGCCAACCCAACCATCCAAAGAGAACTTCACCGTGGCGCACCACTAGGACCAGCAACTCATTAACTTTTCCTATTGCGTCTGCTTTTATCCGGCTCACAATGGGCAATAAATACCCTCGACGCGCTCCGGCTGTCCGAGCGGTCGTAAATCATACACACTGGCTGAAACCAAAGAACCGTTAAAAAGCTGGCAGATTATGTAGTGTTGCAACTTTACAGCCTTCTACGATTTTGCCGAAATGCTGAAATCATTTCAACTGATCGGTCTTCACTCGTTAATTTAATGCTATATTTTGATTTATTTGTGACTAATTTGTGCATTAGTTTGACTGTTTTCTTTTAACTTTTTTTTCCGTATCTTAGGTTTATGTTAAATACGTACGATACTTTCTTGCCACAAGGAAACTGATGATTCACTGGAGTTCTACCTTTCATTTTCGAAGTTTACATGCCCCATGTTTCATGGGCTATGTGCAGTGGCCACGTCGGTTGTCAATCATTGGACCTACCCCACACCGTAACGATATATGTCTGCACAAAATAAATTGGAACTTACCATTATGATAAAAGGGGGTACCAGTACGTCATCGTAGCGAAACAGTTGTGTGTGTGTGTGTTTGTTTGGCCTTTTCTTAACCACTATCGGTGTTTTAATAAAATAATGGACCTTTGCATGAAAACAGTGATGCAAATAAGCTGGATTTAATTTTAAATTGGTGTATAATTAGCAACATTATTTATTTATTTTTTATTTTTTTCTTTATTTATTTATTTGCAGTCTTATTTAAACAGGGTGGCCTCCTCAGTTAAAAACTGCTTTCCTTGAGGGCCCTGTATTTTAAACAGTAATATACCATAAAACAATAAATTAACAATAAACAATAAATTTCAAAATGAAATTAACATTTAAAACAAATGCAGTCCTTAAAATATAAAAAAATTGTAGGCTGTTTAGGCAACAAATAAAAATATGTAAAAGAAAGCAGTTAAATTATTTTGTACACAACTGTTGTGAAGCATTCTGCACATTATTTTATCAAATACCCCGGCTGGGCTGAACGACCCTTTTCAATTTGTCTCTTGTACCATGTATTATGTAATTATGTCTTTATATTCGGCCACGTTGTTATACTCGGCGTAGTTGGTCTGAGGGACTCGTCGACAGCGCCAACCGCCATGATTGTATTTTCTGTTCAGTTTTCCAAGATGTAAGTTTAAGTTAATAAATTGTTCGGACCTAAATTTGGTTCGTCAGAAATCTGTTTTTGGTTGTTTGCGTCCGCCCCGGTACCTCTTTAGAACAAAACAATAAATGGTGGAAGATCCGGATCTCACTTCGGTCCAAGCAGGGAACAGGGCGTTGCCGACGGACAACCCCGACGACCGGCTACCCTTGCCTTAATAGGTAAGTAAAACTGTACATAGGTGACGCTGACAACTATACTGTATGATTTTGATAGCTGGCAACAACTTCATGAATTCCTTATGTATTTTTGTGTTGTGATATAAAGTATTTTGATATGACGGAAGTTGATTCGGATAAGAAAATCGAGATAACGACAAAGTATGATTTATCGAATGTCGAGAAAAAATACACAGGCTCTGCAGATGAAGATTTAGATTGTTTTGTGGAGAAGTTTAAAGAAATTGCTATATTGCGAGATTATACAGATTCAAAGAAAGTTCTAGCCTTCCAGACTCTTATAGATGGCCATGCAAGAGTATTGTTGGAATCTATTCCAACAGGTAAGAAAGATACTGTTGAAAAAATTCACTCTATCTTGAAAAACCACTTCAAAGGCGATTCATGGCGCTGGGGTGTAGAAACAAAACTGCCTGCCCGTAAACAACTTGCCACAGAATCTCTTGATGATTATGCTTGTGACGTAATGCATTTGTGTAAGTTGATAAAGAAGTCAGTCGGAACAATTATCATTGTTCGTTAGAGGATTGATTCCGTCCGTTCGGGCTTTTGTGTTCTCTAAAGAGCCAAAAACATTCCGTGAGGCACTCAATGCAGCTCGTTTAGCCATTTCAGTGCAGCAAACTGCAAAAGAGTCTGAATCTAACAGTGTACATACCATTAGTTCTTCTCAGATGTTGGAATCAAAAGTAGATACTCTTGTTGGCATTGTGAAAGATTTAACAGCTAAAGTAGAAAATCTCCAACTCGGTGCAAGTTGCAGAAATAATGCAGTTGGTAATGCCAATCAGCCAAGGTCCCAAGATCAGAACAGACGTACTGATTACTATGCCAGTGAGACACAAGCATTCCATTGTTACCGTTGTGGTAGACTTGGTCATAAATGTAGGAAGTGCTTTGCTAAAAATGACATTAATGGTCAACTAGCTCCCCCATCTTTTTGGCAAAGAAAGAGTACTGTTCAGACACTTAAGGATGGGGCAAGTGAAGGTGAAGACAAGTCTGAATATTGGACTAAATATCTGCCGTTTAAGTCTGTACGAGTTACTACCAACAATTGTTCACACAAAGGGCGATTCCATACGTCATTAAACCAATCTAATAGAATTACTGCGAAGTTGGATAACAAGAAAATTCAGTGCCTCATTGATACTGGTGCAGACATAAATGTGTTAAATCATGATTGGTTTCACAGTAGCTTTCCATCTTTAACAGATTTAGTAGAAGAGACCCCTTTGTCTCAGGTAACTGTAGCCAATGGTAGTCATTTACAAGTCACAGGTTTGACGACTCTGCCCTTAATGGTAGAAGGTATTGCCCTGACAGTCTCCTTTAAAGTAACTAGGAATCTCAGTACAAACATCATATTGGGTAGAGATTTTCTAGAGTTGCATAAAGCAGATATTGACTGTGGATCTGGTAAAAAGTTCACTTACAGAAACAAATGCCAATTAGAGTGAAACACAAACAGGAAATTCCACCTCATTCGCAGTCAGTGGTAGTTGGAAAAATCTCGGGACGATATGAAACTCGTTCCCCTAGATTATGTCATGGAGGCAGACATTTCGTCTTTAGGTGTATTGTTGGCAAATACAGTGTCAGATTTAACTGGTGACAAGTGTGTCAATTTGTTAGTAATGAATGTGACGGATGAACCTGTTGTGTTGTATCCACGAACAAAATTGGGCACGTTTTCTCCAGTAAGTCCATACTACGTACATCAGTTTGATTCTGTAAATACAGAAAAGGTTGAGGTTAATAATGTCAAAGAGGACGGTGTAGAAACTGAAGAGAATGATTACCCTTCTACTTCCGCCAGAACTCAGAAGTTGTTATCACAAATAAACTTTGATACTACTCATTTGTCTACAGAGGAAGTAAATGAATAACAACTTTACTTTGTCAATATCCCGATATTTTCCATTTAGAAGGAGATTGTCCAGGTTATTATTCAGGTGTTGAGCACAAGATACACACTGGCGATCATCCTCCAATTCGTTCACACCCCTATAGAACCTCTCCTCAGATTCAAACTGAAATACGAAAACAGGTGAGCAAAATGCTTAACGATAATATCATCAAAGAGTCAACTAGCTGTTGGAGTTTCCCTGTATGTATTGTACCTAAGGCTGGTATACGAATATCGTTTTGCAATTGATTTTCGTAAACTCAATGAAATTACAGCCAGAGACAATTTTCCTCTGCCTAACATAAATGACACCTTAGACAATTTAGGCTTGACAAATCCTCAGTATTTCACCACACTTGATTTGCAAATGGGCCTTTCTGAAGATTCCAAACCCAAAACTGCATTCATAGTTCAGGATGGCCTTTATGAGTTCCAGCGAATGCCATTTGGTCTGCATAACGCTCTTTCTACATTTCAAAGAGCAATGCAAAAAATTTTCAGAGGATTAAACTGGAAATTTGTTCTAGTGTATTAGGATGATGTTATTATTTTTAGTCAGACCTTTGAAGAGCACATGTCACATGTAAGGCAAGTTTTTGATTGTATAAGACAAGCGGGATTAAAGCTCAAACCCAAGAAATGTACTTTTGGTCAAGAACAAGTAAAATACTTGGGACACATCGTAAACAAACATGGTGTAGCTACAGACCCGAGTAAAGTTCAAATTATTGAGGACTATGCAGTGCCTACTAAAGTTTCACAGGTGCGTTCCTTTCTTGGACTAGTAGGATATTACCGCAAGTACATTAAGAACTATTGTAAGATTGCAGACTCTCTTGTAAATCTCACACGCAAGAATACACCTTTTGAATGGACTCAGGCTTGTCAAGATGCTTTTCAGCAGCTCAAACAAAAATTACAACAGCCTCCAGTTCTCACCTACCCAAAGTTTGATGGAACAGAATTTATCTTACAAACTGACGCTAGCAATGTTGGTTTGGGATTCATTTTGGCACAAGAGCAAGATGGTAAAGAAAAGGTGATCTGTTATGGGGGCAGAACGCTGAATAAAGCTGAAAGAAAGTATAGTACGACAGAGTTAGAAGCATTAGCAGTGGTTGAAGGTGTCAAAAAGTATATTCGCTATCTACAACACTCTGTGAAATTCAAAGTAGTTACGGATCATTGTGCTTTAAGATGGTTGTTCAACTAAAAACATGAAAATGGTCGTCTTGCTAGGTGGGCTCTTAAGTTACAATCCTACCGGTTTGATGTAGTTCATGTTCCTGGACGCCAGAACTGTAATGCGGATGCACTGAGTAGAGTAACTACAATGATTTCATGTACTGATTGTGGTCATTGTCGTGATACATCCTCGTGTGACTTCCCAGAGTATGGAATCATTCCGACTTGGATGATATTGATTCTGATGTTTTTCAGGACCCCAAGTCTTTGGCTGATACACCAAAAGTAAATGTTAGGAACTTCCGGTATCAGAGGAACAAACGACATGTACATGATGATGAACCAATCAAACCAAGTGTGCCGCCATTTCCAGGTGAACTCAAACTAGAACAGTTTAAAAATGCATTATTAGATGATGATTTTGCTGGGCCTATGTTAAACTACTTGAAAGATGATAAGTTGCCATCAAATGCTAGAAAAGCAAAGGATGTATTATTGCAGGCCGACCAATATTTTGTGAGTGAAGATCTCTTATAATATCGTCAATGGCAAATTGTGGGGAAAAAGACAACTACAGATCAAATAGTAATTCAGTTGTATATTCCAGTGTGCTTTGTTGATACTGTATTAACTAACTGCCTCGATCATGTTCTAGCTGCACATTTCGGATTACAGAAAACTTATCAGAAAATCAAATCCGACAACGTTATTTTTGGAAGGGAATGTACCGTGACATAGATAATTGGATCCGGTCATGTCAGTCATGTTCAAAGAGAAAAACACACAGGCACAAGAAAGTGGCACCACTGGAAACTATGAAAGTGCCTGATGCATTTGAAAGAGTCGGTGTAGATATTTTAGGCCTGTTGCCGATCACAACTTCCGGCAATCGATATGTACTTTGTTTTACTGACCATTGTACTCGTTGGCCTATTCTTGTACCTTTGGCTAATATCAATGCGTCAACTATAGCCAGAGCATTCTTTGATTTGGTGATCTGTGAACATGGTTGCCCGGTAACATTGTTAAGTGACAGGGGTGCCAATTTTTTAAGTAGTATTGTTCGAGAAGTTTGTCTTATCATGCAGACACAAAAATTGAACACCTCAAGTTACCATCCTCAGTGCAATGCTGTGCAAGAACGATTTAATTCTGTAATACTTGATACAGTATCACATTATGTAAATGAGTTCCATACAGATTGGGATATGTATATCACTGCCATTCAGTTTGCGTATCGTTCAACACCAGCAGATAATTCGGTTGGTTTCAGTCCATTTTTCTTACTTTATGGTACAGAAGCCCGGTTACCATTGGATATATCACTTCTGTCTAACCGAAATTATCCAGAGAAGTCATTGAGAGACCATAATACATGATTTGGTTTCCAAGCTACAGGTATTTTGTGAAGTTTCAAAACGTCATAAGGAAGAAAATCAAGCTAAAATGAAAACACAGTATGACGCTACTGCTTCAGAAGTAGATTATCAAATAGGTGATCTAGTATGGGTTTACATTCCGAAATCCCAGAAAGGCTGTCAAAGAAATTAATGAAGTCATGGTCAGGTCCATATCTCCTAGTTCAGAAAACAGGTCCTGTTAATTTCCGAGTGAAAAACATGGAGAATGGCAAATTGATTTCTTCACCAATACATGTAAATCGCATGAAGTTTGTCTATGACAGGTTTATGCGTCCAAGTAATGATATTTTGCCAACTGATACTGACCAACATTCTCCAGTAGAAGATTGGTACAAGAGGACTGTCCAGAAGATTCTTTCGTGTCATTGAAAGCCATGCGTGAATGTACGACACCTACTCAACTTATTCCGGGTGTAACTCACAATGATTCGGAAAATGTTGAATTTGAGGTAGAAAAACTTCTCAAGGGAAGATATAAGAATAATTAGTTACAATATTTGGTCAAATGGCGAAAATTTCCTAGTAAAGATAACTCATGGGAGCCGGCCAAAAACTTGAATGCCGCATGTCTTGAGTATTTAAAGACAAACCCTGTTCGTATTATGGTAAAAAGAAATGAGTGCATGAATGAATTAATTCCAATGCCAGTCTCTTACTGTGTTATAACTGAATAATTATGTTAAAGCTGGGTGTATGTTGTGAAGATAATTGTTTTGGAGTTCATGCAGTATGTGTTGTCAGCGTTTCAATAAAAAAAAATTAAATTATTATAATTATTATAATTTAACTTGGTCAACTCTGATGTAAAGCCAGCGTCTGGAGGAAACAAGGCCGGAAGAGTGAGCCGAGACAAGTAGCAACGTGTGAGCAGAGTGACGTGAGAGCCGCCTTGGGAGTTGTGGCCAGACTCTACCTCCGGACGAAGAATCAATGCATAAGGATTCTGCTGTGCTACTACCGATGGACGTCGAGTTGGACAAGCCAATGGAAACTTAAATTAAATTATATTATTATATTGTAATAATTTAACGAAATTGCCAGGCGCCAATTTTATTAAGTGGGGGCGTATGTTGTGACGCATTCTGCACATTTATCAAATACCCCGGCTGGGCTGAACGACCCTTTTCATTTTGTCTCTTGTACCATGTATTACGTAATTAGCTGTTCCGACTATCAGTTGGAACAGCTATTGTTTCTGACGAGATTTTTTTAATTTTTTTATTATTATTATTCTTTATTTCCACCAAAACCCCATTGACTTAACCACATGAGTTTTCTGCGCACAAAATGCCGTTCTTTGAATTATCATTATAAGGTAAATTCTATATCATGTTAAAGCTTGTGTCTTGACTTAGGTAAACGATATCATAAAATTATAATTATTAATTAATTAACCATAAGACAGCAGTGTGAATAATTAATTAAGCATTCTTGTCTCCAGCTTATCTCAGGAAGCCTACAACCGATCTTATTTTTCTTTTCAGTTATAGACTTGTTCAATATTGTAGATGTGCAATTTGGATTGTTTGTGTCTGTGTACAAAAGGCACGGCTCAAAAAGTAACTATTTGGTAGGTCAAAAACCACAATTTTTATAAAATATATTGAATTTTAGATTGCTATATTACAAAGATCGTTTAGAAAACATGAATGCTTTTTACCAAGAGTTGTCCCAGACCATAAAAATTCCACTAAAAGCACAACGTAATTTCACTTTAATTAACCGTTAATTGTTCAATCTGAGCACCATTGGTAGAACGCTGTGTGGATTGCGCCGCTTTTGCCGCTCAGAGTTGATTGCTAAGTTGTACACAAGTGCGCACTCGCCTGTTTTTCGCGCGTAAACCCAATGAGGATTTTGGGTGTTGCGAACCTGTGCAGGTTTTTCTTGGGAAAACTGCAAATATGATTGCGGCGGGGTAGCGCTATCTTTTAGCATTTAAAACTTCATATTGTGTTCTCAGATGTTAATTTGGCTTTCATTAACTAATTATTAAGACTCATATGCTATACCGCCCTCAAAAACCATTCAAAGCACAGCGTAATTCTATTATAATTAACCGATAATTGTTCAATCTGAGCACTTTGGTACAACGTTGTGGGGATCGCGCTGCTTTTCGCCGCACAGAATTGATTGCAAACTTGTGCACAAGTACGCATTCGCCTGTTTTTCCATTGTAAATGCAATGAGGTTTGGCGGTGTTGCGAACCTATACAGGTTTTTCGGGGAAACTGCAAACATGAATGCGGCGGGGTAGCGCTATTTTTATAGCTTTTAAAATTTCTTATTATGTTACCAGATGTTAGTTTGGCTTTCATTAACTAATGCTGTAGCGCCCTCTATCGATAACCATTAATCTACATGGAAGGAAGTAGAAAATTTGTAATTTTAGGGTTTTTGTTCGAGGCATCGCATGGGAATACAAATTATACAACCTTCTAGGTAATGAAAAAACCTTAATTCAAAGTTTTTTTTTAAATCGTACGTACATTTTATTTACAAATATGACTCTCTTAAACTATTCCTTCGTGTCCAAACAGGAAGTTCAAAACTTTAAAAAGTCATATCTATTGAATCCGCAAATGTCGTAATCTTTGTATCATCTTGTAGCTTACAACACATGTGATGCTAATAAGTCCTTAGCTTTCTAAACAAAAAAGGTTTTATGATGTCAGATTGATTTACACTTCCCGAACATTGTGTATGTTTTTATAGTTGTGTTTTTATTTCATATTAATACACACGCTGCAAACTAAACCTGTAATCAACTTGTCAGTCTCAAGAAATGAGTGGAAATGACAATTCATTATGACTCATGACACATAATCATTCATATGCAACTGTTTTAATCCAACATCTGTTTTGAAATACATGTACATGTAGTTCCATCAAAAGATTAAAAATATTAAACTTCACATGGATAAAATTCATGAAAGAATATATTACCTCATAAGCTGAAAGGTTCTTAGAATTCTCTTCGTTCAATTTTAATAATGTTAAAACTAATATTAATTTGGGAGGCTATAACGATCCTCACAGCTGAAAAGCTTAATTTCGAAGGACCCAGAGCTGCAACATGTTACCTGGGCCCCCACTGAAAAGCAATACCCCCCCCCCCTGTGCCCCCCTAGTGAAAACCTCATGGCTACGCCACTGTCTACTAACATACATGGCCTGAACTTAAACCGAACCAGGGCCACAGTGCCATCCATATATTATTATTATTATTATTATTTTTTTTTTTTTTTTTTTGGGGGGGAGGCACTAGTTCAAATGTTTTCATTTCACAATCATTTGATTAACATCAGATTACCTACAAGTATGACAAGCCAGAATGACATAGGTTTTGATACACATCAATATTACTCAACTCAATATGCATGTGCTGTACCTACATGTAGCTCTATTACGTTCAATGATCCAAGAACATACAATTAGAGATTTAGAAGGAAGAAACTTTATTACAATGGCATTTATTTTGTTAATACAAATAATATCAACAATTTTATTGTGTTTAAAATCACTATTGAATCCCTTTTGTTAATATCCTCTGTGCAAAGTCCACTTATTGACCAAATTTACCTGACGTAATCTTTGTTACAATCATTTTGCCAGAAACACCAGACCTTGGTTCCATTATGTATTACAAAACACATGGGACCTAGGGCTTTATGTCCCATCAAATGGTTCAACCAATAACGGTCAAGTGTCTTGCTTAAGGACACAAGTGTCAAGACCGAGACTTGAACCCACACTCTGCTGATTAGAAACACCAGAGCTTGAGTTCAGTGCACTCGGTCACGACATGCTACAATTAGATATTACATTCAAGGTGCATCACTGTAGCAGATCATTGACATCCACGACAAGGCAATACAAGTTGTTTAGTGATTTATTTTTTGTAATACATAGTTGTGCTGATAATTTTAACAATTTACCTTAAGAAAAGCAGCACACTCTGGTCAGTACATGACAGTTACCAATATAGTTAGTATTGATACAGCTGATGAAGCTATCCAGTAGTTTACTTGGTAGCAAGATACTGTAACAACATTTTTCACCACCAGTACAGTATGGGTTCGTGTCAACCACATGTACATGTACATCTATTTTAAACTAGTTCAGTAGTACATTGGCAGGACTCAGTAGCAACTCATGTCAGTAGTATGGTTAAGGGTCAGCCATACTGCTCCAAACCAGTTCAGTAGTACACTCAGGTAGGACTCAGTAGCAACTCATGTCAGTAGTATGGTAAGGGTCAGGCCATACTACTCCAAACCAGTTCAGTGGTACACTCAGGGGCAGGACTCAGTTGCAAATCTAAGTCAATAGTATGGTATGGGTCAGGCCATACTGCTCCAAACCAGTTCAGTAGTGTACTCCAAGTTAGTACATTCAGGGGCAGAACACTGTAAGAACTTTCCACCAGCATACCAGAGGCCACAGCACTATGTAAAACAATTATCAAAATGTGTGATAAGTATACAATGATATTTAACACTGTATAACCTATGGGTTTGTATCAAATAAAGAAGTATGTGACACAATTCTTGCATGATCATAAAAGATAGAATATAAAGGTCATGCACAAATTACAGCACTTATAGTATACTTGTATGTATATACAAACGACTATCAACCCTAACTGAAACACTTACATGAAACCAAAAAATAGTTTGATTTTGGGGGTATTTTCCACAGTTTCTGGAAAATGTTTGCATTTTGTTTTGATATTGCCTTCTGTTGTCAAAGAAAGAAATGAGGTTCAACACACAGTATATTTACATCTAAAATTTACAAAAGGGCATTCTCTGAAAAAATTACCATGGAATAGAGCAGCTTACCTCAGAGTTTAGCTTTGGAAAGTCCAGGCTGTGGAGACCAGAGTATCAACAACCCATGTGACGTAGGCCACTGTGCTTCCCACATGGTAACAGAAGATACACTACGATAGAATAGAACATGTCTGTACTACATGTAAGTAGAGTTGTTCAGTCACCCCACTTGAGCTCAGAAGACACTTGGTGTAGGACCTATCCACGTTGACTTTGGTCATTTTGTCCTTTCACTCCACAACAGAAAGCACACTAGATGACGGGAGATGTCCCTGTTGAGTAGGGCTGTTGAGTCTCCCCACTTGAGCTCAGAAGACACTTAGTATAGGGCTTATCCTCGTTGACTTCGGTCATTTTGTCCTTTCACTCCACAACAGAAAGCACACTAGATGACAGGAGATGTCCCTGTTGAGTAGGGGTGTTGAGTCACCCCACTTGAACTCAGAAGACACTAAGTGTAGGGCCTATCCCCGTTGAATTAGGTCATTGTGTCCTTTCATTTCACAAGAGGGGACACACCAACATTGTTGTCTGAGTTCAGTGAACTCAGAAAACTATCTCTATGACGAATATCCCAGTTGAGTAAGACTGTTGTGTCTTTACCATTTAATGTACAATTTCAATGAACAGTACCTCCCTTATTTTGCTCTCCATCATTATCTGTGTGTGAATGATTTACAAAGTATTGAAATGACCACAAATCTCACTCTTGTCAAATTGCTATAATCTCATTCATTCTGACAGTTCTCCTTGCGTTCTTGGTGTTACCGTCTCACTGGGTTTTTTTTATTGTTAAAAATAACTATTTTCTTATTAAAAACTCACAGTTTTCTTGCTGCTTAAAATCAGAATTTTCTTCCTATTATAATCTCACTGTTCCCTTACCTTTAAAATCTCACTGTTCCCTTACTGTTAAAATTTCCCTTTTTTCATGTTATTTTATTTCCAGACACTCTTGTAAACACACTCAGGTTAGATCAGACTTAATTTTACAATGTTTTCACAAGCAACTTCTTCCTCCTCACAATGACCTATTATTCTTCAATCTGGTTTCCATATGTATTAAAGCGTCACTGCATGTTTCTCAACGAAGTGTTTTTATGGTCACAATCATATATTTCACACTCAAGCATAAAAACCAGTTCCATTATTTATAAAAAAACATATAAACTAGGGATAAGATGTGTGCATTATGTTACCGAAACATACATACCGGTCATCCAATTTACAATGTCATTGTGAATAAACTCTTTCTTGCTAACATTGGTATGAATTCAAAAATTTACTTTCACAGCCTCATGATAACTATAATAAATCCGGATCACTTGAGTTTGAACAGACTCACAACCTCTCACATACACATGATCAATCAATGTTCCCTTCTCAGTAGTAGCATCTACAACACACTGCTCGTAACCATACTTACTCATCACATTCACAATACTTGAACTACGTGTAATCTTTACACTCAAACATCATCATTAAAGTCTCCCATAATTATACATCTATGTGATACTTTATGCAGTTCATTTACAAGGATTTCCATATTAGATATAAATTCCCGAAGCACATATGACACTGGTCGATAGATAACAGCAACTACTAACGACACATTAGAAATGATCTGAAATGCAATGTATTCTATATTTAGGACTGGCAACATAACTGTACTAATTACTCTCTTGGTTTTACCATAGACTGCTACACCTCCATGACACTGATGCCTCAACATTTTAGTTACTTGGCTAGAATAATCATACGAAAGACATCTTGGTTGATGGTAGCTTTTGAACTCGTCCAATTGCATGTCATACTGTACTTGATCTTCAGTCCATGTTTCTGTCAAACAAATATAATCTGCTTTCATCATATCACTGTTACATTTCATGTCCATACAATGTGCATGTAATTCCTGGATGTTATGCATCATAATGGTCATACTGACAGGTAGTTCTGTGCTGTCCATACCTTCATCAGCAATGTACGGTGGCATTGTTTTCAGAGCATCAGCTACTGCTTCATTACAATATATGTACTTCTCATCAAACCCTTCAATGACAAGACCATCCAGTGATGTAACTCGGCTTAGACTCACATATGCTTGTCCAGCTGAAAATGTATGATCAAGACACACAACTGCTTTACTTGTTGTTAGTCCTTGTACTTTGTGTGCTGTACATGCCCAAGCTAACTTCAATGGAAACTGATGTCGTACACATTTTTTACCAATATTTTCTTCCTGTATGTCAATGGGTACACTGTTTTCATCAATTGAAGATCATGCAGATTGTCTCTTCAGTTTCAATCCAACCTTGCTGTTATCAAACTTAATTCTGATACACTTGGGTTCATCTGATTTATCCCCTGACATTACTATTTTTGTTACAGTTCCAAAGACACCATTAACAAGGCCATCAGAAACATCAATGTTTTTAGTCAGCGTAACTCTAGCACCAACACCAAGTAACAGGGATTGTGGTAGGCTTCCATTACACTTTGTCAGGGGTTTTTCTCGTCTAACTTTAGCATTTCTAGAATCTGTTTCATAATCCTTTGCTTCAATGTATACACAATCAACACACTTTGAATGTAGAATTTTTATGTTTTGTTCATCTACTTGTTTATTACATGGATATATGTGGACAGAATCATTCCACTCTTGTCCAGTTTCACGTCCTTTCAACAGATTGATGTCAGCATCCTTTAATGCTTCATTCTTCTTTCTTACTCTCAGTCTGTTCAGTGTTTGTGCAAACTGTGCATCTTCCTTTTGTCTCATTATTTCATGCAATTCAACAATCTTGAAATTTTCATTCCACAAATCTCCTGCAACTGTATTCTGGTACAAAGATTTTGCTTTCACTGGGGGCAACTGATAGAAATCACCTACGGCTAATATACTGACACCTCCAAATGGAATGTGACTCCGACATTGCTTGATCTGTCTTAAACGTCCATGGATGTAACATAGTAATTTTTGACCAGCCATTGAAACCTCATCTATAATTAATATCTGCAACTGACCAAGTTTGTTACGAAGTGTACTGATCTTCTCTTCACCAAGTGGTTGATACGGTAGTTTCATATCTGTTGATATAGACAATGCACTGTGTATGGTAGCACCATTGATATTAAATGCAGCTACACCTGTGGGAGCACTCAACAATACTGACACATCATCTGGGTTTGTCATCATTGATCCCAGTATTCGTGTTGCTTCATAATCAATACACTTTACAAGAAGACTCTTGCCTGTTCCAGCACCACCAGTAACAAACACTTGAAATGAATCAGGGTTTTTACCATTTGCTTTGTTCACACACCACTGTCTAATTTTATAGAACACCTTGTTCTGTTTGGCATTTAAAGATCTCATCATAATAATTGCATCAGTCTTTGGTACTCTTGATGAGTGTGCTTCAATGTCACATATCTTCACTTCCTTTCTATCAGATTGTAAATCTGGAACATTACATTCCTCAACACTGTCCTCTGCTATCACTTCCTGTTTGTCTAGGTTGCATTCATCTCTTTGTAATTCAGTTTCTGGACTGATTAATGCCCATGCATCTTCCTGTGGACCAAAGTTCTCAAGATGTTCTAGTGCATCCTCCAATGACTCAATATCAACTTCAAATCTGGATTGATTACTCTTCACGATTGACTTTACTGAGTGCAAACTTCCAAGTACACTGACAAAACCATTGCTTTGAAATTCCTCATATGTTTTAAATTGTGCTGGTTTTAAATGAACATCAACCCGGTAAGGAAGAAAGAGCTGCAGCATACTATGATAGTACTTCTCAGGAGACTTCATGACTGAAAATCTTGGGTATCTAATGACAGCAGGATCAGTTTTAGAACGTTTCTGGATGTGTCCCATATCATTTTGCAACGCATACACCACTGACTTTCTTTTATCACTAGATACTTTACAGATGTCCCCTTTGTATAGCACTCTGTATTCTGAACAAAATGTAGCTAAACACATTGATTCCAATGCACTTGTATCTGGTCTTGCTTTGTAACGATCTACTTTACTAGCCATCCACACATTGTCATCATCATCATTAGTTGATTTGTTCTGAATTACACTCAAGGGCAAGCTCATTTGAACAGGATTTTCTCCTACAGGTACAAACTCAACTTTTCTAGAACATTCTTGAAGTCTTAATGTACAACAACGATAGACTGCTTCTTGTGCCGACACTTCACGGTTCTGCAGATAAACACTTCCAACCTGTCTCATACTCTGCTTGGCATCTTGATTTCCACTTTCTGCCTCACTCTGTGCATGCCTCAATAATAGTCCCATCTCACGTTCAGCTTTAGACATGTAAGACACTACATATGTTACACATGCATATACATCACTGATAAATTGAATGTCCATGTTTGCATTCCAGCATCTCAACAAGTCAGAATTATACTGATTAACCCACACATCTTGAGGCTCTCTTTTCAACACAAAGTTTACTTTCTTGGTTAACACATCATTTGCTTTCTCAAAATCATCCTGTGTGGTTCCAATCTTTGTGAACAGTTGACTGGTTGTCATATGTTCATTGTCCTCATCATTCACTGCATTCCACACTGATTTCAACAACTCCTTGGCATCATCTTCACTTAGTGCATTATCTGACATGTCCTCACAATCATCAGTATCCACTGATATTGGATTAGCCACAAAAGTCTTCATGGATGGCGGCCTTGGGAAATTAAACCGACACTCTGTACCCTTCTTACATGATTTGGAATGTCTCTTACTGTGTTGCTGCACACTGCTTACTATCTCATTTAACTCTTCATCTTCTTCTTTTGATGGCAATCCACAACTGACATACTTATCAACAAACTCTGCCACTTCATCATCACTCTCTGTACTCAACTTAGGTGCATCTTCAATCCAAAATATACAATGAGTGTGTGGTGAGCCTCTCTGCTGGAATTCTACTCGATAAAAGTAATCTTTCACTTTTCCAATAGGTGCTGCTTTTGACATTATCACATCTTTCAAAAATGTATGAAATCGCTTGTCAAACATTCTAGCCACAGTTACAGGATTATTTCTTAACAACAGACACTTCTCATTCCAGTCCAATTCATCAATACTTCTTGAATCACCTTGTTGTCTGACTAGTGTATTGATTAATTCAGGCCATCTCATGTCAGCTGCAGAAAATGAACAAAACCATGTAGGTATACCAAGTTGTCTGATCATTGCCAACACATTTTTCTGAGTTGATTGCCAATATGGTGGAGTTCCTCTAATAGGCTTCACAAATTTGTATCCACTGTCGGATTTTTAACATATCTTTTAACTTCTCCTTGTCATTAAGCATACTAGCAGTGACGTTTCCACCATCTTTTGTTTTCCCTGAACCTTTTCGCAATGCAATAGAGACACTGGAAATAACTTGTTGGATTTCAGACATGTATTGAGCATAGAATATATACTGAGTACATTTTGCAAATCTGTTATCAACATTCATCAGTCTGTTGTTAAGATATCTGGAAAGTGTTAACCTAACATTGCGCTCATCACTGAATACTGGCTCACCTCTTGGAAACAACACTGGGAAACATTTAGCTTAATTACTTTCGTCCATTATAAGTCTGATTGGATTATTCCCTGCACATGGTGCAACACAATAAACATCAAAATACTGATCCAAAATTTCTTGTCCAATATTTGCAGGTTGTAAGCAAGTGTCCAATGGTATTCCCCGTAATCGTTCCTCATCTGTTTCTTCCTCATTGTCATGTTTAATATCACCTTCAACTTCGTCCTTGACTTCAACTTTATGATCTTCATCCTTCACATCACATGCTACTTCCGACAATGAATTACTCCACTCTGTGTCAATCTCAATATCATGATACCACTTATTATTCTGTTTGAGATATTGTAAGGCAGTCTCTACATGTTCTCTATTGACAAACTCATACTGGTAATACCCTTTATAAGCCAACTTCCTCTTCAGCTTAACACGAATCATCTGATCATCACATTCAGCCCTTGGTAATGACTTTACAGTGTGTGTAACATTTGATGGTACACATACTACCGGCCCACGTACACCATGTTGTCCACCTTTAGGCAAGGCCATTAACTTCACAAATGGAATATTCAGTGCAATAAGGTTGTCTTCTAACTTGTTCAAACATGCCAACTCTTCTGGAATTTCAGTCAGGTGTAAATTATTACAACAAGCTTCTGCCGGTATTTTATGATTCAATAATTTCCTGTTACATGTATGACATATCCACAAACAAGACCTGCTTGATGTTGATACAACACAATTAGATGTACAATTTCCATCACATTTATGTACATACTTCTCACTGATGCAATCACTAGTCTTGTATTTATTCTTATTACACTTAATGACCTGCTTTCGAAACAAAAGTCTCATACACACAGAACAAACATATTCAGGTCCATTTGATACTTCTTTCTTAAAATCACTCAGCACATTATTGATATGATGTTTCTTCATTTTTTTTCAGCATTACTCGACTGGTATTCTTTATAATATTTTGCCTAAAACTTGGGCTTTCTTCATACTTCTTTGTGAACTCAATAACGTTCTTCCGAAAATGATCATTGTCATGATATTTGGATTCAGAAGCATTAATTACTTTGTTCCTATAACAAACATCAACATGATATTTACGACCTGTCTTAACACTAGTAATTGTTGCTTTCTTGTAATCAGGATTATTACGATATTTGAACTTGATGACATTAATAACTTTGTTCTTGAAAGTCTCATCACTATGATATTTCATCTTACTTGCACTCCTCACCTTTTTCCTGAATTTCTCATTTTCCATATTATTTCATCTTACTTGACTTCGTCACTTCTTTCCTAAATTCCTCATTTTCCTTGTACTTCATCTTACTTGAATTCACTTCTTTTCTAAATTCTTGATTTTCCTTGTACTTCATCTTACTTGAATTTATCACTTCTTCCCTAAATCCAATATTATCCAGGTACTTTCTTTTGCTATTCTCAATTTTAGTCACTTTATGTTTATTACTCACATGATATAACACCTTGCTAGCATGTTTGTTTGACTCTATGACTTGCTTTCTGTAAGTCTCATCAGTTCTATATTTCATTTTTTGGTTATCGTTACACTTTGCTTTCTTGGCCTCTCTAAACTTAACATCAGTCTTATATTTAGGTGTTCGGCCAGCAGCCGAAAACCTATTGTTTTTGGGTTTTTTTCTGGGCTTTCTTAGTCGTCGAAACTTGTCCACAAATTTTCTCAAAAAGTTAAGCTTGTATGAACTTGAAACTTACCATGTACACAGATATTAGTGAGTAGATGAAACCGTAAATTTTTTGGAATGATGACGTCATTGATGACGTCATGACGTCAAATAAACGGTAAATAATTCAAAAAATTCATAACTCAAGAACGGCAAATGCTACATTCAAAGTCTTTGGTGCATATGAAAGGTCCTGTAATGTGGGACAAATTGTATGCACACTGTGACCTCATTTGACCTTTACTTCCGGTCAAAACCGGAAGTTAAAGTTAAAAATCATGTTATTTCGGGCTCTAGAGCCTAAGTGAAGGAAGATATGAACAAACTTAATGAATAATATTTTCATTAGCTCACGAGCATTCTAGAAATGTGATATATGACGTCATAGCTACGTCACAACGAAATTGATACACTAGGTCGACAAAGAAATTATTTTGCTATCTCAAAAAATAAAGCATGTACGGACTTCAAACTTACTATATACCTAGACCACAGTGTGTACATGACAAAGCAAAATTTTTGGAATGATGTCATTGATGACGCCATTACATTAAATTGAAGTTTTATACTAAAATAATCATATCTTAAGAATAATACATGCTACATACATGATCTTTACACCATATGAAAGGTCTTGAAGTACTTAACAAATCTTACAAAGGGTGTGACCCCATTTGACCTTCACTTCCGGTCGAAACCGGAAGTAGTAGTTTTTTATATAAAAAATCGTTTCTGAATAACGTAAATTTGTGTATGAATATAATAACTTAATTTTAAAGCCCTTCGACGATTCTAAAAATGTTAACAAAGTTTGACCTCATTTGACCTTCACTTCCGGTCGAAACCGAAAGTTGAAGTTTGCACATACAAAAATATGTATCTTATTAATGTCACATGGTACATTAATAATCGGTACATCAATTTAAAGCTCTCTGACAATTCTAAATAACATGCACAAGGTGTGACCCTATTTGACCTTTAGTTCCTGTCAAACTGGAAGTTGAAGTTTCATATGACAAACCTTCATGCATAAAGATAAAAAAGTACAAATAAATGTTTCGCCCGTCAGCATAGCACCAATAGACAAAAAACTTTTACACAATATTG
Organism: Marthasterias glacialis; assembly: GCA_911728455.2. Lineage (NCBI taxonomy): Eukaryota > Metazoa > Echinodermata > Asteroidea > Forcipulatida > Asteriidae > Marthasterias > Marthasterias glacialis. Next base: position 21,992,339 of record OU452220.1, read on the forward strand.
AAATTAAAATTTTCAATTACGTAATTAAGCCGAACACCATGAGTTTGTTCACAAACTCTAAATTTCTAGTTATCACATTTTATTGTTCCTTTGCCTTCCTTAGTACCAAGTGTCTTCCTCTTACATTCATTATATTTCTTTCTCATTCGTTTTTTTTGTAGTTTTTGTCTTTTCGTTAGACTCATCGTCTCCTTTGCAATGTTTTGGCAATTCTGTTTTTTGTTTACTGTCAATACACTGATTTGTACATTCATCGCTTTGTGTACAGTAATCATCACATGCATCTACTTCCTCTGAACATTCTTTTTGTCCTTTAGTACAATCCAATGTCTCCGGTGATAATTCATGGACTGATAGAACAACATCATATTGCACTCTGTGTGTATGATTCAGATAAATCCCCATATCACATGTCACAGTACTTGCCTCAACATTCTTTGCTGAAAATTGATACCATTTACTAGACTCATCATATGTGTATATATCAGTATGAAGCATATGTGCCATTGCCATAATTTCAATCTCTGTAGCCCAAGTACCAGAATCAAACATTCTCTGTCTCATTACATATTCCTCCACATTGGCAAATCCATCTGGCAGAAAACATTTCAACTTATCACCATTCTTCAACAAATGATTAACACAAGTAATTCTCAACCGCACATGGTTATTTTCAGTCCCTGATACAGCACATGACACAGCTCTGAAGAAACAATTGCATTCTGCATAAACTAAACCCGAGTTCAAATGTGAACTTTCAAAACCAAGTGTTTTACACAGACCCTTCTTTTCTTCATACATTAGTGGACAAAATTTCATAACACCTGGTCCAGATTCTCCAACTATTTCACAATCACCATGTGTACATTCAATACTTTCTTCTCCTCCTCTAACACTGCTTGTCAAAACTGAATTAACTTTACTCTTACAGAAATCTTCAGCAACACTCTCTAAACTGTTCTTCGATCTGTTATCTTTTTGTGTCTTTCTACGATCATCTCCTACTAACTTGGACAGTCCACAGTCTCCATAATCAATACACATGCCTGATATGCTGTGATTCCTACTTTCCATTTCTTCATGAGTACATGTGACAGCCTCACTATCAACACAGATAGACATACCAGTTACTTCATACTGTTCAGCATTTGACAAGTTCATAGATTGTGCCAACTTTCTACAATACCTGTATACACCTTGCCATGTTGTTGCACGCATCATGATACTTGATCCATTTTCAACCATACAGCCTTGAATACTTCTGGAATGTGAATCAAATACATAATATATTCCATTTTGAGCAATTACAGCAAATGTATTTCCATGGAAACTTATAAAGCAGGCATGATATTTGTGAAGAGCTTTGTGAAAAGTCCCCGACACAGATTCATGATACTTCATTGCAAAGCGTGTGTCAAATACATCTAATTCAGTTTGCAATTCATTAATCAACAAATAATTATTATTCATTGTAGTACTCTCTTGTAAGAAACCATACAGTTCATTCCCAGTCATTAGAATTCTATCCATATCACTGCACTTCCAGTTTTTCACATCTTTTTTCTTACTGTACATCATTGAGGCCAGACAATTAGCAACACATTGTTTTCCACTATTAGCACCAAATCTTTTATCTCCCTGATGAAAACTTCCTTGAGCAATAACTCTTCCATCTAGTGCCAATGGGTTAATTCTCTTCATGTCCACACTGTTTTTTCTCTGATATGTCTTATTTACATTGCCCATTTCATTCTCCTGTTTTACTTCATCTTCCTTGAAACATTTCTTTGTAAACAATTCAATGCGAGTACTTTCACAGTTCGTATCCTTTCTGTTTGATACCTCATCATGCCGAACCTTCTTCACATGATTTATTTTGCAATTGTTTTTGCCAGTTTTACTCTTTTTACATTCAATGCCATCAACAACAGGTACTCCTGATCTCTTTCCACTTCTCAATTCGTATCGTGCACATTGATTGGGCGTTACACGTGCTAACTTTACATCTTCTTCTTTCACTTCACTCTTCTGTTTCTTCACTTCTTTGTGTTGGTTCTTCATGCGTCTCTTTCTAGATTGCAAACTTGTACTTACATTTTCCTGAATAGTCACCTTTTGCTCTGCTGTTAATACTTGTTCCGCCATCTCTTCAGCATTGTCATCATCGTTGTCAGAAACTGCTTGAAATATATTGTCATCTTCTGGAATACCAAAGTCATGAAACAAACAGTCTGAATAATTTGAGAAGCCACACTTGCGACAGATCCACGTTAAAGTTGATTCTGCTAAAGATGTATTCTGAAAATCCCATGCAATCAATATGATACCAAATGCTGCATTTGTCACACTGCACTTTTTGTCCTAGACAATTAATCAATTTATCACACATCCAATACATTGTTGTTTTAAATTGTTCATCAAAACTTTCTTTACTAAGCTTATTGTTATTCTTGTCAGGAGATTGCGCATTATCATTGTTTATCTCACTTTGTGCTTCCTTTGTGCCTTCTCTCACTATTTTATTACATTTATCTTCAGCATCTTTGATGTCATATTGTTAACATGTTTTCTTTCGACATTTGTTTCACATTTTATCTCAGCTTTATATTCAGTATTAACTTCACATTCATATTCATTGTGTATTCCATCATTATATTCATTGCTTAGTTCAGACTTTGTTGCATCTTTTTTTCTGTTCATACTGCCTTGAGTTGATGCCATTCTCAAGTCAGGTGCACCTCTTTCATAGCTTATACTGCCTCGAGGCGGTGCCAACCTCAAGTCAGGTGCACTTTTATCAAAGAATATACTGCCTCGAGGGTGTGCTAACCTCAAGTTAGGTGCACCTCTTTCATAGATAATACTGCCTCGAGGCGGTGCCAACCTCAAGTCAGGTGCACCTCTATAGCTTATACTGCCTCGAGGCGGTGCCAACCTCAAGTCAGGTACATCTTTTATTCTGTCTTTACTGCTTTGGGGAGATGCACAAAACCCCGCAACAGCATGAGAGGGAGGTGAAATGTCACATGGAGGAAGGGAAACATGGGAAGACATAGAAGGAGACGAATGAGATGTAGGGATGGATGAGGGGGTGGAATGAGACTTTACACCAACAGACAGAGGAGACACACATTCATCTGGAGCCTTCTGCTTTGCCCGAAAACGGCGCTTCGCATCTCTCTTGGCTTTGGCCTTTGCCCGGTAGTTCAGCATCTTCTGTTGAAGAAAAACATGAAATAAAACAAATTCAATACAATCTGACAAATGCATGTTACTTGTAGTCAGCAATGGGTTTATTTTGCAAAAGATAAAAACATATTGACAAAAAAAAAATTACCATCTTCCTTAATATTTCAAAAACAATCATAATCATAGTCTTTTGTGTCACAAAAATTTTGTCACATGCCCTTATTCAAAACAAATAACAAAAAAACATTAAAGAGGTTCATTATGTCTTCTTGTTCTTATTCATGAACCAATCTTTTCAAGTAACAGTAATTCAATGTACACATTTAGTTCTTTATTTAGCACAAACTAATTACCAACTTTATTATAAAAAAGGACATTTCTTTTCAGTGCTGTAACTAGGGCAACATTTTACAGGGGCACAAGGGGGAGGGGCACCATTTTGACAAAGGGGGCACTTTTCGTCAATTATAAAATGTAGTTTCCATTTGTATTTTCCTAAACAAGCCCCTTTTCAGCGCTCTTCTGACGTGTTGACGTAAAACAAAATACATTCTGAGTGTCAATAACAAAAAAATTGTTTTAAAAGCATTACAATTACTACATAAAAGCTCATAACACGTAACATTTCATTCTGGAAATTTTTATCTCAACAGTCCAGATTTTAAATACCAAAACGGGGGCACATCTTGTGGGGGGGGGGATGGACATCAGTTGGGGGAGGCAAGTGCCACCCGTGCCCCCCCCCCCCCCCCCCCCCAGTTACACCATTGATACAGGCTACACCTAATCATCCTTTAAAAACACATTTTCTTTTGTTTATTCTTCAGCATAACATTGACAAAAGCAAATAACCTGTATTATTGATACAACAACTCCTCAACATTCTTTATCCCTGGTGCATTTACTACATTTACTACATTGATATAATTCTGGCAGATAACTCAATGATTTAAACTGGTCTCACATTTCATCAGCGATTAGCCTCTGTGGTCTGATGATTAACAATACATGGACCCAGGGGTGAGGAGTGACCCCAACTGTATTTCATGTGAACTATTTCCCGCAAAATCCAATCACCAGCAAATATGACTTTTCACTTTTCAACTTATTAGGGGTTATATTGCGAAAACAAATAAAATGTTATTAGGGGTCAGCTGTTGCCATGGCAACTCTTTGTTTGACCTTGAGTGACACATGATTATGTGATTTCTTTTTTCGACAAAATGTCCTTGTTTTTTAATTTTTTCTTCACAAAAGTGGTAATATGTCACGTGATGGTGTTCATTGGAAGCAAAATGTATGTGACAGTAAAACAATAATAACCAACAGCTGCTCTTAACAACACACTTCATATTACTTACATGAAAGCAAAAAAACAGAAAACAACAAATTATGTACGAACTAGTAACACAGATTGGTAATTTTTAATCTTTTTCAAAATTATACTACTTACTAATCATTCACAAAATGTCAAACTATTTAATAAACCCCTTCACTTAAAAAACCCATGAAATATAGAAAAATAACTTTGAAAACAATAACTAAATTAAAAATAAGCAATAATACAAAAAAATAGCAGTGGACATTTTACCAGCACCGTCTTTCTTTTGTTTTAGTCAACGTTATCAAGCAGTGACTGGTTTGGTGAATCATAATTTTATTGTTAAAAATATTTGTCTGGTTTCGTTCTATCATCCTGGACTGCTTGCACTTGCAGCCAAGTACCTCCAATATCCATGCAAATGAAGAACACATCCACAAATTTAAAATATTATAAAAACAACACTCATTTTGTGTGGACTAATATTCCAAAATAACTTCTCAATTATAAAAATAAAACCACAAATTTATATTTCTTTTGGAATAAAAATTCTATGAAGACTCACCGTTCTTCAGAATATCAGATCTGAATCCCAGACGCTTGTTGCAAATTGTCATAGCTTAGACAATACGTGCAGGTGTCATGCGACGATTCCAGACTGGCTTCCACCGCAGAAGCTGTAAAGCTGCCACACATAGTTATATTGTAAACTCTATGAAAGCTGCACGTTTACCTCGTTCCCGGGGGGGGGGGGGGGTAGTTGATCTCGCCGCCGCGCTATTTTTTTGGTGTCGAGATTGGCAAGTTCAAAACGAGACCAGAGGCATCAGCAATACGGCGCGCTGCCCGGCCACGGTGGCGAGGTTGGCTGTAGTCTGGTTCCCTAGCCAAAGATTCCCTGGCGACTCTTGTTAAATATCTTAGACAATAGTGAGAGATTTTTGGTCTGGGAACCACACTAGGTTGTCTGCACACAAACGAAGCAAAGTTAGAATCTCCCCTTGACTGTCGTAAAAAGCTTCAAAGAGGGCGCGCTTTAGTTCGCCGCACTTCACAGTGCGCGGTATCCCCCTATTATATTAAGCTTGTGTCTTGACATAGTTTAACGATATCAAAAAAATTTATTTACTAATTGAGGTCATTTAGAAAACATGAGTGCTTTTACCAATATTTATCCCAGACCATTAAAACTAAATAAAGCACAATGTAATGCTACTATAATTAACCGTTAATTGATCAGTCTGACCACCATGGGTACAACGTTGTGAGGACTGCGCCGCATTTCGCGGCTCAGAAAAGCGTACAATTTATACACGAGTACGCACACGCCTGTTTTAAACTTGATTTTGTTTTTATCTTTAAGCGTTTAAAACTTCATACATTGTATTATGTTCTCAGATGTTAATTTGGCTTTCATTTACTAATTACTATGACGTCTCGTATGCTATAGCGCCCTCTATGGTAAATGTTTATATAAATGAAAGGTGTGGAATCTTTGCATTTTTAGGGTTTTTGTTCAAAGGCATCGCATAGGAATAAAAGTTATATCACCTTGTAAATAACAAAAAATCTTAGTAAGGCAAACATGTTTTCGTCATCGTGACGTCATCAGGTATCAAATTACATTAATTCAAAGTTTACTAATGAAAAAACAATATATCCCGAAGCACATATCATAGTCTTAATCTTTGTGCCATTTTAAAGCTTAGAGTACATGTGGCATTTTATTTAAAAATGTGACCCCAGTTTAACCTTGCTTTCCGGTCCAAACAGGAAGTTCAAAACTTTAAAAAGTCTCATCTCCTGAACTCAATTTCATAAATTCGTAATCTTTATGTTGTTTTGTAGCTTACATCTGAGATTTTGTTTACATGCGTGACCCCACTTTGACCTTTACCTTCCGGCTCAAAAAAGAAGTTCTAAAAATCAAAAAAGCATATCTCATGTGCAAAATGTCGTACAGTCATAATCTTTGTTCCATTTGTAGCTTACCATCATTTGTCACATTTGGTTATTAGGCATGATACCACTTTGATCTTTACTTCCCGTCCAAACAGGAAGCTCTAAATTTCAAAAAGCATATCTCCTGTGCCCAATGTTGTACAGTCAATCTTTGTAGCATCTGTAGCTCCCATCAAAACTGACATGTTGATATTACGCATGACCCCACTTTGACCTTTACTTCCGGTCGAAATAAGAAGCTCTCAATTTATAAAAAAAAAATCGTATGTCCTGAGCCAATTGTCACAGTCATAATCGCTGTACCGTGTAGGACCATAATCAAAGTATGGAGTGTATAATCAAAGGACAAACAACTTCGGAACACAAACATAATGTCTAGTTATGTCTTTATATTTGGCCACGTTGTTGTACTCGGCGTAGTTCGTCTGAGGGACTCGTCGACAGCGCCCACCACCATGATTGTATTTTCTGTTCAGTTTTCCAAGATGTAAGTTTAAGTTAATAAATTGTTTGGACCTAAATTTGGTTCGTCAGAAATCTGTTTTTGGTTGTTTGCGTCCGCCCCGGTACCTCTCTAGAACAACACAATACAACTATAAACTATAAACTAGAACCAAAGATATATGAATTTAGCTAAAATTATAAACAAGACCAAGTTCATAAACCACAAACAGCGTAAAGTAAAGCCAGAAGATATCCACTCAAAAAAAATAATAATATGTTCCACAATTCACAGAAGTAAACAAATATACAAAGAAAAGTAGAGCGTCATTAAGATAAAACATTTAAGCACATTACACAAGTTAAGCTGATAACTTGCATATTTAAAGCAAAGTAATAATAAGACAAGTCTTAAAATATAAAATGACACTCAGTAATTAATTGAGATGTTTAAACTGGGACAGAGTACGTGCCTTCCTTTGAGAGGCAGTTAGCTTGCTTGTTTCATCCCGAGTCCCAAGAACGCTTTGCCGCGTTAGAATTAGGAATAACAGACATGTGCAGGGAGCCATTTGACACGGAGAGGGTACCAGCTGAATGACATGGCTGCATAAAAAGGCTATTTAGGTAACTTGGGTTAAGGTTATTCACACATTTAAAAACTTCATCTATTAAAACTTCATGCGATTATGTTATGTAGTCCATGAGAATGTCGTGTAGATCAGCAATGTGTGTTCTTGGATGTGCGCTTAGAATCATTCAGCTAGACCAAACCACATCACAATAATCAAATAGAGGCAAGACTATGGCACTACTTAAGCTTAAAAGTTTAAATGTGGGTTGAGGAAGGCAAGGCTTGGCAGAACGTCTGAGAAAACCCAAGTTTTTATACCATCTATTCCTGTTACAACCGAGGGATCCATCTGTCTAATTAGTTTTCCAACAAAGGCAGATGTTACAGTGGTAAATTGGAAAAACATCCGTAGGTTCTAGTGAGGAAGAGAGAGAGGATGCTCAGCTGGAACAGGAGGATCATCTCGAAATGCTTCTGCAAGGTCGGCAGCAATATCTACTATCTACAAAGAAACTTAAAATCGTCAGCCAATGATTTATTATTGGTGCCTGAATTTGATGGTAGGGTAGTATTGTTCTTCATTGAACTGGTTGCCTTGGCTAACGACCATATTTTCCTCGAGTTACCTTTATTACTGACAATCTCCTTTTCATAATACATTTTCTTAAGGTGCTTAGCCATGTTATTTACACCAATCGTCATGGTTACCTGACTTCTGTGCCTTGGATCGCATGAGATCACATTTGCGCCCAAAGTCCATCTTTTCCCTGGTAACCCAAGGTGCAATATGCTTTCGTCTTTGACGTATCTGTCTGTAGTGGGCATGCCTGTTACAAACGTCATTGAACATTTGTTCCGAAGTAAACCAAGCCATATCAATATCTTCCTGAAATTCAACCGTATGCCATGGCATGTTTCCTCATGAAACGCAGTTTCATTAAAATGTTTAAAATTTCTTATATTTGCGACCCTGGGAGGAACTTTAACATGTACATGGGTCTTCCTGTTTAATCAAATTATTCAGTGATCACTTAGGCCAAGTGGGATAACATTAGTTACATTATTTGCTTCAGGGTTGGAAGACAGAGATAAATACATGTACTGGATGTAGCAGTTACTCTCGGACAATCAACAAGTTGTTTCAGTTGGAATTCACAGCACAGATCATCTATTTTTGAACCCTCAACCTTACCCAATAAATCACCACCAACAATAAGTTCATGTTGTTTATATTGCAGTTGTTCTATAACATTCTTAAGATTTCATAGATGCTCTGTTTTTTTAGGCAGGTAAACAACACCTATAGTAATCGGTTTAATGTGTTTTACCATCAGATCAATCCAACATGATTCCATGTCAGTATTGACATCCCCGATGAGATTGTGGCACAAATCATTAGAAATGTAACACGCAATGCCACCATGGTTGTCTGTACCCCTGAGGTCACTGCGAATCAATGTATAGCTAGCAATATGAATTTCAGAATCATCAATGCCATCATGCAGCCAAGTTTCGGTGAGTGTAAGCAAGTGAATTTTGTACTCTGCCAAAAGGAGGTGCAAGTGTTCAATTCTTGGAACAAGGCTTTGGACAATTAAATGAGCAATTTTCAGGCCTTCTATATTTGTAATGTTCCTTAGCTTGCTTCCTTTGGGAGGCTTGATTTTGGCTGGTGATATCATTGTTGCTGATAGGTTGATGTGTATCAGAGTCTTTTACAGAGTCCTGGGTTTTGTCCTCTTCTGATACCTGAGCCATTCTCTTGCTTGTGACGGTAGTGGACGGCGCGGGTTCATGGTTCCCTTGTGCTGGAGAGGTACTTTGGGGACTTGAGGGCGGGATCTCTTCCTGTATCTCCATTCCGGTTTGTGAAAATCCTGATGGTGAGTCTCTCCACGTGCTGCATCTGCATACGAGATTGGAGTGGTCTCAGCTTGGCGGGCAGGTAACATTCTGGCTTGTTTGGGTTTAACCGAACGCGAAGACCCTGTGTGAAGGCGCTGGATCAAGTTTTTAGTGAATATGGCTTGGCCAAACTTGCTCAGATGAACCCCGTCCGAACATAGATGCTTGTGTGTGACGTTGCTGTTGTCAACAAAATTCCATCCGTTTCGATGTACAGCTTCCTTTTCTGTTGGTTTTTCTATAACGGTGTATGATACCCAAGATTGTTACCCAATCCAGATCTGCCAGCTTTCATTTTCAAGTGAGCAGAATTTGTCATATCGGTGATTGTACCAGTAGCATCGTCACCATGTTGGGCACTTGGTTGTTCAAGGTACTTGACTTTTGCGTTATCAAAGTTTGCATTTCTTGTCTCCAACAATGTTTCAAGACTGAAGTCACTTACCAGAAGTGTCTTTATTGGTATAGCGGGTGACTGCTTAGTTTTAAGAAGAAAAAATTGAATTCTCGTGTCTAATTTCGATAGGAATTGCGGAGTATCATCACACACGTTATACACGTCCATGGTCGCCATGGTCAGCATTATCAAGTACTAAGGAATGCACGCCCCTTCTAATAAATTGGTACCTGCCACATGTTTCGAAGATTTCCAGCCATGTGTGCGTAGGTAGGTAGTTCAAGGCCCCCCGCAGCATCACTGATAGTTTACATTATACATTAACACACACAAGAAAAAAGACCAGCCCGGCCAAGTGTGGCCCAGCTGTGAAGGTACCAGTCAGTTGGTGTAGTGTGTTTTCCCCCTATTAGTTTGCTCCATGCTTTCTCCTATCGATTTTGGTAGCAGAAATAATTTGAATAATGCATAAGCCTCTTTGACGCTGGCCAATCAGCTACATTTTTTCTATTACGTCACAGGTGGAACTTTCTTTGTTTGGCTGGTGTTTACTCTGTTTGGCTGGTGTTTACTCCCTATTCGTGTATGATTTGTTGTCAATTTCAAAAGTTTAGTTGAAAAGTATAAAGTTAAGTTCGTAAAACAAAAATAATTTCTCAAACAATATTGATTGTTTTACTTCATCTGTTGTCACATTACAATTGATGTTAGTCTGGTGCATTACCTTTGTACAAATTGAAGAGTCCAAAAAATCATCATCTTGAAAATACAAATAATAAAAAAATTAAAAAACAAAACCACGGCTTGGGCCGGCTGCCCATTTTTTTTCTACACACGAAAGTTGCCATTGCGGTAATTTCAGTGTGTAGGAAAAAAAATTGCAGGCTGCCTCCGTCAAGAATGCACGTTATCCGCGCAATTAACCACGATGCCCAACCTTTGTCGTGGTTTTGTAAAAGGCCTAAAATGCAGTGATCACCTCAAGGAAAACATTAACGGGACTGATGTTTGTAGATATTAAATTATTATTGTAAATATTATTCAGATTCAGTGATTAAAGTATTTTTCCCTGCCTTAAAAAGTTGATTGTAGATGTAACTGATCTGACCCACACAAACTATAGTGACTGGTGATGGTGATGGGGGCGGCACTTCTACCTCACTTTGCAGGAGAGCAGGCAGAGATGGGGGTCGCACTGTTGGTTGCACTGCCATTGCTGGTAGTGCAAACGGCGATGAAGGTGCCACTGGTTCACTTGGAGCGGAGACTGGGGGTTCGGCAGCTCGCTTTCTCCTCAGCTCATTCAGCAGGACGTCCTCGTCACTGTCATCGCCACTCTGCCCATGTCCTGGGTGGTTGGGGAGCAAGTTTCACACCCAGGGATCCAAAATCTTGAGTTGAATCGAGGAAGTTTGGTATTATAATATGAGGCAAATCTGTTGATCGTGTGTGGTCCCCACAACTCTTCGATTTGATTGAACAAAATATCTGAAACGAACCAATCATCAGTGTCTACGATCTTACTGATATATCCTGCCCTTTCATTCATTGTTCTTGGTATCCACCCACTCACTTTTGGGGGGTTCCGATTTTTTGCCAAAAAAAGGCAACATTGTTTTCATAATTGATCGTTTCGGTTGCCCTTTCGTTAGACTCAACATTCTTAACTATATGTTTATTTACCCTAGATGCTTGCTGAAGCTTGTTTGGCTGTGGTGTTACTCTGCTGGAATTGGTGCTGAAATTGGTGTTGTCTAACCGGTCAGCTTTCTTTCCAATGCCCAAACTTTCCGCAGAAGAAGCAACTCCCTTTTCCTTGTCTGATATTCTGGCTCCCACGTAAAAGCTGGATAGGAGCAGTAGCAACATGATTCTGCAGAGTAGACTAGTCTTTCTTGAATCTCTTTGGTGCTTGGTTGGTAGATTGCTTCTTCTTGATTTTCTTTGCTGCACGGGCTTCTGCTCTTTGGATTTTTTTTTGTCATCCTCGTCCGACGCCAACTCGTTAGTTTCAAACAGAAAGAGGGAAATCATGGAATTCAATATTGGGCAGATTAAAAAGCCACGCCTTTTTTTGGCAAAAAATCGGAACCCCCCCGATTTCATAATAGAAACCATTGTTAACGGTAATACGATTCCATTTTACGAGTGCCCTCCAGTGCAGGTTTAAAAGAACAATAGGTCTGCCATTACTCATGCCTTTGTAACGGAAGCAATTTTAGATCTATTAAATCTGGACTCGGTCGAAGTATGTTCCTCTCTTCCACATATTGTCAACCCTCTCACAGTATTTGCACAACAGAATGGGAAAAAACATCTGATTATAGACTTGCGGCTGGTGAACAGATGCATCCGAAAACGGTCAGTGAAGTACGGGGACTTGCGTACTGCCCAAAACTTTCTGAGGAAAGGGGGTTTCATGTTTAAATTTGACCTCAAATCAGGTTATCACCATGTGGACATACACCCAATTCACAGAAAATTATTGGGTTTTGCCTGGCAATTTGGAGGAAAGACAACATACTTTAGATTTAAGTGCCTCCCATTTTGCGTTAACTCTGCTCCATTCATATTTACAAAAGTAGTTAGACCTTTGGTGATAAATTGGAGGAGCAAAGGAAAGGCCATTGTAGTGTATCTAGATGATGGTTTAGGATATGGTAGGAATTATTCCGAAGCACGTACAGCTAGCGAGAATATAAAAGCTGATCTTGGGGCATCGGGGTTTGTACCGAATGAACAAAAGTCAAAATGGGAGCAAGCCAAAACACTAGAGTGGCTAGGATACGAGGTAGATCTAAACTTGGGGTCATTCAATGTACCTGAACGAAGAATCAATGATAAATACCGAGGCATCTTAGGAATCCTTCAGAGCAAAAGTGAAGATAGTTCAAAAGTAAAAAGCGAGAGCGTTGGCCAGTGTCGCGGGCAAGATAATTTTTACAAGCCTCGCAGTGGGAAACATAACTAAGCTCATGACTAAAGCCTTACATGTTTGTATAGAATCCAGAAAAAATTGGGGTTCTTCTGTGTCAGTGTCGAGTCAGGCTATGGGGGAACTGAAATTCTGGTTGAAAAATATTCAAATATTGAACAACCAAACAATAGAACCGAAGCATTCAGCATTTTTTATTATTTGTATTTTCAAGATGATGATTTTTTGGACTCTTCCATTTGTACAAAGGTAATGCACCAGACTAACATCAATTGTAATGTGACAACAGATGAACTAAAACAATCAATATTGTTTGAGAAATTATTTCTTTGTTTTACGAACTTAACTTTATACTTTTCAACTAAACTTTTGAAATTGACAACAAATCATACACGAATAGGGAGTAAACACCAGCCAAACAGAGTAAACACCAGCCAAAAAAAGATAGTTCCATCTGTGACGTAATAGAAAAAATGTAGCTGATTGGCCAGCGTCAAAGAGGCTTATGCATTATTCAAATTATTTCTGCTACCAAAATCGATAGGAGAAAGCATGGAGCAAACTAATAGGGGGAAAACACACTACACCAACTGACTGGTACCTTCACAGCTGGGCCACACTTGGCCGGGCTGGTCTTTTTTCTTGTGCGTGTTAATGTACAATGTAAACTATCAGTGATGCTGCGGGGGGCCTTGAACTACCTACCTACGCACACATGGCTGGAAATCTTCGAAACATGTGGCAGGTACCAATTTATTAGAAGGGGCGTGCATTCCTAAGTACTTGATAATGCTGACCATGGCGACCATGGACGTGTATAACATGTGTGATGATACTCCGCAATTCCTATCGAAATTAGACACGAGAATTCAACTTTTTCTTCTTAAAACTAAGCAGTCACCCGCTATACCAATAAAGACACTTCTGGTAAGTGACTTCAGTCTTGAAACATTGTTGGAGACAAGAAATGCAAACTTTGATAACGCAAAAGTCAAGTACCTTGAACAACCAAGTGCCCAACATGGCGACGATGCTACTGGTACAATCACCGATATGACAAATTCTGCTCACTTGAAAATGAAAGCTGGCAGATCTGGATCGTTAGTTTCGTACTCTGAAACTGTGGCCCAGCCATGCTCGCTCTGCTCCGCTAGTTTGATCAGCTTCTGTCTAGCAGTGATGGCATCCTTCTTTAGATTGGTTTCGATGCTGGCCGGGTCCTCGATGGCTTCGCTTACTAGGACAGTGATGTTTCTGGGTTGCATGAAAGAAACGAGAACGGGGTTATATATTGTTGAGTATTCTAACATTCCGATGTGTACCTGTAATACATCCAATCTTTTGCAAACATCTTCCTCTGTTCTGTCGGAATGCCTCGAGTTTTACGTTTTACTCTTGTCAATGTTAATTATAGATTTACTGGAAATATTAAAGATTTTTATTAACTGATTGAACTCAAATTGCTTCGTTTCCTTCCCTTTTCCACTCCTTGTCCGGTACTGTGGAAATCTTTCTTTGCACTGCCTGAATCGTCTTCTGATTTTCCTGGTTGAATTTGGCTTTAGTAGCCTCCAGCGACTGCGAAAATGAGTTCTGCAGATCCTTATGGCTCTCTCTAAATGCTCTTAAGATTTCTTCAAGATCTTTTTTCATAGCAGCCGTCATTTTGGTTTCAACTCTTTGGGCTTTACTGAGTGATATTGGTGTAAACCACGAAATATTTTTTAAACATCTTGTCTGTGGGGCAAACCAACGTGAAGTGAGCTCACGCCACACCCTAAATCCCACACACACATTGCTTATGACGTAACGTGGAGAAACCAAATATATGCTAATTCACTGAGGGCGTTCAACCGCACATATTATTGTTGACGTTCAGTACTTTTGCTTTGAAAACTCCGGACTTGTGAGAGACCTTAATCTCCTGTCCAATGTCAAGTGGTCCCCTGGTCTTAATTCGACCCAATGGTACATCTTCCTTTATGCCCAACCACTTGGAAGTAAGCAATTCATTAGACACAGTATTTGACATGATGACCATGATAGAGTGTTAACTTGGGAAGTCTCAAGAGAAAAGTGAACTGAAGTATGAAGGAGGCCAAACAAGCTGAAGGTTAACGACAATGTTGGAGTTCATTATTTTCATTGACATTATTTTCATTTCGGCAAAACACAAAGCCTGAAGCCGCGCGGGCGGTGATTTCTTAAATGTTGCGTTGGTCCATACTGTTGGCACTGCATTGTGGCTTCCAGAGTCGAGTTCATTTCTCCACTGAACACTAAATATGGCACTTCAGAGCGTCGAAATATCCAGCACCTTTTTAAGAATCTTCCAAAAGTAGACATCAGCCGTTTGCAGGAAAGTCCCTTAAAAAGAAAGACTAAAGCAAAAAAGTCTCCTAAAACAAGTGAGAGGAAGCGAAGCCGCCCATCAGGGAGGGAAATGTTTCCAACATCTGTCGTTTCGGCTCGAACCTTCGTAGAGAGCAACGGCTTCAAGGCCCGTCGCAGACGATCGGAAGACACTGGAACTTGTGGGTCTACTATTCCTCAGATACAGGCTCAACTTTGTAAGGTGGTTCCAGACTTGGAGACAGACAGACCAAATCTAGGTAAACATAAATAATGTATACATAGAATTAAAAGATAGTATGATGTAGAAAGTAAATACATTCAAATAGTTCACATGTTTTAACTATTAAGCATTAATTGAAGGCCTCTTTTGTGGCTGCACGAGTAAAAAACCGCTTTCCGCAAATTTGACTTTTTCTACTTATTGTTCGTCTCTTTGGACTTCCTGCACCTTGTTTTGTTGCTTGCATCTTTTTGTAAGTACGTCTAGAACTACGTGAACTATATTTCATTGAGTCTCCGTCTACTGAAGTGTATTGTTTTAAAGATTGTCTGATTCATGTACTGTTCATGTACTGTAGCTGTTTCACCGTCGCCATTTTTGATGTCTTTTGTTAAGCCAATGTTCATCGCTATTGTCGTCCATTGTTACCACATTGTACTGTACTGCGTGCTGGGCACCCAGTAACTCACAAGCCACTCGTGTTTTCCTGGCTCTAGTATGAGACCCCTATGCTACAACAAACGAGCTCTTTACAACTTCAGACGTAAAATAAAATACAGCCATCAGAATCATCTGGACAATTCTACTTGGTTGACATTGTGGCACCTAAAAATAGCCAAACAGCGTACTATGAGAGGAGGCATAGGTAAGCAGTTATCACCCTGTTTCACTAGACCCATTAGTGTGCACATCTCTACCAATCGTCCTTACAGTTCCATGCTCATGTGTCACTCTAAATCTCGCCTGAACCTGTCACAAGTTCCAAAAGCAATTAGTTATAATGACAACCAAGTGTCAAGTACCAGATTTGCAGTTTGGAATGCTGGTTCAATCAAAGCCAAGTGTCGAACAAGTGCTTTGTGCGACTTCATCATATCAAATCAGATAGATATTATGGCACTCACTGAAACGTGGCTCACCATGTCTGAAAGAGACAATCGTGCTCTTGCAGATATTCAAAACACATTGCCAGACTTTGATTTCCACCATACACCACGCCTTAAATCTGTAGGTGGTGGTGTTGGCGTTTTACTTCGCAAAGGATTCAATGTGGGCTACAATGACATGACAGTTTTTCAGTCGGCCACCTCGCTACGACTTGTACTTATTTACAGACCACCCTGCAGCAAGAAAAATGGATTGAATAGCGCCATCTTCTTACAAGATTTCTTGTCCCTTCTTGAGACTCTCACAGTTACTCGACACAGGCTGTTACTCGCCAGTGACTTCAATGTTCACGTGGACCTCCCAAAGGGCAACGTGCCTTTTTGGAGATGCTCGATCTTTCTGATCTTCAGGTCCATGTAGATAGCCCAGCTCATCAATGTGGTCACACTTTAGATCTCATCATCACGGTAAAGTCAGTTGCTCTTGTCGCATCTGTTTCCCTCCACAACCATCTCCCTTTTGATCATGCTGCCATCAAAAAATCTCAAAATCTCTCGCCCCCCATGTACCAAAAAGCTTGTTCACCGACGTAACTTTCGTGCAATCAATTTTGACTTAATGCGAAGTGAAGTTGTCGAGTGCAATCTCCCAGCCAATCCGCCATCAGACCTGGAGTCTCTTGTCACCCTGTACGATACAAATCTTTGTAATATTACACATGCCCACGCTCCAGTCTCTAAACGTTACATAACCCTCCACCCTCATGCTCCATGGTATTCGGACACCCTACGCAGTGCCAAACAAGAGAGGAGAAAGCTTGAAAGGAGAATGCTCAAATCTAGTCTCCAAATTCATAAGGATGTCTTCATTGAGCACTGCAAAGATTACAACAGCCAAATCAATAAAGCTAAGACTGAACATCATCGCCACCAGATTAATAGTGCCGACCAACGCAGTTTATTTCGTGTCATCGACAGCCGTCTGTCTCCTGCAAACCCAGAACCAGTTCTTCCCTCTCATGATTCCTCCAGGGCACTTGCAGATCGATTTGCTGTGTTTTGGGGAATAAGATCTCAAATCTTAGGGATGAACTGATATGGCTCCACCCGAGACTACGTCCGTCAGCATCAACGACACGTGTAACTGTGTTATGCAGGAATTCAGAGCGGTGTCCATGGAGGAAGTTTCAAATGTCATCAAAGCTGCCCATATTACATCCTGCAGTCTTGACCCCCCTGCCCGCATTGGTCTTTAAGGAATGCAAAGATGTGTTACTTCCTGTCATCACAGAGATTGTCAATGCTAGCCTCTTGACTGGTGAAGTGACATCCTCTCTGAAACACGCTTGTGTGACTCCATTACTCAAAAAGCCTAATCTTCATCCTGAAACTTTATCACACTATCGTCCCATCTCCAACCTGAAGTACATCGCCAAGGTCCTCAAACGCATCGTTGTTGCACAAATACAGGGTTATCTCAACGAAAACCACCTAAATACTAAGATGCAATCTGCCTGTCGTGCTCATCACAGTACAGAAACAGCTCTTCTCAGAGTTCAGAATGATTTACAGTTAGCCCTCGATCAGCATCAAGAGGCAGTACTTGTCCTCTTGGACTTCTCATCCGCGTTCGATACCATAGACCACCATCTTCTGCTTCAACGTCTCTCTGATCGTTATGGCCTCTCCGGTACTGTCCTGAAATGGTTTTCATCCTACCTCTGCAATCGTACTCATGTTGTCGTCGTCAGGGATACTGTTTCCGACATCTGTAGTATTAATTCTGGGATCGCACAGGGATCTGTTGTTGGTCCAGGCGAACGCAGGGGGGGGGGGTGTTTTGGCTGTTAAACACCCCCCTTTGCCCTGTAAAAATGGGGATGGAAAAGAGAGTACAAAGTACAGAAAAGGACAAAGAGATTTTTTTTTTATTACCGCTAAAAGAAAAAAAACATAATAAATAACAAGTATGAAACGGGGGATTTCGACATTGTTCGAATAGGCCCTTCCGCCCCTGTCCACTCCGCGCTTACACGTATTATTTACGTGGCGTAGCGCGTTTGAAGACATAAAATGTGAACTCTACCACGTCCGCAGTACAAAGCAGTGTGAAATATGAAGGTGAGGCGAATCTCCGAATCTCTATCTCCGTAGTTGATTGCAGCATTGCAGCAGCCTTTCTACTAATACCGCTTTATTCTTATTGTCCGGTAGCAGGTATGTTTCACCAAGTAATAAGATGAACCATTTTAGTGCACTGACTGAATGCAGTATTTAATTAATCCAGGAATGGAATTACACCACAGGGGATGGCGAGACAAGCAAGGGCATCAATTGGTGGGGGACGGGGGGGGGGACATCCCCCCCACTTTTTAGAGTGGGGGGATAGCATATCAATTGTTCCCCCCACCCCCACTGTTTGACCCCCCCCCAAAAAAAACAAAAACAAAATTAAAATAAAAAAATTAAAAAATGGATATATGCTAAATAAAAGTAACAGTATACAGCATTTCAGGGAAAGTAAACGTGAGTGTTTTCGGGTTTTTCATACATTTTTCTTCAAAGAACTGATAACGTTCGAATGGTAATGGGTGAAATGGTTTTTGTGTTTATGATTAAACATTGCCCTGTCATACAAAGATGGACCACGCGCACAATGCTATTTGGGCCTAATCAATGCACAAAATTGGCGAGTTTTGTTCCAGACATGAACGCGCCTGTTATTCATTTTCTGTCTGTGTCATGGCATACGTGAACGACCTGCAGAGCAATTATTTTTTTGACGAGGGAGTGAAAACTTTCAGGTATGCTTTTTGTTTCTCTGAATGTTTTTCGTCCCCATCGGCGTAGCGACCGGGGTTGTGGAGGTGACACCCCAAATATTTTTCCTAAGTAAGCATTTAGAGCCACAGTCGGCAAATTGAACACCAAACATACCCGAGTAAGGGCTCGAACTGAACACAAATCTATTCGGCAAGCCTAGAGATTTGCCGACTGAAAATTTCAGTTTCATCCTTGTAGTGTGAGAAATCAAACTTTGAATTAATAAAATAATATTCTCGGCAACGTGCAGAAATCTAAGCTCTGAAACCTCTAAAAGCCGTAGAAATGATGCCTATATAAACTCCAACAGTAGGGGATTTGTCCTGAATCCTATGTATTTTAAGTTTGAATTTCAAAATTAAACGTCTATTTTCGGCAACTTGGCGGTCCTCCTCAGCCCTGAAAACATTTAAAACGTAGAGCAACCGGGGGTTTCACCGCCTGGACCCCTACTAGAAATTATGTCTATTCACTCAAACAGGGGATTCGCAAAAAAATTACAGTTTTCAGAGCTTGCATTTCAAATAATTTATGAGTCATCTAATGCTAGGTATCCGAGGGCCATTTCAAACCTTTGAATAACTGAAAAACCTCATGAGCGCTCGGGGGCTAGGCCATGCCCCCAAACCCCCACATGTTGGTGAGTACCGCGTCATTGTGCTTTTACTTTCATTTGATGTCAGTCGGCAAACTTAGGCTTCCACCCCCCCCCAAAGAAAGTGCCTTCGCTGTGCCGCTGTTCGTCCCCCCCCCCCCCCCCACTTTTCGGTAGCGATGCCTAGGAGACAAGTTTCTATTTCTATTTGTCTGTTAACTCAACACAGAGAGTGAAAAGTTTGACCTTCATAGAAGTTGTGTGAAGCAGTTGTGTCATTATTTTGTTCGTGTGTGCAGTGGACGCGCGACACACTACGGAATTAGACCCCATTTTTTGTAATGAACAAAATAATTTGCAATCAATTTCTTGTCGTTATCATTCCGTTTGTTGCTGTAGGCCCAGAATTGTTTTTGTAATTGGTTACCTCTTTTGTTTACTGTTCAAGTTTGACAGTGTGATATATGCTTACTACCGGGATTGTTTTGGCCAGCGGCCAGCTACACCATCATGATATGACCGTGCATGTGCGAGATTTCGACTCTCATTATTTATAAGAATCATCGACCTTAATTTATTCAAATAAAATATTTGACAAACAATTCATGAAAGTTTTTGTTACTCTTTGGGGTTAGTTTAGATAGCTTCCAGGGGACAAATCACATGCTGTAACGATACACGAATGCCTAATAACTACAGATTTACTTATTCTATTCGATCTGCACAAGAGGTGCCCCCCTCCAAAAAAAATAAATAAATATATAATAATAATAATAATAATAATATTCAATGGAAATTTGTTTAAACTGCACTGCAGACTATTTTGCCACCGTTAAAATATACACACATTTATTTTATGTTTAAGACTTTTGGTACTTTTTATTGTTTCTTACTCCTTGCTTACGCAATAAAAATCAAATCTGAGAAAATTTAATAAGAGGTTCGAGATCTTTTATTGTTAAATCACTGCCACAGCTTTTAACTGATTTTTTCCACAAAAACATAGGGAAGAGTTAGAGATATTCATTTAAAATGTTAAACTTTATGCCTTCAGAAATGCTTCAGAATGCACCATATAGCATCTTGGGGTCAAAATTTCCCCGGGCCCTTAAGCGGGCCCCGGACCCCACGCCGTCAAGGCTTCAAGCTTCGCGCTCGCAGTTTCAACCATGGCTATAGAACCCTGTACTTCACAACCCCCTTGAAAAAATCCTGCGTACGCGCCTGTGTTGGTCCCTTATCCTTCATGCTATACAGTGCCCCTGTCCATGTTATTTCTACTCATAAACTGAATGGCAAGATG
Source organism: Marthasterias glacialis (assembly GCA_911728455.2). NCBI lineage: Eukaryota > Metazoa > Echinodermata > Asteroidea > Forcipulatida > Asteriidae > Marthasterias > Marthasterias glacialis. The sequence continues at coordinate 22,013,246 of OU452220.1, forward strand.
TACGCCGATGATACTCAGTTGTACCTACTCTTCAAACCTAAAGATCATCTCAATGCTATTCAGAAAATTGAGAACTGCATTAGTGATGTGAAGATTTGGGCTAAGAACAACAAGTTGATGCTAAATGATGGCAAGACTGAAGTTATTCATTTTTCATCCAAGTTCATCCCACAGCCTCCACCCATCTTGCTTATTATTGGTCAGACACCGATAGATTCTTCTCAAGAAGCTCGCAATCTAGGTGCCATCATTGATCGTCATCTTTCAATGAAAAGCCACATCGAAAAAACCTGCCGTGCAGCTATGACATCCATACGTAATATCGGCCAAATCAGGCATTTTTTAGATGAACACACCAGCAACAAACTAATCCATGCATTTGTTACATCCCGGTTTGATTCCTGCAACAGTCTCCTTTACGGTCTGCCAGATTCTGAATTAAATAAACTTCAATGGATTTAAAACACAGCTGCACGCCTAGTGGCCCAATCTCCAAGTAACGAGCACATCACTCCTATTCCTCATCGTCTCCATTGGTTGCCTATCAAGGACCGCATAGTGTTCAAACTAATGCTACTTACGTTCAAGGCTCAACACGGTCTTGCTCCTGACTACATCTCAGAGCTCATCTCCCCCTATGCACCCCCACGTCGCCTCTGCTCATCATCACAGTGCCTGCTGCAGGTTCCCCGTACAGTCTCCACTCTGTTTTATGGTACTCGAGCTCTGTCAACTGCCGCTACCACCTCATGGAATTCCCTCCCCCTAAGCATCGTCGGTCACTTCATTTAAGAGTCGCCTAAAAACTCATTTCTTTTCAAAGTAGTTTTGATTTTAGTTCTGCCAAGTTTTCATTTTTTACAGTTTACTGAATGCCAGATGCTGAGGATCTTGGCTTATGGGTGAAGTGCTAGTAACCTCTCCCCTCTTGCTTTTTGTTTTTTTCCTTTTCGGTGTCCTTCTGGGTTCATTTTTAATACAGATTTGTAGCTTTTTGTATTGTTATTTTTAATTGTATGCCAGATGCTGAGTGCTTGAAACATCTACCCTCTTACATTTTGTATTTTTCTTTTTTGGTGTCCATCAGTGTGCATTTTTAAATACAGATTTTTTGCCTTCTGTTTAAAATGTATTACCTGTGTCTCATGTAGTCATTTTAGCTCTGGTCTACTTTCTTTGATTTTTGTATTGGAATCTGATCTGGTCTGCTGAGGCTGGGGACAATTTCTTTTTGTCCCTAGTTTTGGTGGATTGGGGTGGGTTTCGGTCTAGAGATCTCTGAGAGTCTAATAAAATTTTTTAACTCTTCTTGTTTTTCTTTTTGTTTTATTGTGTTTTCTTTTTTAAGTTTTGATTTTACCTAATTGTATTTATTCTGTGTAAAGCGCTTTGAGGCTTTGCATAAGGCGCTTTATAAATACCTTATTAGGTGTTCGGCCATCAGCCGAAAACCTATTGTTACTGTTAAGTTTTTTTGTTTTTTTTTAGGTGTTCGGCCATCAGCCGAACAACTATTATTATTGTTAAGTTTTTTTCTTTTTCTGGATATTATTCCCCCTCAAACTTGTCGGTCAATTTTCACGAAAAGTAAAGCTTGTATGAACTTATCTTACCATGTACAAAGATATTAGTGAGTAGATGATACCGAAACTTTTTGGAAATGATGACGTCATTGATGACGTCAATAGGTTAAATAAACGTTAAATAATTCAAACAATTCATAACTCAAGAACAGCAAATGCTACATTCAAAATCTTTAGTGCATATGAAAGGTCTTGTAATGTTTGACAAATTGTATGCACACCCTGACCTCAACTGACCTTTACTTCCGGTAGAAACCGGAAGTTAAAGTAACAAATCACGTTATTTGGGGCTCTAGAGCCTAAGTGAGTAAAAATATCAACAAACTGTTAATGAATAATATTTTCTTTAGGTCACAAGTATTCTAGAATTGTGATATATGGCGTCATAGCTACGTCACAACGAAATTGGTACACGAGGTCGAAAGAAAAAATATTTTGCTATCTCAAAAAATAAAGCATGTACGGACTTGAAACTTACTATATACCCAGACCACAGTGTGAACATGACAAAGAAAAAAAATTGGAATGATGACGTCATCGATGTCGTCATTACATTAAATTGAAGTTTTATATTAAAATACTCATATCTCCAGAATCAGATATGCTACATACATGATAATAATATAATAACTTAATTTTAAGGCCCTTCGACGATTCTACAAATGTTTACAAAGTTTGATCTCATTTGACCTTCACTTCCGGTCGAAACCGGAAGTATAAGTTTGGACATACAAAAGTATGTATCTTATTAATGAAACGTGGTACATTAATCATTACATCAATTTAAAGCTCTCTGGCAATTCAAGATACCAGTGTGACCCCATTTGACCTTTAGTTCCTGTCAAACCGGAAGTTGAAGTTTCATATGACAAACCTTCATGCATAAAGATAAAAAAGTACAAATAAATATTTCGTCCGTCAGCATAGCACAAGAGACAACAAACTTGCACACATTATTTACCTTAAGATTTACAATTACGCAATCACTATATTAAGTTTAAGCCGAACACCGTGAGTTTGTTCACAAACTCTAAATTTCTAGTTTTTCTGGGTATTCTTCCCCCTCAAACATGTCGGTCAATTTTCTCAAAAAGTAAACTTGTATGAACTTGAAACTTACCATGTACAAAGATATTAGTGAGTAGATGATACCGAAACTTTTTGGAAATGATGACGTCATTGATGACGTCATGACATTAAATAAACGTGAAATAATTAAAAAAAATTCATAACTCAAGAACGGCAAATGCCACATTCAAAATTCTTAGTGTATATGAAAGGTCTTGTAATGTTGGATAAATTGTATACATACCATGACCTCATTTGACCTTTACTTCCGGTAGAAACCGGAAGTTAAAGTAACAAATCATGTTATTTGGTGCTCTAGAGCCTAAGTGAGTAAAAATATCAACAAACTGTTAATGAATAATATTTTCTTTAGTTCAAGAGCTTTCTGGAAATGTGATATATGACGTCATAGCTACGTCACAACGAAATTGGTACACGAGGTCGAAAAAAAAAATATTTTGCTATCTCAAAAAATACAGCATGTACGGACTTGAAACTTACTATATACCTAGACAACAGTGTATAATTATATGACAAAGAATATTTTTTGGAATGATGACGTCATCGATGACGCCATTACATTAAATTGGAGTTTTATATTAAAATACTCATATCTCCAGAATCAGATATGCTACATACATGATCCTTACACCATATGAAAGGTCATAAAGTATTATATAAATCTTACACAGGGTGTGACCCCATTTGACCTTTACTTCCGGTCGAAACCGGAAGTAGTAGTTTTTTTACATAAAAATCATATCTGAATAACGTAATTTTGTGTATTAGTATAATAACTTAATTTTAAAGCACCTCCACGATTCTACATTTGACCCTCACTTCCAGTCGAAACCGGAAGTATAATTTGTACAACAAAAATACGTATATAGTAATGAAACATGGTACATTAATAATCGTTACATCAATTTAAAGCTCTCGGCCAATTCTAGATACAATGCACAAGGTGTGACCCCATTTGACCAATATTGGGTCACAATCACAGCTAAAGATTATACTTCTCAAAATGATTAGAATGATTGTACGCATAAAGGCAATAACACTTCAGGGCGCTATTTTAAGTTAAGGGACTTTCGCACAGTTATTGTGTTCTAATGTTAACAGGTGAAAGAACAATAGCGAGATGGATGCAACCACCGAACAAGTCTTGCTGCTCGGCTTCCATGTACCATGGTCTGCTTGCTGCACGAATTCTCTGCAAAGAGAACTCGGCGAGGAAAGACGACATCAACAGCCACCTCTATTCTGCTAGTCCAGATTCTGGCCGTCTGTTATCGTTTCTTCGTGTGTGCGCGCGCGCCCTCTCGTGTGTGCGCGCGCGCCCTCTCGTGTGTGTGTACTTTTGACTGAAAAACATTATGACCGAAAAACAAACGTCCAGACCATTTGCTGCGCGTGAGAGCCGAGGGCAAAGGTTAATAACTTATCATGAATATGCAAGATGCTATGCCTGCACGTGACTTACATACTTTTGCATTGGAGAAAAGTTTTTGATTGTTGACTCGATCGGATCGCCGCCGCATATACAGTCAAGTACATATGTGTGTGTACAAACGTCGTATTATTGTCATTTTGCACTGTACATTATGTCGGGTCAAGATGGCACCTAACTTCCCCATAAGAACAAGGTGGTGCTTACCTTTGACAACAAAGCATGATAATTTGGCTTTGGTGTATACAAGTGCTGAAAGTGGCTAAGGCATTCTATTGCATTGTGAATATTTAGTAATTTTTCTCTTTTTTAATGTGGTTTGGTTTACAGCATCAGACCAAAAAACTGGTGTGTTCTCAAGGAATTCCCAAAACACGAATACTCAAGCCACAAGATGAAAATGAACCTAGCGAGAAATCAAGTGTATCAGAGGTAGGTGAGAAGGAGGATTGTTGTCTTGAACAAGGTTGCTTAAAAAATTGCAAGTGATTCAAGGTGGAAGATAGAGTATACTACCCATAAACCTTTTGCATACAATGTTGTTTGTAACAAATACTGCCATCCAATATCCAGAAATTCATCCATGCATTATAACTATAAGTGTGAAGTTGTGTCAAGTTACACAGAAAGAGGAAATGTTGATATGAATAGAAAGGTTGGGTTCCATTTGAAAGTGCTCACTTCCAGCAGAACAGTAGAGATTGTAGTGATATGCATATTTGTCAATGGCGCATGCGCGCTGCGGATGACAAGTCAGAGGTCATATGAAATACACTTGTGTCATATATCATGTCCACGAAACTCCTGTGTAAAATCGTCTCCTCATTTGCCTATCGCTCATTTATTGTATTTCCATAATACTACATGGTGGCAGCGGTGTCAAAGGACTAAGTATATTTCCAGCCATCAACAGGACTAACAGTGGACAGTTAAAGCTTCGAAAAACAACGGTATTTTGCGGTGGATAAATGTCCGCCCGCCCTACGAGTCGACCGAAAATCACTCGTCTCCGCCGTGCTACACGCACGCAACGGCAGCGCACACAGACAAACATGTGCTGCAAACAGTAGCCAATGCCGGTTACATACACCGTGATCGAAGCGTGAGTCGTCGAAGCCATCCGACTCCATTGTTGACAAGACAACAAGCAACGCTGCAGCAGCATCAAGCATCGGACATTTCTCAGTGTTCAAGAGATTCCTTCCATGATCGGAAGAGCCAGTTACTTACACCATAAATTCTGATATATCCCAGCCAATTTGGTGTGGATTGCTGCTTGCCTACGCTACATTTCCCTATCCCGATGAGGAATCCATCATCGTAAGAGTTGACCCATCGTGGCAATTATCGGCATTGCATCTATTTCGTGAGAAACGCTCCAACAGCAACGGAGGAACTTTGCTCACCCCATTTCCTAAGTCATCAGAGGGATCCCACCTCCAACTGGTAATCGTGAGTGACCATCACCAGAGTGACTATATAGACAATTCCTTCCACTGCATTTGTAATTGTATTTTTGTTGTTCTAAAACAACAGTTAAGGTATACATTACGTTGATTTTGTGTAGCATAGATAGCATTATAAAGTTATTTTAAACACATTGTCTGTTACATTGCACACATAGCCGAGCAACATGGCCAAATATCCTGAAATGGACTGGCAGGCAAAAGACCTGGCCGATGAATTTAAATTGTTTAAACAGAGGCTGATATTATGTCTGAAGGACAACGACATAGAACAGCTTGACAAACAGGCTATCAAGATAAAAATTGCAGTAGGAAATGAGGGTTTAAAACGCCTTAATTCATCCAGCTTGTCCCTGGCTGACCAGGATATCCCAGAAAAGCTATGGTCTATTTTTGAAGACCAATTGCGCATCAGCGTCAATTTTCGCATCCATAGACTAGAACTTATGCGTTTTCGTCAAAAACCAAACGAAACAATCGATGAATTTGCAAACAGATGTCGAGAAAAAGCCAGACATTGCGATTTCGATCCAGCAGAGCTTGATGAGCGAGTTGTAGAACTAGTGATTGCTTCGACCCCCCTAGACTCATTCAGACGCAGCTTACTAGAACCCCGTGGCTATAAAATTGAAGCATTGCTTGAGGAAGGGCGCCATCATGAGGCTGTAGCCGCTAGCACACAATGCTTACAGACCCTTTCGAGCGAAGCCACGCCAAGCAAACCTGCTACTGCGAATGTAGATGCCGTTAACTCTGCGCAGCGCACTTGCGGAAACTGTGGCCTTGCGCATAAACCACGCAGGTGCCCGGCTTACCGCGACATATGCAAATCGTGTGGAAACAAAGGACACTGGGCAAAATACTGTCGCAAATCTAGAGCCAAGGGGCGAAGCTGTGCAAATAGCAAATCACCAAATCGCCGCCGCAGACGACCGCAAAGTGCGTATAGGTCAGGCGCCAACCGTAATCGCTCAAAAGCCCGCAGTGGCTCCAGGGGGAAAAACTCACATGACCAGGAGGAACACCACTACTTTGAGGACGAGTGTACCGATGATGTACCAGTTGAAGCATTTAACTACATCACCGTCTCTGACATGTGTACAACAGCAACCCAGCGACAAGGGAAAGCTGAAGCATTTACTACACTGGACGTCGTCTGCCCAGATCGTCTCGGGCAGCACCTTCTTCAGGTGAAAGTTGACACGGGAGCTAGTGCCAACACACTTCCAGTACGTACCATGCACCAAATCTACGGCGACCGGTGGAAAAGCCAAGCGTCACCCACAGAAACTAAACTAAAGGCATACAATGGCTCCAGTATTACCTGCTATGGCTGCATACACATCATGTGCAGATATCGCACAAGCGACTGGTACCGTGAGAAATTCTATGTGGTCGACGTTCCCGGTCCAGCTATTGCTGGACTCCCTACGAGCTGCACCCTACACCTAGTGACCATTCACGCTGTAACACAGGCTCCGTACCCTCCGGTTCACCAAGCGCTCCCACAGGAACGGTCAGCAAAACACGGCACCACGGTGAGAGACATACAGGATTTGAAGGAGAGGTATCCAAGACAATTCGATACTCTGGGCAACTTCAAGACAAAGGTGCGTCTACATCTTAAGCCAGGATCCAAACCAATCATAGACGCCCCCCGCAAGTGTAGTGTACACATCAAACCCAAACTTGAGGCAGAATTGAACAAAATGGAGCAGGATGGAGTGATCCGCAGAGTCTCCCACCACACCGATTGGTGCAGTTCCCTCACAACAGCGGTTAAGAAGGACGGATCACTGAGGCTCTGTCTGGATCCGAAACGCTTAAACGACAGTCTGAAACGCTGTCAACACAAGATCCCCACACTTGAAGAGCTCAACCCGGAGTTCTCGCAGGCTAAGTTTTTCTCAAAACTGGATGCCAAGGCAGGGTACTGGGCTGTCCACCTAGAGGAGCAGTCCCAGGAACTGACGACCTTTCGCACACCCTTTGGACGTTACTGTTTCCGTCGTCTTCCTTTCGGCCTATCCGTTAGCCAAGATGTATTCCAGCAGTGCATGGATGAAATCATAAATCAGGTGCCAGGATGTGTTGGGATCGCAGATGACATTGCTGTCTTCGGTCGCACCGAACAAGAGCACGACAAAAATCTGCTTGCCCTCATGGAAACGGCACAACGAGAGGGGCTTGTATTCAACAGCACCAAGTGTGAAATAAAAGTCACCCAGATCAACTTCTTTGGGTCCATCTACTCCAATAGTGGTATCCGTCCCGATCCCGAGAGAGTTACTGACATACATGCCATGCCCACACCTCAAGACAAGGAGGACCTTCAGCGGTTTCTTGGCGTGGTGAACTTCATCTCACCGTACATTCCCAACTGCGCTGACAAAGCCGCTCCACTGCGCGACTTGCTCAAGAAACAGGTTCCTTTCCTGTGGCAGGAAGATCATCACACGTCTTTCCAGGCCCTCAAGCATTCCATTTCGCCACAGTCTTGCCTCCGTTTTTATGACCCCCAAGCGGAGACCATTCTCGAAGTTGACGCTTCTCAATGAGGTTTGGGTGCATGCATCACCCAAGATGGGAAACCTGTAGCTTTTGCATCCAAAAGTCTCTCTCCATCTCAATCCACATACTCGAACATCGAGAGGGAAGCCCTTGCTCTCGTCTTTGGCATCACTAAGTTCCACACTTACCTGTTTGGTTGCAGATTCAAAGTCCTCACCGACCACAAGCCGTTGGTGTCAATCTGGCGCAAACCCCTTGCTAGTGCGCCTCCTCGCTTGCAGAGATTATTCATTAAGCTACAGGGCTACGACTTTGAGATTGCATACAAACCCGGTCCAACCATGGTGATTGCGGACGCTCTTAGCAGGCTACCGAACCCATCCAAGTTTGATGTCGTACCATTGAACGAATCCATCGCTGATGTTACCCTTGATGGACACTCAATTGTTCAACAAATCGACCTTGTCCATTTTGGACATGCTAAGCAAGACGCTCTTCAACACGAGACTGAACGTGACCCTGTTCTCTCCGAGCTTCAGCGAGTAATTTACTCCGGCTTGCCAGACAACATTAAAGACCTCCCGTGCCCCTTACGGCCCTACTGGTCATACAGAGAAGAGCTCGGGCTATCATGTGGCGTAATTTTCAAAGGCCGCCAAGTCCTAATTCCAGAGTCTCTATGTGCTGACATTCTCAGCCAACTACACATCGGACATCTTGGTATAGAAAAGACTAGACGTCTGGCTCGTGAATCAGTTTACTGGCCGAAAATCAATGACCATATCAACAAACTGGTATCGACCTGCCCAACTTGCCAAGAACATCAGCCGCGCCAGCAGAAAGAACCATTGCAACCCCATGAAATTCCGCACACACCTTGGGCAAAACTTGGAACTGATCTCTTTGCACTGGACAATGCAATGTATCTTGTCATCGTTGACTACCACTCAAAGTACCCTGTCGTACGAAAATTTACCGACATCTCCAGTGCTGCAGTCGCTCGCGAAACAGCAGATGTTTTCAGCTTACTTGGTGTGCCTACAGAAATTGTATCCGACAATGGCCCCCAGTTCATCGGAAAGGCCTACAAAGAGATATGTAGCGAATGGTCTGTCACCCACACCACGTCGTCACCACGATATCCTCGATCGAATGGGTTGGCAGAACGTACAGTCCGCACCGTCAAAGTACCCACAATTGTGATTATGAAAGTAGTGATGTTGAAAGTGTGTGGACTAAAATTAGTCTGCCAAATACAAAACCAATTGTTGTTGGGTCCATTTATAGACCACCTTCATCTCAAGCAAGTTTTATGATTACCTTGGAAAACCACATATCTGAAGTTGTAAATCTGGCTGGTAACAGTGATATGGTCATCACAGGTGACTTCAACTTAGATCTGCTTAAATCCAAGTCAGCTAAAGTCATTACCCAATTATGTCAACGATTTCAATGGCACAATGTTATAGGCACACCTACACGTATTACAGAGAACAGCTCCACATGTATTGATTTGATTATGGTATCTAATGAAAGTAAAGTGTTCTCATCAGGTAACATCTCAGTCGGGTTTAGTGATCATAATCTTGTGTATATGGCCTTCAAAGCCCGTAAAACTAGAGCTGAACCAATATTACTAAAAATAAGGACCTTCCGTAACTTTGACATAGATGTATTTAACCAAGATCTTAGTAATGTTAACTGGGACTCGGTGTGTCAAATGATTGATTCTGAAATGGCATGGAGAGCTTTTAAAAACAAATTTATTGAAGTTGCTGATCAACATGCACCACAGGTAGATATTCGTATTAAGGGTAATCTACCTCCATGGTTTAACCAGGAAATTGTGTGGTTATCTAATGATCGTGACTTTTGTAAACGAGTTGCTCAGAGGAGTGGTAAAACAAGAGATTGGGATATATACCGCACTAAAAGGAACCATACAACTAATGCGATCAAACGAGCTAAGAAGTCATATTATTCTGATACTATTGAGCATAATAAGAATAATGGCAAAAAGTTATGGAAAACAATTAAATCTATTCTTCCTACAAAGGGCCGTGAGTGTGTTGAGGAAGTTGTAGTAAATGGTATTGATTTAAAGGAGCCCAAAGAGGTTGCTAATGCTTTTAACAAATTTTTTACAGAAATCGGAAATAAGTTGGCCCATAATTTTACCAATGATGACAATGAGAGTGTGTGCACAACGTTGAATTGTACAAATGAAATTCTAAATTTCAGAGAAATTGATGAGGAATTTGTTTTTAAGCAGCTTTCTGCCCTCCAATTGGGTAAGGCCACAGGTACTGACGGCTTTAGTGGTAGATTATTGAGAGCGGGGGCCTACCAGATCGTAACACCCCTTACACATGTGCTTAATCTTACTCTCCGCACTGCTATTATCCCACTTGAATGGAAGAAGGCTGTTGTCTCACCTATTTTTAAAGATGGTATAAAAACAAACTGCAGCAATTATAGACCTATATCTGTCTTACCAGAGATCTCTAAAATCCTTGAGAGGGCCATCCACAACCAAGTCTATGAGCATTTGCAAAGAAATGGGCTTTTTTCTACTTCACAATCTGGCTTTAGGCCTCAACACTCAACTCTTACTGCAATAACTGATGTCACTGATTATCTCTATAATAATATGGACAAAGGCGAAATAACTGGTGCTGTGTTTTTAGATCTGAAAAAAGCCTTTGATACGGTAAATCACAAGGTTCTTCTGCACAAACTATCAAACTATGGCATTCATGGCAAAGAGCTGGCGTGGTTCACAAACTATCTCACCAATAGAGAGCAAATTACAACCATTAAAGGCAGTTTTTCAGATCCTAGACAAGTAACAGTCGGTGTACCCCAGGGTTCAATTTTAGGCCCACTTCTTTTTATTCTTTTTATAAATGACCTGCCAGATATTATTAGCAAGAGTAAGATAGTTTTGTATGCAGATGATACCGCTATTATGTACAGCTCTAAAAGCATAATTGACATCAATCGTGTTTTGAATGAGGAATTGAAAATTGTCTCTGAATGGATGTATAATAACAAATTAACTCTCAATGCTTCAAAAACCAAAGTCATGACTTTTGGAACATCTCAGAAAATAAAATATTCTAACAATCTGACTGTTAAAGTCAATGAGGATATACTGGAGAATGTGACCGAGTTTAAATATCTTGGTGTTTGGTTTGACCGACGTCTTAGATGGGACACGCACATTGACAAAACTGCTGCCAAAATTTCTCAAAGACTTGGAGTGTTGAAACGGTTGAGTTGGTATGTTAATCAATATACACGTAATACATTGTATAATGCTCTAATCTTGCCCCACATTGATTATTGTTGCACAGCCTGGACTCAAGGTGCCGATAAATATGTTAACAAAATTCAGATTTTACAAAACCGGGCAGCAAGATTAACACTAGGCTACAGGGTTAGAGATGTACATGTCAGTGATTTGTATAGTGAATTGAATTGGATGCAGGTACGTCAGCGGGCAGAGTACTTTACAAACATTCTTATGTACAAATGCGTTCATGGCCTGGCTCCGGAGTATTTGTCGAATTGTATACAATGTCAAATGAACACTCACTCTTATAATACCAGATCCAATACCGGTAACAACATCTCTCACTCTGCTGTTAAAACTGAAACTGGGAAACGTTCTTTCAAATTCTCTGGAGCCAGGTCATGGAATAACCTTCCACCTGCCATTAAAAGCTTGCCAACTCTCATGAATTTTAAAACGCACGTCAAGGAGCACATTTTAAATCCAAGTAATGTGTAATACATAATAAGCTCTATTTTGATATATTGGTGGTAATTTTAAAGTCTTTTGTACTGGATTTTATTGTACTTTTTATATTGCTGTTTTTGTGGTTTTTTTTATTTCAATTTTTTAATTTCTTACCTTTTAGTTTTTCGCTGACATGATTTCTTATTTTTTAGGCCTTTATTACTTATTTGCTTTGTATGATACTTTTGTATAATATTTTTATATTTTATGTATGTACTGAGGGCCCCCATGGAGAGCAGTGCTGTGCACTGATTGGGGTTTACCCTCATTAAATATGACTTTAAATAAAAAAATCAGTCATGACCAAGTGCCGTGAAACCGGTCAAGACCTCAACAAAGCACTTCTGAATCTGCGGGCCACACCAATAGATGCCCATCTCCCATCCCCGGCAGAGATCTTATTTGGACGCCCTGTTCGCACCATCTTGCCAAGTAATAACCCACTCAGCTCCACCCAACAACCTCAGCTCATCAACGATCGATTGGCAGAACGCCAGCGTAAGATGAAGGCTAACCATGATAGCCATGCTGGACCCAAACTTCCCCCACTGTTTGTTGGACAGACAGTCAGAATCCTCGATCAACCCACAGGGAAAACATGGGTACCAGGCACCGTCGCAAAAGTCTGTGATGAACCCCGATCGTATGAGGTTTCTACCCCAAATGGGACCACTGTGAGGCGAAATCGCTCCCACCTGCGAGAACTGCATGCAAATGCACGCACGCGTGAGCCGCACGCAGCTGCGCCACAAGTTGCTAAGCATGTTCATTTTGATGAATGCCCACCCCGTGTCTTGTTTCCACCACGTTCGCAAGACTCAGCTATGCACAAGCCAAGGCAGCCGCAGCGGCAGAGCCAAAAGCCTCCAGATGCAAAAACACAATCTTGCATGCGACAGCCACAAACCACCAGATCTGGTCGTACAACTCGCCCACCAGCAAGGTATATTGATAACTAGCTATGCATGTTTAAGGTTGCCCATAATTTGAGTAAAGACAGCGTTAAGTTTTAAAAGTTCACATGTTTTGGTATGTTATCGTAATGTTGCAAGTTTTTATTTGAGTTGATGTTACAGTGGACCTTCAAACTACTAGTATACTGTTGTTATAATCATAATCCATATTCACCATGCCATGGAACACTGGACCAATTTGAAAGTGGATTTATCTATGGATTTCTGAAGGACATTTTTGGACAATACTCCAGACTCGGATCAACATCTACATGTACAACCTCTGACTGGATCTCCTGGATTTACACTTCTGAAGATTTCAACACCTCTAGCGTATTGATTGTTTTCAACATGGACTTGTGAACTGGAACAGTTTTTTTACTTAATTTTCAAAACGGGGGGGGATGTAGTGATATGCATATTTGTCAATGGCGCATGCGCGCTGCGGATGACAAGTCAGAGGTCATATGAAATACACTTGTGTCATATATCATGTCCACGAAGCTCCTGTGTAAAATCGTCTCCTCATTTGCCTATCGCTCATTTATTGTATTTCCATAATACTACAGAGATATTTACATGGGACGCACAATAAAAATCTGAATAAGAGAATTTTCTTGAGCAAAGAGTAAATGAATGAGGATCAGTGCAATTGTTAGTATCGACGATTAGAGCTGGGAAAGTGACTTTTTATAGCAATGATTTGTACTGTTTCTAAGTAGGTCATTCCATGCCAACTCACCTGATGGGTTGGCAGTGACTGTCTCAGATTTTCATAATAAAAAAAAAATCCTCTATGGGTGCGATGAACACAAACAAAATTTTAGATTCCTACTGCTTAATTAACCCAGGTGCGGATCAAGAGAAAGGGTTTTGGGGGCGAAACTCCCCTTGCTCTGACACAAAAATTATTTTAAAAACATAATAGGGGGGTTATTATCGCAAGAAAAGGAATGGCTGCCCCCCCCCCCCCCGCAAAAAATTCCTGGATCCGCCCCTGTTAATATTTCTGAAATAATACCCCTAAAAAATAAGCTCTACCCCTTCAAATTGATTTTAATGGGTTTTTGGGTCATTTTTAGAGGCCTTTCTTCAAATGGAGATAAGGCCAAACAAAATCATTGTTGTGTTTACGGTAACGGTCCGAAAAAATTCCAGGTAGGTAGGTAGGAAAATAATTTTATTTTGTAATTTTATTATTATTTTTAAGTTCTTGAATTTTGAGTTAGTTGTTAATATTTTAAACCCATTACCATTATACTAACCTTGTTCGACTCATCAAGTTTAAATAAACCCTCATGTTGGAAAGTGGTAAAATATAAAAGTTTATAAGTTGTTTAGAAAAAAACATAACATAGGTCAAGTTGCAAGCGCTTTAGAAGTTACAAGGAAACTTTTTTATCTTACCATTAAATCAGGGCCATGTTTTAAATGCTGACATCAGTTTTACCAACTTTCAATTTGAGGTGTGGTTATTTTGTTTACATTTTTCATTCCATTGTTGTACACTTACTTGCACTTTACCCAGACTGACGAACCTCCGGGTTGCTGGGTGAAAATGATGTCACTCAGTAGGCTCAGTGGTGCAAGGTGTACCATAACATTAACAACAGAGCCGAAACTCACAACTCACATTTTCCCCAAAATAATATAGCAAAATGAATAAACACTTTTGAGGGTCAAACTTATTTTGAATGTCAGCCTGATCTGATCTGAATGTGTGTTGTGAGTCTCTGGGTAGTTTAAATATACTTCAAAACAACTCAAGAGCTTCCCGATGGCCAGTTCAACTAGTGTCTGATGGGTAATCATACTCCGAAGAAACAAATCACTAATAAAACAACAATGAAAATTGGAATTGAAAACTTGAACTGTATGTTTTATTTCAACGGCAGAATCACTTGTCTACCATAACAAGTTAACTGCAGGCGTCTCTCTTTGTTTTTATCCACTTTCAGAAACTGATTAGAACATGTCTTCAGTTATTACAAGTCAAATGTTTTTTTGTCATAAACGGCGAACCTTTTTCTTCTTGTCCAATTATGCAGTTTTCATTCGCAGTACGTCCGTAAAGTGTAAAAGGTGTTGTAAACGTACGCGGCTGGTCACCCACGTGCTGTACACCACTGACAGCTACACCATGTTTTGTTGTGGTGTCCAATGTGCGGCCGGCTGCCAGGGGCCCAATTTCGTTTCGTGTGACATTGGATCGCCCCGAAGTACGCTGTGAACACAGCGGGTGCGTCGGGGGCCGGGCATCGGGCGGCGCGTGCACCTTTCACGAAAATATTGTGGCAGTACAGTAAGCTAGGCTAGGCGTGGGCTGGGTGCACAAGTTTTGGTATCGCCATGATTTTCGCAAAAATGCATTATTACACTGGTAAGTCGTAATAAACAGTTTTAAAGTGAGGCAACATGTTAAAATTCTCATTTTAAATTTTACCAACTCACAAAATATTTAGAAAAATGTTTTGAGGTCGGCAATTCGGCCGCAAAAAATTCAGGTCGGTCGGGTTACCGTAAACACAACATTTATTTTGTTTGGCCTAAGATATGTTGCTACAAATTGGTACATGTACAAGGTGACTGGCATCCAATCAACAAGGATCTACTGTCAAAAGTAGTACAGAACATTTGCCTGTCAAGGTATAGGTCTTTAAAAACATAAATTTTATCTGTGTTCATTGCAATAACAAAAAAGAAGAAAACTGTTTATAATTTTAGGTGATTTGGCATCATTTGTAAATATGATTTGTTTTCTGTCGTTACTGTCAGGTGGTCATCCATGGCAGCAATGTTCTGAAAAGGAAAGTCTTGCCAGATTCTTGGGGTAGGGTTGCTTCAGCTTTATGCTGTAGAGATGAAGTGAGTGCCGTGCACCAAGTGCTCAACCTAGATGTTGCAAAGAAGGAAGTGGGAAACAAATATTTGCAAATGATTGACAGGGAAGTACAGGAGGTGTCCAGGCCTAGCACCAAGTCATCATTCAGAGCATCTGATGTGTCTGCAGTGATGTCATTTGATTTGCAGCAACAAGAAACTGAACTGAGGACTACAGCACCAACCTTGTTATCTGTACTGGAAGCTGCTGCAGAAAGCCTTCAACTTAGTAAAAACAGGTCAAAAACCCAGGAAACCTTGATGCCAAGGATTTTGACTTCAGCAAGCATACTGTTAAATTGCAGAAGCAAAAACATGAATGCTCATCAAGTCATTAACTCATTGACTCTAAAGGAGGGGGCAGCTAAGAAGTCAACATACAAACGACTGAACACAAGGGGGGTGGCAACATCACACAACACTGTGCTAACAAAACAAGCATAGTTTGGTGAGAACTATGATGAAGAAGTCAAAGAGTGGGCCAAAACCGTGCAAGAAGCCAATAATAGAGAGGTTTCGCAAGCGTACGAATACAGATACAGATACTGATACGTCGACACTTTGTGTGTTCACGTGACGCGTATCCGCGACTATCGGTGTTTGCACACACGTTAGCAACGGATACGGGAGCTCATACACGTAAGTAGAAAAACGGATACTGTTTTGCAGACTTTTAGTTGTATTTTTGTCCCAGATTAAAAACATTTCCCACGGAATTGCTTTCACTGGTATCGTGCTTGATAGAGATAGAAAATTGTTAGTCATTTGCATCCAAAAAGATGAGAAAATGCAGTGTATAAACGAGGTCTCGACCGGTCATGCTTGTTGGGAAATTTTCTTCACCATGCACTCTGTTTACATACACATGTACGTGTACATACATGTATATATGTACATGTACAAAGTACACGCGTTGAACGTTGGGCCTAAGATTAAAATTTCAAAAATCCTGTGGTCGAAAACAAAACTACATGTAAAATGTATGCAATCGATTCTCAGTGTTTCTGCAGTTTATTTGGCTAGCAAAACCTAGGTGTATCTATAAATAATTGGCTAGGTCTAGCTACTTCTACATGTGTACATGCTCTAAAAGTGAAATAAAGGCCTCACGTATTATTTAGTAAAAAACTGAAATGTATATTACTGTACTATTTATTAGTATATTAGTAAACATATATTTTTTTATTTAAAAAAAACGTTTAAACCTTAGATTTTGTGTTGTGTTTGAACTACTTTTCTTTCTGGATTTTGCAAAGATACAGTCGAGTGTTCATTATAGTGTAAGCTGAGTAAAAAATAAATGCTTTCGTCATGTTCGTATTCTTTCTCTTTGCAAACAAACTGACAAATAAAAACATTACAAGCCATGAAAAGACTTGATTGTGCCCTCCCCCGCACTAAAATTAACCAAATGATTTTTCTTGTTTTTACAGTAGGCCTAAAACAAATTTGCTACAACTACAAGATGTCTTCTACAAGTACAAGTACAAGCATAAGGTTTTACCCAGGCCTTGACATAGCATTGCTGAAGGAGGTTGCTGCCATAAATCCGTATGGGAAAGAGAAAAATGCCAAAGAATGGGACTCCATTGTGGATAACGTCAACTCCACTCTTAAAAACGGGAAAACAGTCACACCCAGAGGTTGTAAGGACAGAATGAAAACCTTACTGAAGGCACACCGAAAAGCAGAAATGCAGTCCTTAAAAGCGTAAGGAACGTTTTACTTCAACCTTGCATTAGGGCCTACTTTGAAATCACATTGATGTTTTTGGTTGGAATTTGTAAACAAAAATTGTTTACACCATCTTTTACCCATCTATATGGGTCAAACCAAAATTAATATCCATCTTTTTCATTAAAAAAGCATAATAAAACATTAGCCACACAGCATAGGAAAGCAGCGAACGTTGCCAGGACTTTTTCGGTGGGGGGATTGCTTTTAAAGGGAGGGGGCAGTGGAACTGGTTTGTGTGGTGGGGGTCATGCTTTTATTTTGGAAGGGGGACTCTACAGCGGGCCCCCATCCTTTTATATTCTTGGCATTTTGTGGTCGCAGTAGCAAACACAATCGTTTACTAGATAAGATTATACAAACACCCATTTTCCTCATTTTCTCTTTTTAAAAGTTGATTCAATAATAAATCAATACAATAAAACAATCACCTGTTTTAACAGTTCTCTATATGTTTTTTAGTTCAGGCACAGAGGAAGAGTTCACTGAGCGTGATGCACTCCTGACAGAAGTAAATGAATTGTGCACTGGAGCAGCGAAAGTGAAGGAGGGGAAAAAAGAGGCTCAAGAAGATGAAAAGAAGAAAGAGGAGCAGGGAAAAGACATCAGGGAAGCCGCAATGCAGTCTCTCAAAAGATCTGGTAAGCAAGCCATCAGAACAGTTTTAGGAAATTCCATGAAAAAATATCCAATTCGCACAAATTATATTTGCTTTACAGAACTGCATGTACTTTGTCACATTGCAGTAACTGGTGTAGTATTTTACAAGACAAGTTTAGGGACTTGATTGTTTGGTTGCTGAATAAAACAGCGGTATATAATTGCCTGTTTGTATTGTATTGTATTTTATTGTATTGTTGTAAGAGACACGAGTGAGTGAAGATAACTTATGCACATTGTACATGTACTCATGTGTTCTTTCCTCCAGGAGAAAACACCGATGGTGGCGCCTTGAAGCGGTCTAAAAAATCTGGAGCTCGGGCAAGTGTTTCTGAGTATTTGGAGGTGCTAAGGGAGAAAAATGCTAAAGAAGCTGATTTGAAATTGGAGCAGTTGCGCTTGGATCGCGACAGATTTAATCTAGAAAGGCAAGAAAGAGAACAACGAATGGAAAAAGATGCTGCAACAATGGAGATACTAAAAAATTTAATTGTGGGCACAAAGAACCAATCAGCCACAAAAACATCTGAAAATTGAACAATCATTTATAGATTGTTGATATTTACATTTTACAATCGAAATATTTTATGTTATATAACACCCAAGCAGATCCTTGCCATTTGATTGGACGATTGTCCGTCACGTGATTGCAAATAAAAGTACCATTGCACGCTGAGTCACTCACCGTGCTTTTTCGTTCCATCCGAAAAGTACCATTGCACGCTGCCAGTGTGCAATGGTACTTTTCGGATGGAACGAAAAAGCTGAGTAAAAACATCACTGGGTGCGCGTCTTTGGTAACGCAGCAGTGTTACTGCAAGGCATATTAGTAAAAATTACTAGCATTCGGCTTCTACAATTAAAAAATGTAGGTCAACGCTTTGTTTGTTTTGAAAGTTGTATCTTGTAATGAAAATGTCAAAGATCTACTTGGATGTTATATAAAACAAATAATGAATGTTTTTCATTCGTGCAATGGTGCGAATATGTTCATGAGTTGAAAGCTGGAATGTTCCATCTTTCAAGTCATGAACATATTCGCACCATTGCACTCATAAACATTCATTATATGTATACTAACCAGCTTAAAGGAACACGTTGCCTTGGATCGGACGAGTTGGTTTTTGAAAAGCGTTTGTAACCGTTTGTTATAAAATTTGGAAAGATGTTTTAAAAGTAGAATACAATAATCCACACACATTTGCCTCGAAATTGCGTGGTTTTCCTTTTACTTTGCGAACTAACACGGTCGGCCATTTATGGGAGTCAAAAATTTGACTCCCATAAATGGCCGACCGTGTTTGTCGACGAGGTAACAGGAAAACCATGCAATTTCGAGTGATACTTGTGTGGATCATTATATTCTACTTTTAAAATATCTTTCTAATCATATGCATTTTATAACAAATGAATACAAACGCTTTTCAAAGACCAACTCGATCGATCCAAGGCAACGTGTTCCTTTAAAGAGAACAACGAATGAAAAGAGATGCTGCAACAATGGAGGTACTAAAATAATTAATTGTGGGTACAAAGAACCAATCAATTGCAAAAACACCTGAAAACTAAACAATCATTTATAGATTGTTGATATTTACATTTTATATTTATGTTGATATTTACAAGTTGATATTTACAAGTTGATGTTTCCAATTTCTTGCCTTATTGTTATTTATTTATTTGTAATTTGCTGCACATCAAGTTTGGGGTGTACTTTTTACTTCAATCTTTTGCATTTACATTTTATATTTATGTTGATATTTACAAGTTGATATTTACAAGTTGATGTTTCCAATTTCTTGCCTTATTGTTATTTATTTATTTGTAATTTGCTGCACATCAAGTTTGTGGTGTACTTTTTACTTCAATCTTTTGCTAACTGAAAGGCCAGGTGACAAAAGTATGCGACATCTGGGCCCAATTTCATAAAGCTGCTAATATGCTAAGCTCAAAAAAATATTGGTTAGAACAGAAAAATCTTGCCTAGCAGAAACACACTACCTGCCAAAATACCATGCTATGTATTTTGTTTGTGACTGATTCCCTTCTACTTTTTGCTTAGAGAATAAGCACAATCGGGATATTTTATGCAACAAGCTTAATGAAATTGGGCCCCTGGCAAATGTTATGGCTCTGCTTACCACCAAATTCTGCGCTTACGGCACATAACACTTTGTGTCTTACAGGGAGCCGTGAGCACAGAATTCGTTGGTAAGCAGCAGAACCATAAAATTTGTTTAGATTCCTTGCAATTAAAGTTTACTGTAATAATAACTGTTCAAGAGTTTATGCTGTTACCAATGTTTATATGCTATATTATTGTCACTTCATTTTCAAATGAAATAAACAGAGATGTTAAACCAATTGATGTGGAATGTAATTAGTGCTTTGTTATTGTTTCTTTACAAATATATTCAATGTGCTACATTTAAACCTTTTACCCATTGTGTTATTGGGCAGATTTGCAATTGACCTAGTAAATATGAGTAACAAAATTGCAGATGACAATAATTTAGAAGTTTGTCCTGTGGATATTACCGTCTCGGGAGTAATATTACTTTGGTGAGATTGAACATCACTTAGAGTCAAGCTACATGTAGGTACTCGTCCAAAGAAGGGGGAACTAGTGCAAAGTACTGGCTGGTTTGACTGTTGAACAGACATGTATGGCAGTTAGTGAGCAATGCCCCTTCCAAATAGTACTTCGCCACTGGCTGCAGGAGTACTTTGAGGTTTTTGCGAAAGTCTAGGAATGCAAATTGGGTCAAAATTTTTCCAAATTCCCACTCGACAGCCTCTCTTACAGAAGACATCGCACGATTGAAGTGTTGCTGTTGTTCAGTGAGGTTTGCACCCTTGAATGGACATATGAGGTAGTTACGTATGGGGTAGGCTGGGTCGCCATACAAAGCAAACGGTAAATCATTGCCAACTACCACACCATCAGCTTGCAGCCTATCGAGCATATCACCTAGTCGACTTTCACGAAGCAGTGCACAGTCGTGCCTCCTTCCTTCTACTGGGCCAAACATGTTAGCAATCATGCCATCTGGCACGACTACTGACTGGAACTTCAATGAGTGAATACGCTTATGCCCATTGTAGCATACTCGCTGGTTCCGAGTAGGTCTACATATGGGCCGCACAGTTCCATCTACAAATCCAAAGCAGTTACTTAGGGGAGCGCCTTTCTGGTGGATTGCATCTACATACCTCTGCAATCTATTGATTAACCAGGGCTGGTTAAAGTTTATCAGAAGGTGTCCATGTATATCATAGAGGTAGTTCAGAGTTGTATTTATAATCAATGATAAGGTAGATTTAGGACGACCAAAAAATGGTTCCAAATCAACTAGCCTATTTGGATAAACCAACCTTCTGAGGAGGACACATAGAGCATCCTGCCCACTAACGACTGTTCTATTCGGGCAAACAAAACTTTCAGGCAAACGAAGGGCTGTGGTTAGTCGTCGGATCGATTGTTTGTCAAACCTGAAGCTACTTAGACACTGAATATCTGTTAAAGTTTCTAAACTAAATCTTGCAATATCAGGGTTATATGTTGTCGGCCCGAAAGTTGGTAACATGAGGAATATAACCATATCTTCGTCGTTATTTTCAATCGCAAACCGTACAACCTCATTCCTCTCTCTGGGCGTCGCGATGATGAATGCATGATGAGTGCGAGCGCCCTCAAGTGACACATACGTACATGTACCTATATTTCGCGAGACAAAATCTAACGCGCGTCTGACGTGAACGGATACGGTTATCATATCCGTATCTGTATCTGTATCCGTACGCTTGCGAAACCTCTCTATTACAGAGCGAGAGCTGGAAATGCAAGGTGATGCAGATGCAGTGGAACATTTCAATTCCAGCAGACAGGATAAGGGATATCAGCTTGTAATGGACATTGTGGACATTGTGATACAAGCTCGACATCCTACAAGAGACAACTTTGGTAAAGATCTTCACATGGTGCAAATGCTAGCAGTCCAACATTGAGTAAGTGGGCATCATTTGTCAAATTCCCAAGCCACTGGCTCTGTTCATTCTTCTGAAACTGTTGATTTCTTGCCCAACACTGATGACAACAAACGGTTACGAAGAGACTGGATGATCATTGCAGCCAGGATGATTGCAGAGCATATTCCATCACTGAAGATGATGATGAGCACACTTCCTTCTGAGATTACCCATGAGCATATGCAGGAGATGAAGGCAAAATCTAAGGTGGTATGTACCTTGTATTAATCATAAAAGATTTGTCAAATGATAAATAAGGGAATAAAAGAGTAGGGACGAGGTCTTAAACGGCCATTTAAAACCACGCAGTGTCAGTGCCGTTGTGATATAGTGACCGAGCATTAGCGCGTGCATTAGCGCAACGCAAATGCTATCCAAAAATTACCTTGGAATCGCAATGATTTGTTGCAAATGATGTTCACCAAGAGCAGTGAAACTGAAACTAAAAATGTGGTGTTTGAGGCCACATCTGAATGGTGTGAGGTTCCTTTTTATTGTACATTTAATGTTATATATGTATGTATTGCAACATTGTTTAAATCTTGTATCTTTTTGTTCCTTTCTGACTTGTTTTATAAAGGTCAATCTAGGAGTACTTATGGAAAATGAAAATACGACTAATGGAATCATCAAAATCATGGATCATATGCACTCATACACCCCTGGCCATGAATCCCAACATCCAACAACAATCCTCAGTGCAGGAGATCTCCTCACCTGTGAACGTGAGAGCAACTGCATAGAGGAGCAACGGAATTCTTCAGCACCAAGCCAGAGACTGGAAGGTTTAATGCCAGTTATAGCTGATTTTCATGCACTTGCAAATTTCTACCAGGTCAGTCAATTGAATCATTGCAAAGGAGTCAAAACGTGGTTCAATTAACCCCATGTTCTAACTGACTCCACCATCCCCTATATTCTTATCTGTACTTATCACAGGCTTATTTTCAAGTGATCCCACTTTCCCAAATTTTTTTCAACTTTTTTGGCAATCCTCCGATTTGTCCGAATTGTTTTCTCCAGACCCCTACTTATTCCTAATTTGTCCTACTGTTTTGTACCTAAGGCCACACAATTTTCTCTGCTTCAGATATAATTGTCATTATCTTCAAGCAAACTTGAATCCTCTATTCTGATTGGTTGATCCATGGTAACACATAAACCTGAAGAGTCATGCATTTTTGTATATTAAAACTGAATTAGAGAAGAGTTTTGAGGCTTCGTATACAAAAAGTAGGTTACAGTAGGAATAAGTAGGAATTTAGAGAAACAGTAAGAAGAGTGGGATTAAGTGAAAGCTCGCGTAAAATGATACATTAGCCATCTTAAGATTCTGTCTTATTGGATATTTGCGTTGAAATTAAGTCTCTGAATGTTTTAATTTTTGTTTTTTTTTGCTTTTTGTACTTTCTCCAAACAACATACACTTACTCATAGTCGCTGTTATTTTAATTGCTCTTCCTGCAGGCCATATGGAAACACCAATATGATCCTTCATCAGCAGCAGACAAAGGAACACTCTACTCAGCACGCAATTACTTAGAAGCGAGAAATGTGACGGCCGACCCGATAAAAAACATTAATGCTGCTGCGGATCTGGTGGAGAAATACACAACTGCTCTTGTGATAGCTGCCGCCATGGATTACTTTGGGATCAAAGATTTAACAGAGATGTTAAACCAATTGATGTGGAATGTAATTAGTGCTTTGTTATTGTTTCTTTACAAATATATTCAATGTGCTACATTTAAACCTTTTACCCATTGTGTTATTGGGCAGATTTGCAATTGACCTAGTAAATATGAGTAACAAAATTGCAGATGACAATAATTTAGAAGTTTGTCCTGTGGATATTACCGTCTCGGGAGTAATATTACTTTGGTGAGATTGAACATCACTTAGAGTCAAGCTACATGTAGGTACTCGTCCAAAGAAGGGGGAACTAGTGCAAAGTACTGGCTGGTTTGACTGTTGAACAGACATGTATGGCAGTTAGTGAGCAATGCCCCTACCAAATAGTACTTCGCCACTGGCTGCAGGAGTACTTTGAGGTTTTTGCGAAAGTCTAGGAATGCAAATTGGGTCAAAATTTTTCCAAATTCCCACTCGACAGCCTCTCTTACAGAAGACATCGCACGATTGAAGTGTTGCTGTTGTTCAGTGAGGTTTGCACCCTTGAATGGACATATGAGGTAGTTACGTATGGGGTAGGCTGGGTCGCCATATAAAGCAAACGGTAAATCATTGCCAACTACCACACCATCAGCTTGCAGCCTATCGAGCATATCACCTAGTCGACTTTCACGAAGCAGTGCACAGTCGTGCCTCCTTCCTTCTACTGGGCCAAACATGTTAGCAATCATGCCATCTGGCACGACTACTGACTGGAACTTCAATGAGTGAATACGCTTATGCCCATTGTAGCATACTCGCTGGTTCCGAGTAGGTCTACATATGGGCCGCACAGTTCCATCTACAAATCCAAAGCAGTTACTTAGGGGAGCGCCTTTCTGGTGGATTGCATCTACATACCTCTGCAATCTATTGATTAACCAGGGCTGGTTAAAGTTTATCAGAAGGTGTCCATGTATATCATAGAGGTAGTTCAGAGTTGTATTTATAATCAATGATAAGGTAGATTTAGGACGACCAAAAAATGGTTCCAAATCAACTAGCCTATTTGGATAAACCAACCTTCTGAGGAGGACACATAGAGCATCCTGCCCACTAACGACTGTTCTATTCGGGCAAACAAAACTTTCAGGCAAACGAAGGGCTGTGGTTAGTCGTCGGATCGATTGTTTGTCAAACCTGAAGCTACTTAGACACTGAATATCTGTTAAAGTTTCTAAACTAAATCTTGCAATATCAGGGTTATATGTTGTCGGCCCGAAAGTTGGTAACATGAGGAATATAACCATATCTTCGTCGTTATTTTCAATCGCAAACCGTACAACCTCATTCCTCTCTCTGGGCGTCGCGATGATGAATGCATGATGAGTGCGAGCGCCCTCAAGTGACACATACGTACATGTACCTATATTTCGCGAGACAAAATCTAACGCGCGTCTGACGTGAACGGATACGGTTATCATATCCGTATCTGTATCTGTATCCGTACGCTTGCGAAACCTCTCTATTACAGAGCGAGAGCTGGAAATGCAAGGTGATGCAGATGCAGTGGAACATTTCAATTCCAGCAGACAGGATAAGGGATATCAGCTTGTAATGGACATTGTGGACATTGTGATACAAGCTCGACATCCTACAAGAGACAACTTTGGTAAAGATCTTCACATGGTGCAAATGCTAGCAGTCCAACATTGAGTAAGTGGGCATCATTTGTCAAATTCCCAAGCCACTGGCTCTGTTCATTCTTCTGAAACTGTTGATTTCTTGCCCAACACTGATGACAACAAACGGTTACGAAGAGACTGGATGATCATTGCAGCCAGGATGATTGCAGAGCATATTCCATCACTGAAGATGATGATGAGCACACTTCCTTCTGAGATTACCCATGAGCATATGCAGGAGATGAAGGCAAAATCTAAGGTGGTATGTACCTTGTATTAATCATAAAAGATTTGTCAAATGATAAATAAGGGAATAAAAGAGTAGGGACGAGGTCTTAAACGGCCATTTAAAACCACGCAGTGTCAGTGCCGTTGTGATATAGTGACCGAGCATTAGCGCGTGCATTAGCGCAACGCAAATGCTATCCAAAAATTACCTTGGAATCGCAATGATTTGTTGCAAATGATGTTCACCAAGAGCAGTGAAACTGAAACTAAAAATGTGGTGTTTGAGGCCACATCTGAATGGTGTGAGGTTCCTTTTTATTGTACGTTTAATGTTATATATGTATGTATTGCAACATTGTTTAAATCTTGTATCTTTTTGTTCCTTTCTGACTTGTTTTATAAAGGTCAATCTAGGAGTACTTATGGAAAATGAAAATACGACTAATGGAATCATCAAAATCATGGATCATATGCACTCATACACCCCTGGCCATGAATCCCAACATCCAACAACAATCCTCAGTGCAGATCTCCTCACCTGTGAACGTGAGAGCAACTGCATAGAGGAGCAACGGAATTCTTCAGCACCAAGCCAGAGACTGGAAGGTTTAATGCCAGTTATAGCTGATTTTCATGCACTTGCAAATTTCTACCAGGTCAGTCAATTGAATCATTGCAAAGGAGTCAAAACGTGGTTCAATTAACCCCATGTTCTAACTGACTCCACCATCCCCTATATTCTTATCTGTACTTATCACAGGCTTATTTTCAAGTGATCCCACTTTCCCAAATTTTTTTCAACTTTTTTGGCAATCCTCCGATTTGTCCGAATTGTTTTCTCCAGACCCCTACTTATTCCTAATTTGTCCTACTGTTTTGTACCTAAGGCCACACAATTTTCTCTGCTTCAGATATAATTGTCATTATCTTCAAGCAAACTTGAATCCTCTATTCTGATTGGTTGATCCATGGTAACACATAAACCTGAAGAGTCATGCATTTTTGTATATTAAAACTGAATTAGAGAAGAGTTTTGAGGCTTCGTATACAAAAAGTAGGTTACAGTAGGAATAAGTAGGAATTTAGAGAAACAGTAAGAAGAGTGGGATTAAGTGAAAGCTCGCGTAAAATGATACATTAGCCATCTTAAGATTCTGTCTTATTGGATATTTGCGTTGAAATTAAGTCTCTGAATGTTTTAATTTTTGTTTTTTTTTGCTTTTTGTACTTTCTCCAAACAACATACACTTACTCATAGTCGCTGTTATTTTAATTGCTCTTCCTGCAGGCCATATGGAAACACCAATATGATCCTTCATCAGCAGCAGACAAAGGAACACTCTACTCAGCACGCAATTACTTAGAAGCGAGAAATGTGACGGCCGACCCGATAAAAAACATTAATGCTGCTGCGGATCTGGTGGAGAAATACACAACTGCTCTTGTGATAGCTGCCGCCATGGATTACTTTGGGATCAAAGATTT
The DNA here is from genome assembly GCA_911728455.2 of Marthasterias glacialis. Lineage (NCBI taxonomy): Eukaryota > Metazoa > Echinodermata > Asteroidea > Forcipulatida > Asteriidae > Marthasterias > Marthasterias glacialis. The sequence goes on from OU452220.1 coordinate 22,040,391, forward strand.
AACAGAGGAGCCAACTAAACACATCTTCAACCTAGAACTACATTGTGATTACAAGCAGTATGTTGAGACAATCATGTCGTCCTTTGTGGATAAATACATGATTGTGAGTGATGCAGAAATGAGACTAGATGATCGAGTATGGCACTGCAGTATGTGTACCAAGACATACACAACTCGGAAAGGTCTTGTCAAGCATGTGAAATCCTGTCATTCAGGAACAAGTGCCGAGAGCTCAAGAGTTGCTTCCGACCAAGGATCTCAAGATAAAGTTCTAAATTACACAAGATGTGCTCTAGGCATGGGCATGTTGGCTCTGGACTTCAACGACGCACGCCAGATGGGTGATGGGGGCCGCATTATCCGTTTGTATAAACTGATACTGCTTCATTGTAAGGCTTCAAACAAACCCAAGTACAGTTTCCAAATCTTAAGACTGCTGGCCCAGATAAAGTGTTTTTTAACACCTCGTTTAGCATATGAACTAGTTTGGAATCGCTGCATAAACATGAAAGGAAAGGCCAAGTGCAATGTAGAGCTTGACAGGGTAATCCAACATCATAACAGGGTATTTAAAGAACACTGTAGAGGTCTTCGAGGACATGTCACCCAGAGGAGTGTGGACCGTGTCAGTAGGTCAGCTCAGAAGGTGCATGCAGCGCTAAACAATGTGGATCACCAGCTTAAAGTAAAGAGGCCTTCTGTCAAACGTCATCAGACTGGAAAACAAGATGTAGCTTCATTAGCAAGAGAGCTGAACACTGAACACCTCTTCAGAGAATGTCCAGGTCGCACTCATTCTAAATTTCCAGATTTCCCAGTTTTAGTTCTAAGCAGACTTGAAGTTCCCGAACTCCACAGATGGATTAGTGCAACACTTAAATCCCTCTCACGGAAAAATCAGTTTAAAATTCATTGATTACAGACATTTCTGTTAAGGTTGTATCACAGCAAATTCCTATAAGGCCAATGTGAGTCAAATTCACCCTTTTTCGAATTAAAAGTGAGGGACTGCTCAGAATTGGTAAATAGGAGATCGTGAGAGAAAAATTGTCTCACTGATGCTTACCACAGCCTAATTTTGTGTCAGATATTAACCCTACCAGGACCATTTTTAAAATTATTATTATTGTTTGTTTTTTTTTTGGGGGGGGGGGTTTGGGGGGGCATAGGGGGTGCAACCTATTTTGATACAGGAGTCTACATCCATTAATTTGTCCAAACTTGAAGGAAAATGGGGCATTTTGCATTTATTTCATTTACAAATCAATATGGCTGCTACATTTCAAGGCTTGGATGACAATTCCATATTGTTTTTGGGTAAAAGAAATGGTTGCCATGGCAACAGCTAACCCCCAGTAACAAAAGTTTTTTTTACAAAGAAATTACCCTAGATATACATGTACATGTATTTCAGGAAAAGTCACAAATTGTTTGCGGTGATCAGATGCAGTGTTAAAAAGTTACCAGCAAAAATATGGTTGGGGAAATTGTGCCCCCCCCCCCAATAGGGCTAAAGGTAGAATGCTAGAAATTCAGCACACTGTGAAATTCACCTGCAGACCATGAGTTATTTGGTCATCCTTCATTTCTTTATTTTAGGCCAAACGCCAAGTTGAATTTTAATTGTTCTCTCCCCATTTATTGCTATTCATGATTTCTCACCTCCCCTTCCCTCACATTGAAACAAAACTGGGGTACACAAAAGGAGTATTGTGCAACAATTCCATTTTAATACAAATCATTGAAATAGCTAGATGAATAAAATGGCTTGTTCAAAAAGAAGGCACAATGTTTATTTATTCATTTGCTGTGAGTAAACAATGTCTTGACAGAAAATCCTTTTTAACTTAACCATTATTACACAAAAACAACTGAAGAGTATATTTCCAAAATGCGCTATATCCAACAGAACAATTCACTAAAAAAGCTCAATTGAAATAATTTATAAACAAAAAGAAATATAATTTTGTTTTCTTTACCATAGAGCCGGGTGGTCTGATGGAGTTTGGAGATTATACCAAAAGTGCTTCCACGATGGCAAATTTTGGAACCACGGCGAGTAGTTTGTTTTCGTCACCTACGCCAGTACCAAGGTATAGACCAACGCCTAAACCAAGGACGAGACATATTACACCATCAACCGTGATGATGGCACCTGTGAACTCTCCAGTGTCATCATCTACAGCAATGGGTCATTCCCTTCAGACGGACAAAACCAGAGGAAATGAGGTTCTAAGTGGTGAGACATTAATGGAGAGGAGTTCTTCCCTGCAGGGGCAATGTGCTGCAGAGGCAGTGATAGATGAAAGACGTACGACTACAACAATACGCCTCCCGAACATAGTGCCGGATAGGTATAATGAAAAAACATCATGGAGAGACTACTTACAGCACTTTGAGGCGTGCAAACTTGCGAATCAATGGGACGATAAACGGGCGAAAGTTTTCCTAGCTGCCAGTCTGCAGGGGGCAGCCGTCAAGGTGCTGACTAACGGCCCTGCTGGGAACAAAGAGCTGACATATGCAGACATTAAGGACAGACTGGAGAGGAGATTTGGTCCTAGTTGCAGGCGGCAAGGCCCAAGAGAAACATTGAGAGAACTTGGTCAGGCAATAAGGGAGCTGGTGACACTAGCCTATCCAGAGATTGAAGAAGGGAAAGACCGCCTTGCAAGAGGTCATTTTTCAGATGCCATAGAGGACCAAGCAGTACGGGAGGGGATTTTTCGAGCGAGACCAGATACGCTTGATGAGGCAATAAGAGCTGCGATGGCGACGGAGAGTTTCCTAAAAATAGAGGAGCAACGAACAGGTCATAAACAGAGATACGCCCGAGTCCTAGAAAGCGAGACAGAGACCCCTCACCAGCAAGGGTTGGAAAAGTTGTTCGAGAACATACACCGGAGAACAACACAGGCAAAACAAGAAGCGCAAGCCGAAACAAGGGCTTGGATGGCAACCCAGCTTGCCGAAACAAAACATACGGACAGAGTACGAAAAAGAGAAGAAGAAGACGGTAACACCTATCTAGGACGGCGACCAATGTCTGACGTAGTGTGCTACAGGTGTCACAAGAAAGGCCATTAGGCGCGAGATTGCAGGAAAACTACCGAGGAAATTCAAAAGGCGGGAAACGGGGTACAGCCGGCTCAGGGGCCCGAGGGACGGCTGGCCAAAGACGAGGGCCGGGATGTCAAGGTGCACGCCCTGTAACGGTTGAACCCACAGACAAGACTACAATCGTTCCAAAGGCGAGCGCAAGGGCAGGCATGTATATTCCTGCAGTTATACGGGGGCAGCAGGCGAAACTACTCGTTGACACTGGTGCCACTAATACCTTCCTTTCATCGGCCTTATATTACAAAATTTCACCGGAACGAAGGCCACAACTGAAGGAAGATTGGACACATATTAAGAATGCAGATGATACAGTTATAAAGACAATGGGAAGCGCCTGGATGGAGGTGCAGGTGGGAAAGACCATACATGCTGTTAATGTGACATTTGGAGCTTTCCCGAAGATGGACGGCATTTTAGGCATGGACTTTTTATTACCAACGTGTGGAACACTAAATTTCAAAACACTTGAGTTGTCAGTAAATGGTAAACGGGTGCAGTGCAGTGACGGGATGGGATCACCCTTTTGTGCAAGAATTGTCGTTGGATAAACCACTAGGGTGCAACCTGGGCACGAGGCGATATTACAAGGTCGTGTGCAAAGGTTAATGGCATTGGAGTAATCGAGCCAGCAGATGAGATTGCAGACAGGGGGATGCTTGTGGCACGGATGGTCGTAACAGCAGAACAGGGTGTGCTGCCGATCTGTGTTTTTAACCCGGGTAAAAGAGAATGCGTGGTCCGTAGAGGGACAATGGCTGGTTACCTGACACCTGTAGAGGCGGGAGAAATAGAGGAGACGCAGGGTGTGCATGTCCAGACGTCTGAACCCCAAGATTTTCCTGACTACCTTTTAGATTTGTATGACAGAAGTAAGAAGGGAGTGGACCCGAAGTATCATGGAGACATTGCAAGACTTTTGCGAAAGAACCAAGATGTGTTCTCACGAGGAGATTGGGACCTTGGTAGGACAGACCTTGTCAGGCACCATATTAACACGGGCGACGCAGCGCCTGTGAAGCAAAGACCAAGCAGATATTCACCAACATAACAAGAAGAGATAAAACATCAGGTACAGAGTTTACTTGCAGGTGGGCAGATAGAACCTTCAGACAGCCCTTGGGCTTCGAACGTTGTACTTGTAAACAAAAAGGACGGGACAAAGAGGTTCTGTATTGATTATCGCCGCCTGAATTCGCTGACAATTAAGGACGCATACCCGATACCACGTATCGATGACACACTCGACACCTTGGCAGGTGCCAAGTGGTTCTCTACGTTGGATCTTGCTGCAGGGTATTGGCAGGTAGAGCTCGACAACGAGGCCAAGAAGAAATCAGCATTTGTGGTCCGCGGGGGTCTTTACTGCTGGCGGGTCATGCCGTTTGGCCTATGTAACGCCCCATCCACATTTGAGAGGTTAATGGAGCGGGTGTTGGCTGGCCTACAGTGGGATTTGCTCCTTGTATATCTTGACGATGTAATTATCTTTGCAAAGACTGTGGAAGAAGAACTAAGACACCTTGAGGTGGTCTTTCAACGACTTCGAAGTGCGGGTTTGAAGCTTAAGGCCAAAAAGTGTGAGTTATTCAAACAACAGGTGTTGTATCTGGGTCATGTCGTATCAAGAGAAGGCGTTGCGACTGACCCAGAGAAGATACGAGTAGTACGAGAATGGCCTACGCCAACCAATGTGACGCAGGTGCAGAGTTTTATTGGACTGGCGTCATATTACAGGCGCTTCGTGAAAGGATTTGCTGACATAGCAAGACCCCTGCATCGCTTGACAGAGAAAGGAGAGGAGTTTGAGTGGGACGACAGTTGTGAGCAGTCATTTCAGAGACTGAACGCACTGCTGCAGGAGGCACCTATACTTGCATACCCTGATCCTGCAGAAGATTACATCCTTGACACAGATGCCAGTAATGTAGGGATAGGTACTGTACTTTCTCAGTTGACGGAAGGGAAGGAAAGAGTGATCGCCTACGGTAGTAGAGCCCTGAGCAGACCAGAAAAAAACTACTGCGTGACACGCAGAGAGCTACTTGCGGTTGTAGTTTTTTTGAAGCAATTTCGGCCGTATATTTACAAACGGAAGACTGACCATGGTGCGCTCCGTTGGCTGCTCAACTTCCGAGACCCATTGGGCCAGATAGCACGTTGGATACAGGTGCTCAGTGAATATGATTAGACCATAATTCATCGGGCAGGGCGTTCTCATGGCAATGCAGATGGTCTTTCACGGCGGCCGTGTCCACAGTGTGGTATGGATGAAGCAGATAAGGCAGCAAAGACCTACACTCAGAAAAAGAATGGCGATGAAAACCAGGGAGGAGTTGAGACAAAACCCAAGGAAGGACCTATGGTGAGAATAGTGACAATAGAACAGACAGTGACACACGAATCATGGAAACGAGATCAGGAAGGAGACAACTTGTTAGATTGGATCATTAGGGCAAAGACCGCTGCTACAGCTAGACCAGAGTGGTCTGAGATAACATCGGGTTCACCTTCGGCTAGGTCTTACTGGTTGCTGTGGGACCAGTTAGAGATAAGAGGGGGAGTTTTATGTAAAAGATGGGAATCTGATGACGGCAAGCGGAGAAGATATCAGGTTATTGTACCAAAGCCACGCCGGGAAGAGGTGGTGGATGAACTTCATGGAGGACAGACGGGAGGACATCTAGGCCAGAAGAAAACCTTGGCAAAGGTGCGACAAAGATTCTATTGGTGCGGGATGAGTGCCGATGTGAGATCTTTTGTCAGACAGTGTAACACCTGTGCCTCAAAGAAATCGCCTACTAAACGCCGAAGGGCACCTTTGCAGCAATATCTCGTACGTGCGCCTATGCAGCGAATAGCATTGGACATACTCGGACCCCTAACAGAACAAAACCGAGCGTGGCAACAGATATGTGTTAGTCGTGGGTGACTACTTTAGCAAGTGGATCGAAGCGTATCCAGTGCCTGACGAGAGGGCGGAGACAGTAGCTCAGAAGTTAGTCATGGAGTATGTGTGCAGATTCGGAGTTGCTGTTGAGCTACATTCAGATCAGGGACGCAACTTTGAATCCCAGGTGTTTGGGGAAATGTGCAAGGTGCTTGGGATTAGTAAGACACGTACCACTCCATATAACCCGAAGTCTGATGGGATGATAGAACGCTTTAACCGGACTTTGGTCAGTATGGTTGCATTGATGATAGAACCCCATAAGCGCCAGCGAGACTGGGATGAGAAGGTGGCACTTGCAACATTCGCCTACCGTGCGACTCCCCACTGGATTTGACAACTAGATTTACCACAGATGTTGATGAAGAGGATATTGAAACCGATTATGCTTACCAATTGAGGGAAGGGATGCGATTTGCTCATGACCAAGCCAGGGAACAGCTAAAACAGAATGCAAGGCGCCAGAAGAAGTATTATGATCAGAAGACAGGCTCGACGACGCTCATGACCGGGCAGTTTGTGTGGTTACACAATCCGAGTAAGAAAAAGGGGCTGTCACCTAAATTACAACGAAGGTGGGATGGACCTTACCTTATTTTGAAGAAACTGTCAGAAGTCACTTTCAGGATTCAGAAGCAGCCAAGAGGCAAGAAGAAAGTTGTTCACTTCGACCGGTTAAAACCTTATGAAGGACGACCACTGGTGCCTTGGAATGGAACGGGACCACCTAGGACACCTGAACAACGGCAGAGGAGTCAAGAAGAGCAGGAGATTGTGGTAGAGGAAGACATGGTGGTGACAGAAGAAAACCTAGGCGGGAGTATAGGGTCAGAGGTTTGCATGGAGCCGAGTGAGTCAGTCCAAGAAACCCTAGACAATTCAGAAGTACAAGGAGAAAACCAAAGAGAAACTCCTCCACCTACTATAGTTGGGAGAAGAAATCCACTTAGGCATCGCCGCAGGCCTCAGCATTACTTGTAACGCTGTGCAGGGGGCAGGGGACCCAGGGAGCACCTAGACTGAGGCGGGGATGGATGTGAAGAGAGTGAATGAGTGGGGCGTAGACACCTAACGATTGATGTTTACAAAGCAGTGAGAACTAACAGTGAAGAATACAGCATCGAAGAAGACGCCACGGGACTTAGATGAGGCACCGACAGTGGAGTGTCCCACCTGCCATGACGTTTTTCTGCATAAGCGGAGCTTAGAACGCCACCAGATGGTTGAGCATGGTCCAAAGGTGTTTTACTGGTGTGGGCAATGCGAGCACAGAAATAACAGACAGGATAATCTGAGAGCTCACTACCGTGATTGTCACTCCAAGGCGCTGGCAGAGGTAGATCACATCAAAGCTGAGACGTATGAGTCTAGAGACCGGGCAGGCCGCTCTAGAAGCGAAGAGCCAAGCCGCCACCGCCCGAAGGAAAGGAAACCAAGCTCTTCAGGGAGCAGCAGCGATCGGTCATCTGCTGGTAGGAGGGAGAAGCATGGTAGAGACAACACTGACTCTGGAGAAAAATCCCCTGGGAAGCACGCCCGGAGGGAAAGGGCCCCAGCGACTGTGTCGACAGCCCCAGTAGAGCAACGAGAGGAGTTGCCCGTAGTTAGCAGTGGTCAGGTGGATGAGCCTGCAAGCCAGGATCCCGAGGAAAATACAGACACGACCACGAGAAACGAGGTTACAGATCAGGAGGAAGATCGCCCGGTAGAGGAGGTGTCAGAGCCGGCAGTGGATATGCAAATAGAAACCAGTGACTCATGTGTACAGGAGGTCGCCGAGATTACGCTGTCTGCAACACCTACAAGGTGGGAAGAGGAGATCGCCCCACCTAGCGGAGGTCAACCGGTCTCCGAGGGGGCCGGAGGAAAACCCAAGGGCATGCTGAAAATTATGGAGCAGTTGCAGCGAGAGAACATGGATGATGACGAACGTGAAGGGGAGGCAGAGGAAAACTTACCTGTGAGTGACACACCCTTTCAGCTTGGCAGGCTGCTGCCTGGTCAGCTGGTCCGATGGAAGGAGACGAAGGAGTTACATCTACAGGTCACACAACAAGATTATCAGAGGAGAAACGACCAGGGAATATGACGTTGTTTATTTGAGGCCATGTACACAACTAGATGAAGCGGAGCCACCTAGAACAGTCGGGCACCTTCGTAGACTGATTAAAATTAGTGGGGAACAACCAGGTTCGCCACTTGCAGATCATGAAGTAGTTGAGGCTATGGTCGGGAACGTCCACTCGGTGATCGAAACAACTACGCGTGAGGTGTTTTGTGAGGGGCGGAAGGTCACGAAGGATAAGACGAAGCGAGTTTTTGACTGCGGGTTCCAGGCAGCGGTTGCAATGAACAATAGGCCTTAGCTGGGACGTGGATTGGAGCTAAAGGATACCAGGGTGAAGTTTCACCTGCGCCAAAGTTATATTTGTTGTTTAAGTAGAGTGTTGTAACCTTTTATATTGTATAAGAAAGAAGACATGTATTTTTGTTAAAAGACCTACTAAGGTCATTGTTACGATATTGTTTAGAAACACCTAGCAGACTCTAGGCGCTCTTTATTTTTAAGACACAATATTTCATTTAAAGTTTTGTCAGCTCGATGGTCAAGGGACTGACCAAGTTTGAGGCGCGGCTGTGTAACGAAATATTGGTTGCGTGCTGCAGGGGATTTCCCTTGCTCTGGGCGCTGGTGATCGGGCTACGGTCCGTTCACTAGCAAGCGCAGCTGGTGCCCGGCGTGAACGTATATAAGCGCGTTGCACAAGCACCGCGTGCTCTCTTTCCGGTCTGCGTTGATGTGGTTCGGGTCGGCTCTACCCTTGCTGCTGCGAAGCCCGAGTTGTTGTTGCCATAAGGGTGAGTAGCTGCACTTCTTGCTTGGTATCGGTCCCTATGTCCGTTTTGATTGATTACTGCCACTCATTTGATTATTTGTTGTGAATTTTGATTGAGAAAAGCCATTGATCTTAGTTTCGATTGCAACTGAATCAACAGCCAATCAGCCTTACAATTACCGCCTAATTAGGAACATCTAATCAGCGCCTAAATAGGGAAAGCATTAAGTTACACAATAAACCAGTTCAGACAAGGTAGATGACCGGTGTATAGGTAGTGACTGATTTTCGGGTGTCATCCCCTGTGTGGTGTGAGCGTGTGTGCGTGGTGAGCCAGTTACCTAGGCGCCTGGAGGTAGATTTCCCCCAAACAAGTCTGCCCCTCAGGCCTCGGCGATAGCCGCTCGTCCTGGAGGCCCAAAGTCCCTTGGAAGCCGGCGAGTCAGCTGGGAGATTCCGTTACAGTACCTTTATCCTACTCAACAAAATGAAATCTGTGACATTGTGAACTCCTTCAAGAACGGCAAAAGCCCAGGTGAAGATGACATTAGTCCAGATGTGATCAAATCTGTCATAGGGCATGCCAGCCTTCAATTGTGCCATGTGTTTAATCTCTCTCTTTCAAAGGGTATTTTTCCTGACAAGCTTAAACTAGCGAGGGTGACTCCCATCTTCAAGAGTGGTGACCATTGTGAACTTAACAATTACAGACCAATTTCTGTTCTGTCAGTCTTCTCTAAAATACTCGCAAAGATTGTTTACACCAGGACCAGTGCGTTCTTAACCAAATTTAACATTTTATTTTGCGGTCAATATGGATTCAGAAGTAACCACTCTACCGACATGGCCCTTATCGATATGGTCAACAAAATTACTAAAGGTTTTGAAAAACATTCTGTCTCTGTGGGAACCTTTTTAGATCTATCCAAGGCTTTTGACATGGTCAATCATGACATTCTTTTACGTAAATTAAGTCACTATGGTATAAGGGGTAGTTATCTCTCTGGCAGAAGTCAGTGTACAAGAGTCGGTTGCTCTAACTCTACTATCAATGACATTACTTGTGGAGTACCCCAAGGGTCCCTTCTTGGTCCATTGTTGTTTTGTTTGTATATTAATGACATTTGCTATTTATCTAAGTTGTTATCTTTCATCTTGTTTGCTGATGATACCAACATTCTTTATTCCGATAATATGATCAACACTATTAACACTGAATTGGGTAATGTTGCCACCTGGCTCCAAGCTAACAGACTTTCTCTCAACTTGAACAAATGCAATTTCATAATCTTTCGTAAAAAGACAGTTGCTTCGTTAACTTCTAATTGTCAAGTTCAGATAAATTCTGTTCCTATTCAACAGGTGTCTCATACTAATTTTCTTGGTGTTTATATAGATAGTAGTCTTACCTGGAAGTTCCACATAAAAGAGATTGAAAACAAAGTGTCCAAAAGTATTGGTATTATAAGCAGGCTTAAACTTATTCTCCCGTGTTGTATTCTACATACTCTGTATTGCTCACTGATTCTACCGCATTTGTCTTATTGCAATATTGTTTGGGCAAATACTTTTCGATCTAGAATTGATAAACTGGTTAAGTTACAAAAAAAAGCTGTTTGTATTATCTCTAAAGTGCCTTACAGAGAACACACCAGTCCTTTCTTTTCTAACCTCAATTTGCTTACTCTCACAGATATCAACAGCTTTCAGCAAGACATGTTCATGTTTAGATTCATTAACAATTTACTCCCAGCTTCGTTGCATACTATTTTCCAGTTAAACAGATCTATCCACAGTCACAATACCCGGTCCTCCTTAAAATTTCACATTCCTCTTGTCAAAACCACGCTCTCTCAACACTTTGTTACGTTCTGTGGCCCTGTAAACTGGAACAACTTGCCTATGTCGCTTTCTGGATGTGTTTCACTTGCTCAATTTAAACACAAACTCAAATCATTTGTAATGCATAAGTCTCCTTAGTTAACCCTTTAGCACAATGGATAATTACTGCATTGTATTGTATTTATTTATTTTTTATAATGTCAATTCATTTGACTCATCTCATTGCTTTTGTCCAACCTAGTATTAGTAAATGTATCCATTGTTTATTGTGGTCCGTTATGTAATCTAATGTTTGTTGTGTTTTTTTTGCTTTGTTTCTGTATACAGGCTGTTCCTTTTACAAGCCTTGCTTTTTTGGAACGTGCCTCCACTTCTGTATTTAAACCTTTGTATCTTATATTGATATTTTTGTTTTGTGGAAATAAATGTTACTTGAATTGAATTGAAAAAAAGAAAACAACACACGCAGTAAAAAGACCATAAAAAAAACGTCAAACAAAAATAAATTAAAAAGCCAGCGATTGGCAAGACGGAACAGGTGGCCAGCACCTCTACAGAGCCATCCTTCCACAAGAAAACTAGATCCTCTAAAAGAAAATTATATATATATATAAAGAATTAAAAAAAAAAGTGTGACACCCAGGTACAAAAATTATCAGATTGAAAGCTGCAGTTGAATTTAGTTTTGTAAAAATCCAGAATTTGGGCCTTAAAAGAAAAAAATGAAGATTCCGATCTGGATGCAAGCGGGAGTTGATTCCAAGTGTTAACTATGCACTGAAATAAAAAGTTTTGTGAAATTCAGAATTGCAATGAGGGTGAATAATTTGAAAGGATCAGCATATAGTCTGGTGGTAGGACAGTCCTGGTTAGAGTTGAGTTGAACTAATGTATCCAGACATGTGTCATAATGACCAGTCTTACATTAAAACTAGAAATTGAGAGTTTGTGAACAAACTCACGGTGTTCGGCTTAATTACGTTATTTTAAGGTCATTATTGTGTGCAGGTTTTTTTGTCTGTTTTTGCTATGCTGACGGGCGAAATATTTATTTGTACTTTTTTATCTTTATGCATGAAGGTTTGACATATTAAACTTCAACTTCCGGTTTGACAGGACTTAAAGGTCAAATGGGGTCACACTTTGTGCATAACATCTAGAATTGCCAGAGAGCTCAAAATTGATGTAATGATTATTAATGTACCACGTTTCATTAATAAGATACACAATTTTGTATGTACAAACTTATACTTCCGGTTTCGACCGGAAATGAAGGTCAAATGAGGTCACACATTGTAAACATTTGTTGAATCGTCGAAGGGCCTTAAAATTAAGTTATTATATTAATACACAAAATAATATTATACAGATACGATTTTTTATATAAAAAACTACTACTTCCGGTTTCGACCGGAAGTAAAGGTCAAATGGGGTCACACCCTTTGTAAGATTTGTTTAATACTTCATGTATCATGTATGTAGCATATCTGATTCTGGAGATATGAGTATTTTAATAAAAAACTTCAATTTAATATAATGACGTCATCGATGACGTCATCATTCCAAATTTTGTTCTTTGTCATGTACACGCTTTGGTCTAAGTACGTGGTAAGTTTCAAGTCCGTACATGCTCTATTTTTTGAGATAGCAAAATATTTTTTTTTTCGACCTCGTGTACCAATTTCGTTGTGACGTAGCTATGACGTCACACATCATATTTTTAGAATGCTCGAGTTAAAGAAAATATTATGCATTGAACATTTTTTGATATTTTTATTCACTTAGGCTCTAGAGCCCAAAATAACATGATTTGTTACTTTAACTTCCGGTTTCGACCGGAAGTAAAGGTCAAATGGGGTCACGTTGTGCACCGCATTTGTAGATCTTTATAAGAGGTTGCATGTAAAAAAAGAATCTTGAACGTAGCTCTTTTGGTTTTGAAAATATGATTTTTCAAATTATTTAAGGTTTTATTAACGTTTTTTTAACGTAATGACGTCATCAATGACGTCACCATTCCAAAAAAGTTGCGGTGCCGTCTACTCACCGAGGTTGATGTTCATGAGAAGTTTCAAGTTCATACAAGTTTCAGTTTTTCTCAAAATTGGCGGAGAACGTTCAGGCAGAAGAAGAAGACGGAGAAAAAAAAAAAACAAAAAAAAAAAAACTTAACAATAACAATAGGTTTTCGGCTAAAAGCCGAACACCTAAAAAGTATACAAGGTACTGAATTTCTCTTCTGAGGGACAAAGGTAACATGACAAGGTTATCTAAACGAGATTTGTAATCCAAGTCAGGATAGTGCAGCATAAATTTGGTAGCACATCTCTGAAGACCCTCGACCAATCCCATGTTGCGTTTTGACGCACCATTCCATACTGGACTACAGTACTCCAAGTCACTTCTAATCAGTGATACATACAGCCTTGGAAACCCTAGCAGGTGCATCAAAACCAACAGTACATTTGATCATCCCCATCTTTTTATTGCATTTACCAATGATACGTTTGACATATTCATTCCAAATAAAGGAAGAGGAAATGCCAACACCAAGGTCTCTGATAGACTCAGTACAATCAAAAGAGACGCCTTTCAATTTATAATCAAACTTGATCAACTGTTTACGCCGCGAGATGGAGATGATCTGACATTTAGAAGTTTTAAAATGCAAGTCCCACTTCATACTCCATGAATACAATGAGTTAATATCATCTTGTAAAAGTTTACAATCAGAAGAGTCATGAATGTTTTTAAAACACTTAGAATTGTCAGCAAATAATGCTAATGTTGCATGATGGGCAGAGCTGGGTATGTCATTAACATCTAAAATAAAAAGCAACGGCCCCAACACAGAACCCTGAGGAACGCCAGAAACAACCGGTAACCAGTCAGAGCTACGGCCATTGACAATCACCCTTTGTTGACGGCAGGATAAATATGATTTGAGCCAACCCAATAGCTCCGAGTGAAAACCGAAAGATTTCAATTTGTGAATGAGCAAGTGGTGTGAAACGCTATCGAAAGCTTTAGAAAAATCCAAATAAATCATATCAACCTGCCCAGCTCTGTCCAAGATGCAACTGATTTCCTGAAAATCGTTAAAAGTTGAGTGACTGTGGACCAGCCTTTAACAAAGCCATGCTGAAGATGATAAATGTCATTTTCAATGACTGGAAAAATAATGTTAAATATGGCACGTTCCATTACTTTAGCACAAACACAAAGAAAAGTTAAAAATGTGACACAAAGGAAAAATAATCTGATAGGCACATTCCTTCAACATCCTGGGAGATAGCCCGTCTGGACCAGCAGCCTTCGTAACATCCAGGGTATTTAAAATTGTTAAAACATCACCTCCCTCAACTCGTATAGAACCCAATGAATCATGCTGAAATTCAGAAACGGTAGGTGGATTAGAACATTCCTTCTGGTTCAGAACTGAGTAAAAGTAATTGTTAAACAAAGTGGCTTTGGCGTTAGCGTTGGATGCCGTGTTGCCATTTTTGCAGCTGACAACGTTAGGGAGAGACTTAGTTTGTGTTTTTGTTCTAAAAAACGACAAAAAACGCTTAGGATTGTCCACAATGGTAGTACCAAGGATGTTGATACACTGCCTGTACTTAAAAGACAAAAGGTTCTTAAAACTGTTGCATAACTTGCTAAAAACAGCCCAGTGGTGAGAGGAGTCAGATTTTCTGGCACGACTCCACGCAGATTCTTTCTTATTTTGAGCATGACGAACCTCTGCATCTATCCACCCAGGAGCAGTAGGATCTTTGATTTTTATTTTAGGATGTGTGAATCCAAAACTCCTGAAAATATATCAACAAAACTTTGCCAAGCCTCGTTAACAGTTCTGGCCTCATGAACAACGGTGAAATCAGCCCTAATAACATCAAAATTGGCACGTTTATAACCTTTATGCACACTACAAATTCAAGCAACCTATGGTCTGTTTGGAAATGTTCATGGGATATACCCACATTAGAAACCCTTTCAGGCAACGAAGAAAATATCAAGTCCAAAATGTTATCACAATTTTCCTTCATGGGACATGGTTAACCCTGGTTAAGAAAAAATTCATTCATAGTATCGCAAAATATTGTTCAGACTCTGAAATATTGTGTATCAGAGTCATGGCAACCCTTGACATTAGGCAAGTTAAAGTCCCCTACAACAATGATGTGTTCGTAAATGGCATAAGTCCTTGTCAGAGCAGATTTAATATTGTCAATAAAAGTCTCAATGTCTCCATCAGGTGCTCTGTAACACAGAATGACGGCGATCTTGTGGTTCTTGTTGGGTCTCAACTCTGTAATCATGATCTCATCATCGGGATCTAAATGAGCCCTGCACAGGGAGAGAATGGAGTCCTTGACTGCACAAAGTAGTCCCCCACCTCTGGACTTGTTGGTGTTGGCTCTATCTTTACAGTATAGGATGTAACCAGGAACTGCAAACTCAGCATATCCAATGGAGTTGTTTAACCATGTCTCAGTTACACAGACACAGTCATGATCATTGGACAAAATTGCTTCGTAGTCCCAGAGTTTATTAGTTTTATTCCGCCTAACCGTGTTGATGCTACGTGCGTTGAGGTACAGAAAGTTTAGGCCTTTAACATCACCAATAGTTGGAGTTGTTGTAGTAGAATTTAACGTATCACTACCCACACTGATGCCAGTGGCAGATGGGTTTCCAACTTCGTCCTCACTGTCATCCGACTGTCCATCGATGCCCACTTGTGGCATAGTTGAAGTGAACATGGGGGGCAAATGAATGAAAAAGGTTGGCTCGTACTTTGCAGAGCCAAGAAGACGTCCACAGGGAATCTGGCACAGTTGATATGGGTCCGTTTGTTGCACCAATCACAGTCAATGGCTTTGCTGTTCCATTGGACACCCTTTTCACAATCAGTGCATGGATGTTTGGATGAGTTCTTGACAGAGCCGGGGCACGGATGGATGTCAGCGCAAAGCAACAGGGCCAATGAATAAAGAAGAGCATGATCATTCTCACAGATTGGGGGACTTGACGTAAATATCTTCTCAGTTACTTGCGTGAATTAGTTTCAACATGCCTAACAAACTGGAACAGAGCGTTGTGACCCATTGATATCGGAAAGTTATCACCATACTCTTGTAGATCAAAATGGTTACCATATAACTTGGTGGCATATGCAGGACTGGAAATGTCAGATTGAAGGCCGAGCCCTGACAACATGCTGTATACTAATAGTGCACATAGAGTACCTTTCAGTCCAGAGGCCATTCTGCAGTCCTTCAATGCGTTGTTTATTGAATTCTACTAACGTTATTTATGCTATAACCTGCCAGCGCTGTCCCTCAGCAGTATATTGGACAAACTAGCCAGTCGCTACGACAACGGATGAACAATCACAAGTTTGACATCAGAAACCATGACACCCAGAAACCAGTGGCCGAGCACTTTAATCTGCCTGGCCTTTCCTTACACCACCTTAAAGTGGCCATTGTTCAGCAGAGAGCTTACAGAGACAGATATGAAAGGGAGACTGCTGAACAAAAGACTATCACACACCTAAACTTAATTGAACAAGGACTTAATAGGGACCATGGTTTTCTGTCCCACTACCAGGAATGATGCACCAGCCTACCTTTGTTCCTGTTAAGTGAACTTACTCACCTGAAACTTCCTTGAACTTCATATAGATTGTATTTAGCTTGTCCCCTTCATTGCATCTGATGAAGTAGTTGTTACGAAAGCTCATGCAGTTTTTTTTACTATTAGTTAGTCTTTGAGTGCTATCATTAAGTTTTTCATATTTCATCTGTTAAACTAACATGGCTATCTCTGTTATAAGGTCAATATTGTGAGCAAGTATTTTTCTGTCATATGAAACTTCAACTTCCGGTTTTGATAGGAACTAAAGGTCAAATGAGCTTTAAATTGATGTAATGATTATTAACGTACCACGTTTCATTAATAAGATACACACTTTTGTATGTACAAACTGATACTTAGGGTTTCGACTGGAAGTGAAGGTCAAATGGGGTTACACAATGTAAAAATTGGTAAAATCGTCAAGGATATTAAAATCATGCAATCATCAATACACAAAAATAATGTGCGTTCATGACATTTTTATATACAAAACTTCAACTTCCGGTTTCGACCGGAAGCAAAAATCAAATGGGGTCACACTCTGTGTAAGATTTTTTTAATACTTGAAGACCTTTCATATAGTGTAAAGATCATGTATGTAGCCTATATTATTCTTAAGATATGATTATTTCAGTATAAAACTTCAATTTAATGTAATGACGTCATCGATGATGTCATCATTCCAAACATTTTGCTTTGTAATGTACGCACTGTGGTTAAGGTATATGTAATGGGATGAAATTGCAGGCCCCCCATTTTTTTGTAACTCCTAGTTTACCTATGTCCCGCTCGGACTAGGGCGAGTCTAGGAGTGGGTGGTTGACTGGTGTGTGATGAGTGGGTGATTGGTAGCAGGCTTTGCAACCAATCACGGCGCATTGAGGAAGGGTTGTCCAGAGGTCAGTGACCATTACCAAGAAAGAGTTTGGACACTTGGCCACTGGACTCCGACAGAGGAAAGTTGTGAGAATTAACCCTCCAAGTTTCTTCAGTGTGTACACTTTGCCTCTGTCGGATATCTGTATATATTGGATTGCGCCAGCCCAGCTCAAGAAATACCAATTGTTTATATGTTCTTCCCTGTCCTGCTCTAGGTGAGTTTGATTTTACTTTTATCTTACTTGTATTATCCCTAGGCTTAAGAGTTATTCTTTTAAGTTTCTGAGCTAAGATTGATGGTCACTTTACATTTAATTTGAACAGTCACTGCCTATTCTATTGTGTGAGGATATTGTTTTAGGTTTTATATGGAGGTTCTAGAACAAAGTTCCTTTTTAATTGGCTCTGATTTTGCTTTGATAGTTGTTGACTTGTTGTTTTATATTCTCTTTTAACTTTTGATTGATTACAAAATGTGAGTTACATTTTGTATCAATACTATTTTGCTTTGAATTTGATTTATTTGAGTGGATTGAATATCTACATCAATATTGTATTTTGAGGATAGATACATATTTCTATTCCATTGTTTTAAACTTGCTTTTTGAATTGATATTTTACTCTGCATATTATGGTGTAATCACACACTGATAATTTAATATGTAACTTCATTCTAGAGTCTTAACAACTGAAGGTTACATTTTGGCATTCTTGATAAATAATGTCCTTGATTCCACCTAAGAGCCTAAACTTCTTAGAAGTCTTGTTGATTGAGTTGTTTCAACCTTTCTAGTTATTAGAAACAACTTTGTTTCTAATAATACTTTTTGATTCCTTTATGGATCTAACATGAACAAGGAATAGCTTTTGTATAGTAACTTTCATTGATTTAATAGTGTTAAGCATACATCCTCATTTTCATTTACTATGACTTAAATTAAGTCAGTGATTATTTTGATCATAGTTTTGCTCTATGATTTTATGTTTCTTTGATTTTACTTTCTTGTTGCTTTTTTATCTTTTGCATTTACTCTTGATATTACTTTAGGTCTACCAAATTCATTTTGTATATAAGTTATTGCTTTTAGTGGAAGCAATGTTTATGGTTTTCTTAGTTTATTCATGGTTTATTCAACATCCTTATTTCATGGTAATGATGAGTCATTGTTCCATGAAATGTCCTGCTTCTTATAATTGCACTTATGTAATCGCATCTAATGTTCCTTAGCCTTGGGCACTGGTCTGGTCCAAGGTGTGATAAACAGTTTGTGTGGGAGAATGTGCTGACCAGTGCAGTGCAACTTCCCACACAGTTTCTCACAGGGATTAACCTTCAGGATTAGTGATTTATTACTTCCTTTCATTTTAAAGGATTATCATTTTTAGCCTTTGTTTTATAAGTATTTAATTTTAGTTAGTTTCAAATTCTGAATGGCATTGTATTAATTTTAACACTTGGCCACTGGACTCCAACAGAGGAAAGTTGTGAGAATTAACCCTCCAAGTTTCTTCAGTGTGTACACTTTGCCTCTGTCGGATATCTGTATATATTGGATTGCGCCAGCCCAGCTCAAGAAATACCATTGTTATGTTCTTCCCTGTCCTGCTCTAGACGGAGTAACAAGTAAAAGAGCCAGCAGGACAGCGTGATTCCCTCAATATTCATCATCTTCATATTTTGTAACAAAAACAGTATCCTGTCCCCTGATCAAGGACAAGGAGCTGTTTTTGCATCGTTTCAAGTTCCCCCATCACCCTCGACATCTTCAAATTATTGTTTCTTCAACTTCTCGTTTCTTCAACTTCTCGACAGAGAACATTCTACAAGTCTTCATTTCTTCATTTCGTCGTGCACCAATGTCCAGCCACCACAGATAGGCCATTCATTTATTTATTTATTCTTTCACTTTGCCATTTCAATATTTTCATTGCATTTTTCATTGTATTCAGTGTATTTCTCTTTTTAATTGTCGAGAACCGGCAGGTTTTGTTTTTAATTGTATTTCATTTTTGCACTGAGATTATACTCATTTTATCTCAGTTATAGTTTATTGTCAGCGTTTAATCGTCCTCCCTTCATGGTAGTCGGGATAAGAAATAAAACTTTATACATTTACAAGCAAAAACAGCGTAAACTTGTAAATTTATTATGTACCGGCATAGAGTGCGCTAGCCGCATTCGTGCCCGTTACATATATATTAAGTTTCAAGTCCGTACATGCTTTGTTTTTTGAAATAGCAAAATAAAACATTTTTCAACCTTGTGTACCATTTTCGTTGTGACATAGTTATGACGTCATATATCACATTTCTAGAATGCTTGTGAGCTAAACAAAATGTTATTCATTGAAAGTTTGTTCATTCTTTCTTTCACTTGGGCTCTAGAGCCCTAAATAACATGATTTTAACTTTAACTTCCGGTTTTAACCGGAAGTAAAGGTCAAATGGGGTCACGGTGTGCATACAATTTGTTCAACATTACAAGTCCTTTCATATGCACCAAAGATTTTGAATGTAGTATTTGCCATTCTTGAGATATTTTTTTGAATTATTTAACGTTTATTTAACCTACTGATGTCATCAATGACGTCATCATTCAAAAAAGTCGCTGTTTCATCTACTCTTTAAGGTCTTTGAACATGGTAAGTTTCAAATCCATACAAGCTTTAGTTTTTGAGAAAATTTGCGGACAAGGTTCAGGAATAAAAATACCCAGAAAAACTAGAAATTTAGAGTTTTTGAACAAACTCACTGTGTTCGGCTTCATTACGTAACTGAAAATTTTAATTTCAATATTGTGTGCAAGTTTTTTGTCTATTGGTGCTATGCTGACGGGCGAAACATTTATTTGTACTTTTTTATCTTTATGCGTGAAGGTTTGTCATATGAAACTTCAACTTCCGGTTTGACAGGAACTAAAGGTCAAATAGGGTCACACCTTGTGCATGTTATTTAGAATTGTCAGAAAGCTTTAAATTGATGAAGGGATTATTAATGTACCATGTGTCATTAATAAGATACATATTTTTGTATGTACAAACTTATACTTCCGGTTTCGACCGGAAGTGAAGGTCAAATGAGGTCAAACTTTGTAAACATTTTTAGAATCGTCGAAGGGCTTGAAAATTAAGTTATTATATTAATACCCAAATTTACGTTATTCAAAAACGATTTTTTATATAAAAAACTACTACTTCCGGTTTGGACCGGAAGTGAAGGTCAAATGGGGTCACACCCTGTGTAAGATTTGTTACGTATTTTAAGACCTTTCATATGGTGTAAAGATCATGTATTTAGCATGTATTATTCTTAAGATATGATTATTTTAGTATAAAACTTCAATTTAATGTAATGACGTCATCGATGACGTCATCATTCCAAAAAAATTGCTTTGTCATAATACACACTGTGGTCTAGGTATATAGTAAGTTTTAAGTCCGTACATGCTTTATTTTTTGAGATAGCAAAATAAATTTTTTTTTCGACCTCGTGTATCAATTTCGTTGTGACGTAGCTATGACGTCATATATCACATTTCTAGAATGCTCGTGAGCTAACAAAAATATTATGCATTGAAAGTTTGTTCGTATCTTTATTCACTTGGGCTCTAGAACCCGAAATAACATGAATTTTAACTTTAACTTCCGGTTTTGACCGGAAGTAAAGGTCAAATGGGGTCACGGTGTGCATACAATTTGTCTCACATCACAAGACCTTTCATATGCTCCAAAGATTTTGAATTTAACATTTGCCGTTCTTGAGTTATTAAATTTCTGAATTTTTTAACGTTTATTTAACCTAATGACGTTATCAATGACGTCATCATTCCAAAAAAGTTTCGGTATCATCCACTCACTAATATCTTTGTACATGGTAAGTTTCAAGTTCATACAAGCTTTACTTTTTGAGAAAATTTGCAAACAAGGTTCAGAAGGAAGAATGCGCAGGAAAAAAAAAACTTAACAGTAACAATAGTTGTTCGGCTGTTGGCCGAACACCTAATTAGAAATTTAGAGTTTTTGAACAAACTCACGGTGTTCGGCTTCATTACGTAATTGAAAATTTTAAGGTCAATATTGAGTGCAAGTTTTTCGTCTATTTGTGCTATGCTGACGGGCGAAAATATTTATTTGTACTTTTTTATCTTTATGCATGAAGGTTTGTCATATGAAACTTCAACATCCGGTTGAACACGAACTAAAGGTCAAATGGGGTCACACCTTGTGCATGGTATCTAGAATTGTCAGAGAGCTTTAAATTGATGTAACGATTATTAATGTACCATGTTTCATTAATAAGATACATATTTTTGTTGTACAAACTTTTACTTCCGGTTTTGACTGGAAGTGAAGGTCAAATGAGGTGAAACTTTGTAAACATTTGAAGAATCGTCGAAGGGCTTTTAAATTAAGTTATTCCATTTATACACAAATTTACGTTATTCGGATATGGATTTTAATATAAAAAACTACTACTTCCGATTTCGACCAGAAGTAAAGGTCAGATGGGGTCACACCCTGTGTAGGATTTATTTACTACCTCATGCCCTTTCATATGGTGTAAAGATCATGTATGTAGCATATCTGATTCTGGAGATATGAGTATTTTAATATAAAACTCCAATTTAATGTAATGACGTCATCAATGACGTCATCATTCCAATTTTTTTTTCTTTGTCATGTTCACACTGTGGTCTGGGTATATAGAATGCTCTTGAGCTCAAGAATTTATTTATTGAAACTTTGTTGATATTTTTACTCACTTAGGCGCTAGAGCCCCAAATAACATGATTTGTTACTTTAACTTCCGGTTTCAACCGGAAGTAAAGGTCAATTGAGGTCTTGGTGTTTATACAATTTGTCCATTATTACAAGACCTACATATGCACAAAAGATTTTGAATGTAGCATTTGCCGTTCTAGAGTTATGAATTTTTTGAATTATTTAACGTTTATTTGACGTCATGACGTCATCATTTCAAAAAAGTTTCGGTATCATCTTCTCACTAATATCTTTGTACATGATAAGTTTTGTACATGATAATCTTTGTACATGACAAGGTTCAGGGGGAAGAATGCGCAGAAAAAAAATATATAGTGATTGTTTAATTGAAAATCTTAAGGTCAATAATGTGTGCAAGTTTTTTGTCTCTTGTGCTATGCTGACGGGCGAAATATTTATTTGTACTTTTTGATCTTTATGCATGAAGGTTTGTCATATGATTGGCTAATATAATGCTGAGCGACGTTGGGTTGCCGCAAACATTTCTCTCCGCTATTTTCTACAAGTTCTTCGTTTATACTGACTGAACCAGTGATCTTGGCTTCATATGGTTCGTCTATGTATGGTGATTCATGAGGGATACCCTTTGGACTGCATTCTGTTCCAGTTTAGTGTGATTTACCGGCCAAATTTTTGACTTCCACGGCATGTTTTGAGATCTGCTGATTTCTGCACGCAACCTGATCACAATTGAATTACGTCATTTGTAATTCAGCTGAACAATACAACAACAATGCTGGCAACCCTGGCAGTGTGTGTGCTTGCCTGCACCATCACGATGGCTGCGCCTTTAACCCTGGACACTGGACTTGCCGGTATGTTTCCCCATATCACTGAACATAACCACACAACCAAATGACCCAAGTACTTTGGATCGAGGGTTTTTTGTCTCTTGTGCTATGCTGACGGGCGAAATATTTATTTGTACTTTTTGATCTTTATGCATGAAGGTTTGTCATATGATTGGCTAATATAATGCTGAGCGCCATTGGGTTGCCGCAAACATTTCTCTCCGCTATTTTCTACAAGTTCTTCGTTTATACTGACTGAACCAGTGATCTTGGCTTCATATGGTTCGTCTATGTATGGTGATTCATGAGGGATACCCTTTGGACAGCATTCTGTTCCAGTTTGGTGTGATTTACCGGCCAAATTTTTGACTTCCACGGCATGTTTTGAGATCTGCTGATTTCTGCACGCAACCTGATCACAATTGAATTACGTCATTTGTAATTCAGCTGAACAATACAACAACAATGCTGGCAACCCTGGCAGTGTGTGTGCTTGCCTGCACCATCACGATGGCTGCGCCTTTAACCCTGGACACTGGACTTGCCGGTATGTTTCCCCATATCACTGAACATAACCACACAACCAAATGACCCAAGTACTTTGGATCGAGGGTTTTATACTATCATAACTCGCCCTCCACTCATCAGCTCTATAAACTTATACTGAGTGGTGACATTAACCCGAACCATGGCCCACTGCATATTCACTCACAGGGATCACAGAACACTGACACATGCACTCCTATCCAAGGACCAACTTCTGCATATAAAAACAATGAATCTGTCCAGATCTGCCGTTTCCCTTGATCTATGGACCAAACTGAAATCTCTCAACATAAATGTAATGATCCCCCTACCCACCAAGGGACCCGATCTGAGGGATACCAACTCGGCACCCCCCTTACTATGGCTGTGGAGTTTCCTGATCCCCGATCCCAGTTCTGGTTTGCCCCCGCCCCTCATTGGGGCAGAACACTCGATGCAGAATAAAAACATGTTCAAACGCCGGCAATCTTTGTGTTATTGATTGCGTCTCTGATCCCAGGGATATGGATCTCTCCATATGTTTCTGGAATGCCCGTTCCGTCCGCAATAAATCTACGATGCTCCTTGAATACGTCATTGATCATGACATTGATGTTATGCTCATGACTGAAACATGGCTCTCTGATGATGACCATGTCGTCATTGGAGAATGTACCCCCCGTGGTTATACTTTTCTGAACTTCCCTCGTCCCAATGGAAGTGGCCACGGTGGGACTGGTGTAATATTCAAATCCTACCTCGGTCTCAAAACTATCACCACCGCCGCCAATATTAACATTTCTTCGTTTGAGTCTACCTTAATCAGTGACCACAACAACGCACTAAAATTTGTGTTAATATACAGACCACCGCCTTCTAGAGCCAATAACCTGAAATCTGCTACATTGTTGACCGAATTTGATTCATTCATCAGTGAAATATCAACCATGTCTGCTAAACTTGTGGTTACTGGTGACTTCAATGTCCACATTAATGACTTGACCAAACCAGAAACCAACAAATTCATCACATCCATTTCCAGTGTTGGTCTTCATCAGTTTGTGGAATCATCAACTCACAGACTTGATCATACACTTGACCTTGTCATGGCTCGACCTGAAGATGACCTGATAATGAATTGTAGGGTGATTGACAATACCATGTCTGACCACAATGCCGTCCACTTTGAACTCAATAGCTCCAAACCCGGTCCATGCAAGATTCACACTAAAGCCCGTAACTTTCAATCTGTTGACATGGAAGCCCTAACAGATGCTTTCAGCGACCAGTTAAAACCCTTGCTCCTCCTCCAAGATGTTGATGATCAGGCCCACTTCTTTAATGACACTGTGAACAAGATCCTTGATGACTTTGCCCCGGTGTGTACACGCACCTGTGTCAATCGACCAAGAATGGCATGGTACAACGCTGAGATCCACAAAGCCAGACGTGTTAAGAGGAGACTGTTACGCGCGTGTCAAAATGACAATCTACCTGTCGACTGTAAAGCATATAATAACCTGTCAAAGACCTAGTTCATGACTCTAAGCAAGCATTTTTCTGTAATAAACTCTCCCATTGTAACGCTAAGGATATGTAAAAGACTGTTAATGCTTTGTTAAATACACCCACTAGTTGGTTCCCATCTGGTGATAAATGTATTGTTGCTAATAAGTTTGCTAAACATTTTGTTGACAAAGTTAATGACATTAGGCATGGTATCCAAAACAGCATGGCCCTGTCCCCACCTATCCAAGGCATTGCTCCAGAAACAGATGCCATTGTTCATACGCTCTCTGTTTTTCCTCCTACTGATACTGAGGAGATCATCCAAATCATAAGAGATTCCCCCAACAAATCATGCGCTCTGGATACCATGCCGACTTGGTTGCCTAAAACCAATGCTAACTGTCTGGCCCCTATACTGGTTCATATTATAAATTCTTCGCTCACCTCTGGTAGATTTCCTACTTGCTTCCGTCAAGCTATTGTTACACCTGTACTTAAAAAACCAACACTTGACCACAATGACTTAAAAAGCTACCGTCCTATTTCCAATACCTCATTTTTGTCCAAACTACTTGAAAAAATTTTTTACAGAAGGGTCACTAATCATGTTGCCTCTTACAATTTAGATGTTTCTCTCCAATCTGCATACAAAAGTAATCACAGTACTGAGACAGCTCTTCTCCGTGTACAAAATGACATTCTCCGGGCCATCGACTGCAAGAAGGTAGCTTTACTTGTCATGCTTGACCTCTCATCTGCATTCGATATAATAGATCAAACACTACTTCTCAACAAGCTGTATCAACTCTACGGAATTCGTGACATGTCCTTATCCTGGTTCACCAGTTACTTTTATAATCGCAGTAACCGTGTCCGGGTTGATGGCGCCATGTCTGAACAATCCAGGGTTGAATTTGGTATACCTCAAGGGTCTGTGCTCGGGCCTGCTCTTTTCACATTTTATATCAAACCTGATATAATTGAACAGGTCAACTTGCAATATCACCTTTATGCAGATGACATACAGCTGTACACATATTTCAACCCTGCTATTCCTGGCGATTCTGCCACTGCTGTTGAAAACCTCTCCAAATGCATTTTCCGTATACAGGAGTGGATATCCAGCAGTATGCTGAAACTCAACTGTGACAAAACTTAGTTTTTCATAGCAGCTTCTCCACGGGTTCTCAACAAGCTCGATGACACACTGACTCTTCAAGTTGGCCCAAAGACCATTTTAGCCTCCCGCACTGTGAGAAACCTGGGTTTTATATTTGACTCGGTCTTTTTCAATGTCCTATCATGTCTCCTCCATATGCAAGTCAATCAATTTCCACCTTCGTAATCTCTGGCACATTCGCAAATTCA
The DNA here is from genome assembly GCA_911728455.2 of Marthasterias glacialis. Taxonomy (NCBI): domain Eukaryota; kingdom Metazoa; phylum Echinodermata; class Asteroidea; order Forcipulatida; family Asteriidae; genus Marthasterias; species Marthasterias glacialis. Next base: position 22,066,633 of record OU452220.1, read on the forward strand.
TTGACCACAACACATGTCATCATGTTCGTTCTTCTATAACATCCCGGCTTGACTACTGTAATTCTCTTCTATTTGGCCTTACCCAAGGTGAAAACCATAGACGTCAAAAACTTCAAAACTGTGCTGTTCATCTTGTCTTCTCTGTCAATTGTTCTGTTGATGCCACTTCTCTCATCACTAATCTTCACTGGTTACTCATGCAGCAGCGTAAATCTTTTAAAGTTCTTTTGATGATTTACAAATGTCTACATGGCGTTGCTCCTCCCTACTTGTGTGACCTACTCTCTTTGTACTAACCGGGTAGGGCTGGACTCAGATCTTCCAACGCTTTATAAATACTTGTCATTTTTGTTATTGTTATTGTGGTGGTGGTGGTTGTTACCACCACCACCACCACCACCATCCATCATCATCCATCATCATCCATCATCATCCATCATCATCATCCATCATCATCCATCATCATCCATCATCATCCATCATCATCCATCATCATCCATCATCATCCATCATCATCCATCATCATCCATCATCATCCATCATCATCCATCATCATCCATCATCATCCATCATCATCCATCATCATCCATCATCATCCATCATCATCCATCATCATCCATCATCATCCATCATCATCCATCATCATCCATCATCATCCATCATCATCCATCATCATCCATCATCATCCATCATCATCCACCACCACCGCCGCCGCCGCCGCCGCCGCCGCCACCGCCGCCGCCACCACCACCACCACCACCACCACCACCACCACCACCACCACCACCACCACCACCACCACCACCACCACCACCATCATCATCATCAGCCCCCTCTATTGTCAGCATTTCACAATCCATGACCTGTGTGGCCAGTGGGGGGGGGGGGGGGGGGGGCGGTACGGTACGGTGGGCACATTGTCTACTGTGTGATTGACTGACTGACAACACAGCAGTAGTGACTATTGGCAGAGTCATAATTAACGTTACTATACTTGCTTGTTTCTTCTCTTCGTATTTTTGGTAGTATAATTTCTTTCCATGTATGGAAATAACGTTCATTCATTCCGCGACATCGGCTGCCTAAACAACGTCAGGGCAATACCTGCCAGCCATGTACAACACAAAATAGTAAGTAAATCCGTGCCTGAAAATTACATTTGCTTTGTCGATCGCTATAGTATTACTACGTTAATTGCTGTGGACCAATTTGTGGACATTTACAGCTATGGAATTCTTCGCTTTACGATCATCTTACCCCTCTCCTCTGACAAAATTTGTCCCGCACAAAATGCTAAGATATATGACAGAACGATTCTTACAATACATTGCTTAGCTGTGTGTGGTAACCGCATCCCTACCTTTTTTCTGTCAGTTAAATGTCAGAAGTGAATTTTTTTTTAAAGGTAGGGATGTGGTTACCAAAGCTAACATTATACATTACATTGCTTAGTATTAGTAGCCACCTTTTAAAACTGAATTGTGAAACTCAGAAGGGTTTTCCATTTTAACGTTAGGCCTACGCCTATGGCGGCCGGCCTACCATGTCTAGTATTAGTATTACATTTATTACTACTACTACTAACGTTATAGTCATGTTAGTACTGGACCAAACTGGTCCATGGATGGGAGTGATGGAACATCGACTTAAAGTAGACTATACCATTAATGTTAATGATAAAACGCCATATGAATCTTGAGTAGGGAAATGAATTATGGCCTTTTCCCTGAAGTGGTCGACAGTCAGCAGTGCCGCTACTACTACTAGGCCTACATCATGTACTAGTTTTCCAAACAAAAATAGTTGATTATAAAAAGTAGTTCAAACAAGTCTTACAGTTAACGATAGTTCGACTGCTCAAGACAGATAAAAGTCATTTATTGTACTTATAATGTGTAATAAATCTTTGATACATATAATGTGCAATTTATGATAGTTGGGATTTTACTTAACAGAAAACTATGGTCGCACCAGTTCCCGGTCTCGAAAACTAAAAATATCAAAAGTTCATTTAGTGAGACATTATTATACACTATAAAAAGTTTGTGTATGTCCTGTCCTGGCTTGGACGTCTTCTTTGTCTGTGAGTTGATTGATGCAAGCAACTCACAACTTTTTGTCAGCACTCAGTATTGATAGGGCATCTCATTAACTGATCCTTGCCGTCGTTATCTTTTCAATAAATAATTGTTATGCCATGTGTACGAATACTAGTCATGCAATGACATTCATTATATAAGCCATATTAGCAGTATTATTACAATACACTTTTCACTATCACTCATGTAAAATTAACCGTAGCTTTGATTGAACTTCTTCACTCCACAGCTCAAGGAGCTAATATGTTACATGTGTACACTGTCAAAGTGTAAAATAGGAGAAATGCCTGGGTATTATCATGCACAATAAGTCAATGTTGTGCACGTCTAGTTTGCTTGAAGATAGATTTGTTCTTGCACGCATGCACTCATGGAGATACGGCAAATATAGCATGTTTGCTTCCCATATCCAATGAGATGGGCAGCAGAATGATATGTTTCATGTATTCCACTTGTGATTGTGTGATAACTAATAGCATGGCTTTGATATTTTATTATTTTTTTTTTAAATTGGATGGTGACCATTTCCAAAGATTTAACGTTTTGGTTTTGTTTTTCTATTTTCTTCTTCAGCATTGATCAGGATGGTGTACCGTCATATGACCACTTTTTGCTCAACAGGATTGCAAATGACTCTGCAAGCACACAATATATGTGTGGGATGCCATTATCATACAGGTAATTATTTGGGGTTGGGGTATAGCAAGCATTGCATCTTAAAGTCCAAAATTCAGCTGGACATATCGTCACAGAGCTGACATACTGACGAATAACCTACATTGCAGATCTGACACACCGGCGAATATGTAATAGTATTACTGTAAGGTATTCGCCGGTATGTCAGATCTGTAAAGTAGGTTATTCGTCAGTTTGTCAGCTCTGCGACGATATGTTGAACTAAGCATGATATGTAGGGCCAATTACATGTCAATGCTTGAGAGTCCATGCTTACTGACAGCGTATTTCACAGATCAGTGGAGACTGTTGATTGTGAATGCACAATTCCACCTTAAGCAGAGCCCTGATTTTGGGTCAAGTTTGTTTGTACTTATCAATATCATTGTTGTTTGTTTTTTTCTTCTTATGTTTCAGCTCAGGAAGGATTTTCTGGTTTGCGGACCCACCTACCTCAAGCAGCTTTGATGACTTGAATCTATATTGGACATCAAGTCAATATTAAGAAGTGTTATGTCTCAACTTCCATTTAAAGTATTTATTGACAATCATGATGAACATCTCAAAACACTGCTGTTACTATTGTTAGATCTACATCTCAAATCACACAGTTGACTACCTGAGCATGCGCAGTAACTAATAACAGATAAACATCAAAGCATGCAATCTAATACCTAACAATCCTCCCTTTTTAGAACAAGGCACAGGCGGATAAATTTTAAAGTAGCCATTGCCAAAACTTTTTTTTTAAACAACTAGGGAAACTCCTAAAGTCAAATTTAAACTTCAAAACTTGATGTACAAATAATGTACCCTGTCAAAGTCTGCAATTCAATGAACATTTTAAACTGAACCAAGTTGCGTCCTATCAGTTGCAAACCAATATTTTGTGAATCAAAAAATTATACTCAGATATCGATTGTTTCTGTTTAAAAAATGACTGGTTATTTTGCACGCAATGAAATTATGTGTTAAGCACGTAGTCTTTGAGATAATTTGGTGGATGTTTAACACGAGTAGACACTCTCAAAGACGGAGTCTGTGGCGGCTTATCTGAATGAGTCAAATCAGGAGTAGGACTAGAATCCACTGGTTGTTCAGGTATCTGGTTTGGAATTGTTTCGTTTGTAGGCAGTTGTACCGGTAGGTTTTCATCTAAGTTGGCAGGGATGATGACTTCTGACACATCCTTTGAAACAGATTTGTCTCTAACACTTCTCATGTGGTCAATGTGGCGTCTAACTGCCCGACCATCATTCAGCTGTATCTCATAGAGACTAGGACTGATTTCACTTTGAACATGACCACGGAGCCATGTTGGACCTGATCCAAAGTTCTTCACCAAGACGTGTTCTCCTGTTTGAAGAGCTCTTGGTCTGGAACCTTTATCTGCCTGGTCTTTCATTTGCTTCTGTTGTCTTTTCACCTTCTTGGCAAGGTTTGGGCGTAGCATATCTAGTTTAGTACGTATTTGACGCTTGTACAGGAGTTCACTAGGACTTCTTCCTGTACTTGCTTGTGGAGTCACTCGATATTGAAGTAGAAACTTCTGCAATCGCATCTCCAGGTCACCTCCTTTGGTTTTTCTCATTCCATTTTTAACTGTCTGGACAGCTCTTTCGGCTAGACCATTACTAGATGGGTGCTTTGGAGCAGTTTGTATATGTTCCACTCCGTTGTTTGTGAGAAAGCGAAAGAACTCCTCTGCTACGAATGGAGTACCATTGTCGCTTGCAATAGTCTCTGGGATTCCATGTGTTGCAAACAATCTCCGCATAACCTTAACGGTAGATGCTGATGAGGCAGAGTGGACTGGTATCGCCTCAATCCACTTACTGTAGGCATCAACCACAATCAGCACTTCCTGTCCGTCAACTAAGGCATAATCAATGTGCAAACGTTGCCATGGACGCTCAGGAAACTCCCAAGGATGGATTGGGCTATGAGTGGGCATCTTTTGGTTTTCCTGGCAGACTTGGCATTCTTTGACTAGCATTTCCAACTCCTTGTCAACTCCTGGCCACCAGAAGTATGATCGGGCTAGCATCTTCATTTTCACAATCCCTGGGTGGGTTGCATGCAATTCTTGCATCAGGCAATTACGTAGCTGGGAATCTTGTGGGATCACCACCCTTGAGCCCCACAGTACAACACCATCTTCTAGGCTGAGCTCCAATCGTTTGGTGCTGTAAGAAGACAACTCTCCTTTGATGTGTCCTTCTGGCCATCCTCGAAGGATGTAGCTACGTACTTTGGAAAGAAGAGGATCTTTGTCTGTCAAGACCCTTACTTCCTGGGCATCTACTGGGCGACTGTCTACATCCACTAGCAAGTTGATGGGTGATTTCACAAGTGAGTCATCCTCCAATACGTCATGCATCCAATGGACTTTGTCTTCCATGGTGCTCTCTACAGGCAATCGTGATAATGCATCTGCGTTCGCGTGCAGTTTGCCTGCTTTGTGGATGATAGAGTAGTCATACGCTGAAAATAGCATGTGCCATCGTGCTACTCTTGCCGAAGACATGGGGCTGGCTGGCTTATCTCCAAAAAGTGACACCAATGGCTTATGGTCTGTGACTATGCAGAATCTGTTGCCATGTAGGTACTTATGGAACTTCTTCAATCCGAAGACAATTGAGAGGCTTTCTTTCTCATATTGGGCATAGTTCCTTTCACTAGGCGTTAATGTTCTGGATGCAAAAGCTATAGGCTTTTCTGTTCCATCAGGCATTTCATGGCTGATAACAGCACCTAACCCATATGGGCTAGCGTCTGTTTGAAGCAACAGTGGCTTTTGGGGATCAAAGTGCACTAGTAGCGCATCACTCTCCAACAACTTCTTAGAAGTAGCAAAGGCTTGTTGTTGTGCGGGACCCCATTTGAAATTTGGGCTTGCTGAAGTCTTCTGGTTTACTTTAGACTTCTTGTCACTTTTATACTCGGCTCTCAGCATCATGGTTAGTGGTGCAATCTGTGTAGACAAGTTGGGCAGGAACTTGCGATAGTAACCTAAAAGACCAAGGTAAGCTTGCAACTCTTCCTGGTTCTTTGGCTCGGGTGTTTGGCGGATGGCTTGTACCTTGTCTTCAACTGGTCGTATTCCTTCTGCATCTATGTAGTGACCAAGATAAATCACAGACTCTTTCAGAAATTCGCATTTTTCTTTTCTGATTTTCATCCCATGATTTTTTAATCGCTTGAGTACAGCTTCGAGATTGGCAAGATGTTCGACATCATTTCTACCTGTGATGATAATGTCATCCAAGTAAGGGCGGCACGTGGGTATGTCAGCTACCAATGACTCTATTGTCCTCTGGAACAAAGCTGGAGCTGAGGCCAGTCCAAATGGGACTCTGGTGTACTGATACAGTCCACGATGAGTATTGATAGTCGTATATTTTCGGGCAGCTTCATCAAGCTCGATTTGATGATAAGCATGTGACAAGTCGATCTTCGAGAATTTCTTGCCACCTTGGAGGTCCTGCATCATATCCTCCAATGTTGGAATGGGATACTGTTCTAAGCGTAGAACCTTGTTTGCAGTCAGCTTGTAGTTCCCACAGATGCGAATCTGTCCATTGGGCTTTGGGGCAACCACAATTGGGCAGGCATAATCGGAAAACTTTACAGCTTCAATTACACCTTGCTCCAGCATTTCATCGAGACACTTGTCGATTTTCTGTCTTGTAGCATAAGCAACTGGAGCAGCTTTGAAGAATTTAGGGGCATCATTCACGGGGTACACTTTGGCTTTAAAACCTTGCAGATGTCCAAGGTTGCTATCGTCAAAGACTTGCTCATGGGCTTTCAGCATTTCATTCAAGTTTGCTGATATACTTTTGTCAGTATTTTCTGATCTCTCAGTGTTGTCACTGACGGCGTGGCATGATAATACCTCAGTTAATGGCAGTGGAATTTGCTCAATCCACCCTCCGCGTTGTGTAGCAAGACACAGATTTTGCTGTTATGTTAGTTGGGCTTTTCCCTGCGTGCTTAAAACTGTTCTCTTAGCTGTTCTCTTTGTAGTGCGCGACCATCTGCGAATCTCAGCCTGTCGATCCTGTGGCGGGGGGGGGGGGGGGCTGGGCTTGTAAAAACACACAATCGCCAGGAATCCTCAGTATTATGGCTTAAAATACTCGATGAGCCGGGGCAACGCTCGTTAATTTTGTGTTGTGGACTATTATGCAGCCATTAACTTGGCTACGGCGGTTCCAAACGGCTTGAAAAGTCTACACAAAATTTTGACTGTCGGCAACGTTATTAGTCGTAGACTCGACTATACCGTAATCGGTTGGCGTGGCTTGCGTATTGTGAATAAACTCTCACAAAACTCACCGCAAAATGACAGTCTATTCCAATTGTTCTTGGCAACATTCGACGTTTTGCTTTCCTCTCCACACCTCAGGCATCGATGAATGGGCGGTAAAAGGCAGGGCAGGGCATCGGTGGATGTCGGTCAGCAGCTATGGCAGGCTACAAAAGTACGAACATCGGCATCGCTGGCTGTGCGTTTTAACAGCGTGATGAGCTGGGCTTTACCGTGGCTGGGGCGGTGTGCATGCCTGGCTGGCACGGCACGAACGGCATGTCTATGGGCGGCGTAGTGTTCAACACCACGTTGTGGTCGGGGAGAAATCCACTCACTGGAACGGCGGCATAAAAGTTGGAAACGGCGGCAGTCCGTCGTCGTTCGTTGTTCACAACTCGTAAAGTTCTTGCAGTCGATTTAAATTATCAAACTCTGCGGCTTTTTTCTTGCTTTTTCCGTCCTTTTGACTTCTCCCTCAAGTGCTATAACTTCGTAAGTTTATCCTCGTCGCCAATTGTTATGTCTCAACTTCCATTTAAAGTATTTATTGACAATCATGATGAACATCTCAAAACACTGCTGTTACTATTGTTAGATCTACATCTCAAATCACACAGTTGACTACCTGAGCATGCGCAGTAACTAATAACAGATAAACATCAAAGCATGCAATCTAATACCTAACAAGAAGTAAACATTTTTATTCCTTGTCAAGGCGCCCCCAGCCTTAACATCTTAATTTTAACAAATCTAATTACATTGGAAGCTCCGCCCCTCAAATCCAACTGTTTAGTTGAGCTCTTTTAAATGCCAGTAACTACTGCTTCTTATCCCTATTTAAGACAATGTTGGAGAGATGCCTGGATTTCTGTTTTGGAACATGCTTTACACAAGGGAATTTTTTACTTGAAACAATGTTATGTCAAACAGATTTCCTTTTTTGGATGTGTGATAAAGCACTGTATACTCTGTGCTAGCATTACTGGGTCCTGCTTGAAATAATCTAGAGGCTAACTACTTGGGTGGGATTCGAACCCATGACACCCCACTTTCTTGAACAGATGTCTTTATAGACCACTGCGCATGGCTGGTGCTGAGGGGTCAGTTTGAAGCCTATTATTTCCTTTCTGGAGAACTCAGGAAAGGATTGAGTATACAGTGCGTATGACACTTGGGTGTAAGGCTAAAAGGAAACTCGTAAACTACTCAACTATTGAGAAGTCTAATACTGTTGCATGCAATGTGATTGGATAGTTTGATATATTAAACAAAAATAAAGTACGATAAAGGACGATAACTGTAATTAATTTTTGATAGAGTACAATAAGATTTTAAATGTAATGGTTGAACTTCAAAAATTATTTAAATTTAATTAAGCAGACTTGAATCCTTAATTCTGATTGGTCCATCCTTGGTAACAACATTGTGATACAAACAGTGATATATTGCATGGTGCGTATTGCATTATTTTAATCCCATTTGCATGTCAAGTTTGCTTAAAGATAAAGTAGTTACCACACTCACGCTTGTGGATTACGGACATTTACCACTTCTGTGTCCTAATATCCAACTCGGCCTTCGATATCATTGGATGTGGACGCAGAAGCTCTAATACTTCGGCCGAGTTGGATATGGAATGCACAGGAATGCACAAATGCTATATTTGTTTCTCTTGCCCTTGGGATCAGTAGTTTTGATTTCTCCATTGTGAATCACCTATCCACAGCAACGACAGTGTGAAAAAGCTATTGTACAGTTTACAATGCACTGTCTTGTACTGAAATCTAATAACTCCATCTGTGTGTCCAGTTTGCTTGAAGATATACATTTGTGTTGGATCTTAGCGCGCTTGTGAATATGGAAAATGGTTGCGTCCTATATCCAACTCACTAAGTATTTCACGAGCGCGCATGTGATAACGAATTTATAGTCTCCAGTTTAGCTATGATTTTGTTCTGCGCATACATGATGCAGTACACACCATTTGATATAGGTTTGCCAGATTTGGTATATAAAATATATCCCTTCTGTTTCAGACATTAAGATTCAAGGATTTAGGCGTGCTGGATGATAACTAATCTTCAAAAACTTGAATCCTGTATTCCTACTGGTGCGCGTCAAGTTTGCTTAAAGAGTAATTTTGCACGCTTGTGGAATATGTTTCCACTTGCGCATATGTGATAGCTTAGAATTATTTTAATAAAAAACAATCAAATTGTTATTAGGATTATATTGTTGGTGAATAAAATACAACTATGAACATTAATAGATAATTTCATGTCTGAGTTATTTCCGTTGAGCTGGTTTTTCTAAGACATGTCGGAAAAATGTTTGGAATTACTCACTCAATATTCTTTTCCATGGACAATTTCAGTCAAGTATAGCGTTTCTTTTTACAAAGCTTACATGGTACTGTTCAATATTTTGACAGCTCTTTATTCCGACAGCTCAATAGTGTGACAATTGTTGATATTTGTTCATCAATATTATCCAAAAGTTTGGCAGCCAGTTTAATTTGTTTCTCATTAGTCCGAGAGCTCTTTCGTTGGACCAAAGAACTGTCGAACCAATGAGCTGTTGGAATATTGATACGGCCCGAAGATAATGATACAAGGTGATAGACAGATATGCAAAAGCAAACCCCGTTTCCACACTATTCAATAAGTTTCACAAAATCCTATCTTCTTGACATTGTAAAAAGGGGTTGTTAAAGGGACACACCGGCTTACTGTTTACCTTATTTAGTGATGTGGAATGACAGACAATACTTTTTAAATGGTTGTTCTAAAAAAAATCATCAAAATATCACGTAACTAACGAAAAATGTGAAAAAAACAAAACACGGTCAAATGTCAGCTTATACGCTTTTCCAGCCGTTGCAATTGTCAAGTTTACGGGACAATGTTGTAAGTAGACTGGTGCTTTGTTTATGTATGAATTATTACAATGGCGAGGCATGAGGATCCAGACTTCATATCCATCCAGCACAAATTCTCGTGTAAATAAAAAAAAACAAACGGACAGTCTGGATTCTGTGTACGACGAACTGGACTAACTTACTTGCAAAAGAACGTTTCTTCGACATCCAAGGATCGGTACAAAAACATCGCAAGGAAAAACACCCAGAAGGCGGTCCAACGAACAGTAAAAATTTAAAAAAAACACGATAAATTCAAAGGGAAAGCCAGCAAAAGCAGCACCGCGACCACAAGACGTCGTCCCGCACTGAAACCACCACCGGTTTGTTGTTGTGGCGATTGGGGGGGGTAGTGGACATTATGCAGCTATCCTAAGTAGATAGATCAGCTGTATAGGATAAACATTCCCCGTCGTCGTCCCGCGTGTGTGTAGCGCAAGCAACACGTTACAATAGTTAGGGGACAATAGCTAGGGGTACAGACTAAAACCCTCGTAAAAAAACGTAATTGTTGGTCTGGCTCCCTACCCCTCCGACAAGCTCCCAAGCTTACGGCTGGACCGGAAGCTGGGGAGTTCATGCCCCGGGGTTTGTCTCTCAGGCCCCGCGAGACACGGCACCGGTTGTATGGGATATGCCCCAAGGTTTACGTTCCGCTAGCTCCGTAAAACACGCTTCGGTTGCACGGCCTCTCTAAATGCGAATATTACGTTCGATTTTTCATCATTATTTACAAATTGTATCAATATTCTGAAGTCTGGATCAGGGGTACTGTAATCAGTGCAAGGACTTGCCACTTACGTGCTGACACCTGTTGTGGTTTAGTCATGACGTCAGGGGGGTGGGCATACAATTGTACGTGAACCACATAAAGAGCAGGGAGAGTGATGACAACATAATGTCACATTGTGGTTTGTCTTCTAAAACACTGTTTAAAACATCGTTTTATGCTAATTTTAACAAAAGGGGGGGGGTGAATGAGATACCCCTTGCTAGTCATCAAAGAAAATGTTGAACTATCAACAAAAAGCGTTTTTAATATTCACTTAAAAAATCACCACAACCACCTTTGCCATCATACCCCATATAATCGGCGAGTTGTGTGTTTTTAAACTCAACTACTCAGAAGCTAGAAACTCTTATATTTTCACTATTTTCGGGTATTATAGGTCGTAAACGGTCTTAAAAGATACAGTTAAAGCAACTAAACAAATTTAAGTCCTTAATTTGCATTTGTGGTGTTACAAATAAAAAATAACAATTAATTTGTAGACATCCAATAATTACTATTTTTTTTTACGAAAAACAATATTTTCGTCCATTCAAACGTAAGTATCTCAAAAGTCGACTTATATTTTCTCCTTATTTAAAAAGGAAATAGAAAAGTGTTATCAGGTGGTTACTTTATCATTTGTTCAGTGTCTCCATGGTAACCATTTATTTTTAATTAACCAAAATTAGGTCTGAATTTTCTCATTATGTGGTCTGCTACCACCCAAATGACAGCCCATACTAACAGTTGGTATATTTTAATGTTGGAATTTTTATATAGTGATTTACTTAAATAAGTCGGAATAAGCTTGAAAAAACATTTAAAAAACACTTCAAACATGGTGAATGAGAATTTACAAAAAATGCAGAAATCCTTGCCATTTTTTAAATAGAGGGCGCTATTTTTTTTCATTTTGTGGTTATGAGAGTACTGGAAAATGCCATCCTCTTTTAGAACTTTGTTTGCATAGATAACAACTGTTAATTACAGACTTAATTTGTACAAACTTAATAAATTATGCAAGAAATGTGTGTTGTATATGTGTTAAATAAATATCAGGGCAACATCAATCTGGGAATAGTAAATAAACCAAACAAAAATGATGAAGTGTCGGATACGGTATGCGCGCCATGCGGTCCGCATGCGTTCCCCATGCATTCCGCATGCGGGGATGCTTGCAAACCATGATGCAAACTTTCAGCCAATGATCAATCCAGTGCACGCAAGGGCCCCACACACACCCAGCCCGCACAGTACCAACTGATGCGTTGACATGACCACGAGGTTCGAACTGGATGCCGCATGACAAGTAAGATTTTGGTACTGTTTCCCTCCAGAATCCTTCCACGAGAGAAATTTACAATAAAGTAAGTTCACGTTTTCCATAATTTTCTGAGCGTTATCTTTATGCAATATGGAAATTTGGCATGGAGTGCAATAGCCATATAAATTATTCAATATGACTGTAATTTGGCTCCTTTTTAATGTTTTCTGTCGCCATTACAGTCATAACAGCATGATAGTACAGTTGTTGCCCCGGTTCCGAATCAGATCCAGTTCCGGATGTGCTGCAACTTTGCAACCGCAATTTAAACTACCACCTTACAAGTCCGATTGTTTTCTTGAACCCCAGTAGTGTGGTGCTGTTTACTGCTTCTTGAGGGAGATTATTCCAGTCATCTATGACCCTTTGCCTTTGCGAGAAGAAGAATTTTCTTGAATTTAGGCCACGTTAGCTTGAGTTTCATGTTGTGTCCCCTAACGTTAGTTCTTGAATCCGTGTTGAGCTCAAAGAATGCGTCTGCGTTAACCCTGTCAATTCCCTTTATGTCCTGAATGTTTTGATTAGATCAGCTCTCCGTTTTCCATCTTGCAAAGACATCATTAGTTACATCCGGTTCCTTCTTGCCCTCTGTTGCACCTTTTCAAGCATGGATGGATGGATGGATGGATATATGACTGTAACTAATGGCGACAGTTTAAAACCAAATAAAAACGAGGTCATATTTATATGGCTAGGAGTGCAACAGCGAAAGGAAACGCTATTCAGTGCTAATAATACATTCGGAATTAATCTTCCTTGGTAATTAATATTCATTCTTGCCTGGCTAATTTTAACGTAAAAAAAAACGTTAACGTTAAATTCTAACGTTTGATAGAATGCTAATCTTGAAGTTGCAATGATGTACAATGAAAACGTAGGCCTAACGTGTGAATGTTTTAATAATAGTTTTTACTCCTTAGTCAAAAATGACTCAATCAAAAACTTTTTGATGTAGCACCAATTGATGCACAACTGCACCCTTCTCCGTGAAGAAACAGTTTGTTTAATAATGCTGTCTGATTGAGATGTTGTTTTATTGTTGGATGTGCTGTCATTCAATTCGATTCATATGCTATCATCACCCCCCCTCCATTGTATTATACAAATATTGAGTGGCTCAGAGTGAAATGGAAGGAATGTTGACAGTATTGACAGTCTTTGTAGTTCATCTTAAAAACCATTAAAAATCGCTAAATCGAATGTTCACCTCATGAAATGGACTGTCCAAATTTTACCGAGTGACTGATAGCCCTAACGTTAGGCCTTATATTCCTCCCATTCCACGAATTAAAGCAACTTTAAACTTAAAGCCAATTAAAGCCATCTTTAATATAACTGACATAGTATCGTAATAGTAGTTGCGAAATAGAGCGTACTGGAAGATGTATTTAAACTTATATTAACTCAAGCGTGTCAAGGTGAGCAAAGTTAAAGATAACGAAAACAATACACTTCTCAACTTCATGTTTGTGTACCCTTTATAGTCCACATTTTAATTTTATGTAAACAAATCAGAAAAATATTTCGTGGGGCAAATGGGTGGGGGGGGGGGCAAACTGAAGGGGAAAGACAAAAAGCTGGGGGAAATGCCCCCCCCCACACCCACCAGTCAAAAACTGCATGCTCCAAAATCCATTACAGACCTTACAATAGAGAGATTTTTAAAATTGTTTAATTTATTTATTTCTCAGCAGAGACCAGAGTATTCATCCAACAGATGGACAAGAATGAAAAAACAGTTGAGTTCACCCCTCAGTCTTTGTTATAACAATTTTAAATTGATTTTCCCTACACCAACATGTGATAAACACTGTAAGTGCTTTCCTGAGTCCTTTGAATAAAAAGATCACTGGCAACAACTGGGGTGGGATTCGAACCCATGACCTTCCACATTGTAGAGCAGATGTTTTAACCAAGAGAAGACCACATGAGGGCGCCCGCAATCAATAGTCCAGTTCGAATCCCATATTAAAAGTTTTTAGGGCAAAGGTTGCCCTATCTGTAAGTATATAGCTATCAGAAAGGCAAATGGGTTACACTTTATATTAATGATAGCAAAGTTTTCCACTTCTTTTAACATATGTAGGCAATGTCAATGCTGGAGGACATTAGTAGAAGAAGAAGAAGAGGAAGAGGAAGAGGAAGAGGAAGAGGAAGAGGAAGAGGAAGAGGAAGAGGAAGAGGAAGAGGAAGAGGAAGAGGAAGAGGAGGAGGAGGAGGAGGAGGAGGAGGAGGAGGAGGAGGAGGAGGAGGAGGAGGAGGAGGAGGAGGAGGAGGAGGAGGAGGAGGAGGAGGAGGAGGAGGAGGAAGAGGAAGAGGGACTCTGACTCTGACTCTGTAGAGTCAGTAAGCAAACAATTATACAAACAAAAATTATCCTAGCATCTGAGTATTCTTGTCAACGGCGGGGATGTTCTAGTCTGTTTGAACTAGCAGCACAAATTTTGCTTCATGGGTGCAAATAGCTCGTTCATCATCTTATCTATTGGTTGAAATCATCCTGAAATTTATTGTTGACACCATTAACTTAGCACATTTTCATTGCATGAGATCTCGAGGACCAAAAATGTAACCTCTTGAACTTACTGAACTTTTCACTTCCATGAAAAAAAAACCCTTACCATCTATATTGCCAGTTAAAATTCAGCAGCCAGACCTATGTTTTGAAGGGTGTAACAATGTTTCTTTTCTTTTTCAAGAAGTCATTCTCTTCAAACCTGTGTGATGACAACTCAGTGTTGTGCATGATCTATCTAGGCCCATCTTTGTGTTCTTATGTAATGTACACATGACTAGTCATATTTATCTTAATCAGTATTTTAGGGTGGATGGAGATATAACATTGGACTACAACTGTTGTATGAAATCATAATGTCATTATAATGTGTCATTGAAACAACCACTAGACGTCATTAACAGTATATGAACAAGGAAGAGATAAAGCCAAAACTTCAGAGGATGGGTGGCACGGTTGGCGTAGATGTTAAGGACTTGCCCCTCACCGCTGTGGCCCTGGTTCAATTCCCGGCTAGGTCCACATGTAAGTACAGTTGTGCGTTGCTTATCTTCTATGCCACAAGGGTTTTAACATCAATAAAATCTAATTAATGGTGTATTAAAGACTATTGGGGCACGACACTTTCTGAAAATCTTATAAACTACAATTTTGTTCACTGCATGACAGGGTACACGATTTGCAAGAAAATGCCCTCTGTGTAAAGGAGGCGGGTATGTTTACCTCTCACAACACTTGCAGCGTACACATCGACTAACGGATAAACGCAAACGTCTGAAGGTTTTGGGTATAGCCCGGCAGAGGTAATACAATAGTATAGAGCATTTAACATAAAAAATAAGAATGACAAGCATTTCATTTGGAAATCTCCTTGTCTGCCTAGCCTAAACTAGGACTACATCTTTGCTTTAATGTTATACGAGTCCGTAATCCTTCTGCAGGAAGGCTAGTGGCCGCACAGAAAAGAATGTGGAATTCTTTAAATCTTATCTGTGTGGGGAGGCTGAAACTCAGTACTAACTTCCATGACCAACTGTGATAGGCGCCCGAGGTTTGAATTTCAAATTATTAGTTTAACTTTTAATTTTATTGAAAGAAATATCGATTTAAAATTAAAGAAATTCTTCAGTTACGATGGCAAGCTGGTATATCATTTTAAGTCCAGTTTGAATGCGCGTTAAAAAACCCGACAAGACAGCGTTGTATTTGCGCAGCAGTTTTTTGTGTGCACTATAAATGCTAATCAAGGTCGCCCCACCATCATACTGTAGTCAAACAATTATGAGCGCTAGAGCCCACAGACTCACACAAGCCCACACACGTGGGCTGGCACATGCCATGGTGGCTGAGCGAGACGTTTGTGTTGTTGTACGCTCATGATGACCAGACTTGCAATCTGCGTTCACATCAATGTTTGTATTTATTTGATTGAAAACATTTAGTAAATATTACATTTTGAAATTCAAACCGCCTTGAGAGGCATTTGGTGATGCAATTATACTACAAAATTACAGCAGCTTCATACAGGTAAAACAAATAAAAAGTATGACAACCTATTTTGTGTTCTATTTCCGTATTGCCAATTTCTTGTTTAAATCCTGGATATCACCAAAGTCACACAAAGGTGAAAGTCCAACCTGGGCTACTCGTCTGCCATAAATAATTGTTCCCATCCTTTTTGTATTTATTTGGGATTTTTTATATTTCTTAATTTATTTGTTTACATTTATAGATGCACAATTGATTTTTCATGTTACAAAATTTACATGAAATATGATGCCTGTTAGAAAATGTAAATACTTTAATTGGCAAGTTCCTATTGGTCAAGACTCAGCCACATGGGGTGTATTAACATATAAAAACCGGGTTTTTACTGGCCAATAAGTGGCCTTGAATATACTCGACTCTATTGGAGTCAGAAGTTCTCGGTTAATTAGAGGTCTCTCAAAAGAAGGTTGCTCATTTGGCCCATTTTGTGCAGAGCGCCCAAGGGCGATAACATTGTGAAGATCCTGTCTAATTGTGTGTGGTAATGACCGAGCTTCTGGTCACTGTTTCGACTTGGTCCATAAGTTACACTGATGAGGGGCAAGCCACCAACCTGGTCATTACCACCACACAGTGAAGACCGGGCCCTCACACCGTACGTAATCCCTTATTCAAGATGTACAATCAAACACCATACAGTTTTACATGGTTTCTAATATAAACAATCAATTGTTACTTTTCAAGGGAGCCAATCAGCAAAAGTGGAGGGAAAACCAGATTTTCCTGCCCATGCCCCGTTCGTGGATGTGTACAAAAGGGATTGAAAAGACCAGACCTCCACATAAGGACTCAGCACAATATCAAGGTAGGCTTTGTGAACTGAAGTTTTCCACTTTCACTTTTGCAAAACATATGGAAAGATTTTTTGTGTAAAATAGAGATAGCACCTCTTCCGGCTTAATTATTCCACATTCAAGAACACAAAGATACAAGAACTCCACCATCCCTACCCTTGCTAGAATTTTATAGTTTTAACCTTTTTTAATATGTATTTTTTTTACACCACTGGTTTTGGGCAATTTACTTTATTTAAACAAAACATTTGCTGTGCGTTTTTTTAATGGATTTTATGTATTTTTAAAATACTCTTTGTCTAATTTATTTTATTGTAAATGAGATTACTGCAGCCGCTTATGTAGCTGCCACCCATATGTGTTTTTTAATAAATAATAATAACAATAATAATAATAATAATAATTCAGCAGTCCAAGACTGAGGTCACATTTTTGAATAAGAATCGTTTGAAGGTTTTTCATTTTCATCAATAAACTTCTAGTTTTTAATAATTGACGAAAAAAAAAAATCATCAAACCACAAATGACTGGGTAAGTTTTAGAAACATTTTGGGTGAACAAAGAAAAATTGACTAGTAAGAGTGGGATTTGAACCCTGCAAGCCGGTCCTCTACTAACTGATGAGCTGTCTACTAGCCCTACATGTGTGTTGGCGTTCTTTCTATTTATTGCCAGTCAAAAAGGCACGCAACCCTAGAAAGGCAGCTGTGCTGGATACACATAAAGTAGATACACTTTTTCCCCTTTTTTCAGTTTATCTATCTTGGACATTATTATTAAGATTATTATTATTATCTTGGACGTTAAGCCACCTCCATTTTTAAGGGAGGGGTCGTTTTGTTGTTAATGTTTTCTTTGCGAGCTCCCTCGTGCAGTTTCTGTATTTTGACTGCTCTTACATAGTGGTGACAGTACCGAATGCTGCATATGGGCTTACCATTAGTAATGTACCTTTCAGGAATTACTACTGTCAGGGAATCACTCCAACAGTGCCATGACAAAAGGTCCTCATATACTGTTAGCACACAACTCATTTCAATGAAATTTTAAACGCAAGCTTATTTTGATTTTGTTTTTCAAATTACCTTTATCTATTGATAATGAATAATGATGCAACACTATATGTGGTAGTTTTCATAAACAAAATAATTATAACTAAATAATGGTTTATCATGTAGTAGCCTATGTGATAAAGTGTATTCAATTTTCATAATATGGATTTTACATATTTTTTCAAAGCTAATTTTCTTTCCAATGAGTTAAATTTTTCCTTGTATTTACACACCCACAAAACAGTTTTAATACACTGGTCATCGACTTTTATGACAATGATCGACATGGAGGCTGCTCTAGAAGCTAAGGCTGTCTCTCTGCCGCCAACGTTCTTTCCCCCACACACTCCCCCAGCCGTGCGCAGGCTGTTTATTGGGGGCGACCCAAAAATGGGGAGTGATTAATAAAATAGAAACAAAATACTGATCCTTCAGTTCTGCCAGTGACCAAAACAAGAGTGTACTGTACTGTAATTAAACTATATTTTTTGTCCTGCAATTGTTTATTATTTAGCTGAAAAGTGCACTGTACCGGAAATACATGAAGAAGATCAGAGACAAGAAGCGGAAAAAGAAGTGCGGTGTGTCTAGTAAGAGATCATCAGGGTCAGTGACAGATATACTTACATCAAGAGGTAAATTCATAGGATTTACAGGTTCTCTTACGACTTAGTTAATGCTTTCTAAACCTCTTGCATTATTTTATTCTCATATCTTCTTTTGCGTCTTTCTTTTTATTCCTTATGCCGGAAAAGGAAGCAGTCTTATAAACCCTGTTTTTTGTCTTTTTGTTCTACCCCCTGTGATCCCCCTTTAATTATTCCTGCTGCACTGTTGTACAATAGTTTGTCTTCGTTCTTGTATAATTTAGCCTGGATTATTAACAAGTCTCTGCAATAATATTTTGCTGTTACACATAGGTTTGTATTTTGTACCCTCTTGTTAAATTTATATACACATGGTGCTAATTGGCATTTTATTGATGAGGTATGTGGTTTACTTCTAATGCATTTCCCTGTATTAAACTCTTTCTGCAGATGTAATAAAAGGTTTTGGTGACTATGTTCGTGCTACAAAGTCTTGCTCACGGCAATAAAAAACCTACGCGCACAGCATGACCAGAAAATTAGAGCTGCTGTGTATTACCATGAGCTGCACCCTGTCTGCTTTAATAAAACCAACAATGCCTCAGAAGTAAGTGAGAAACAACTTTAAAACAACAAAAACTGATCCATGTTTGGAAAACTTATTTTGTCACATTGGTTATAAGAAAGTAATAGTTAAATATATATTCAAATCAAATACATTCTTATCAATATAGTTTTAGGGATTTTTTAATATAATAAAAGCTTTGGGAATGATCAAAACAATTTTGGGAAGTCTCAGTTTGATTCCTTTTTTTACAAAGTAATGTCAGTGCAATGTTCCTGTCAAAAATCTTGGAGATGTCATACCCTATGCCTTGAACTAAGCCGAGTGACCAAGGCCATTGTCTAGATGCCTTACCAAGTTGGGAATCCTTTTTATTAGAGATGCACATTTTCTTTCAATCGCCTTCTGTTCTCTTTCTAAATGTTGAGGTCGATGTCTAAAATAGCTAAAACCATTATATTTTCTTCAAAACATGATTAAGGGAATTGGATGACATTTTTTACTCAAAATCCAAAAACGTGAGTGTCATGTGTTTTGTATTTCTAAATTTTTATGCCCCTCCAGCACAAACGAAATATTTTTTTCTGAGCAATAACGCATGAAGAACATGACCTATCGACACCAAATTTGGTTTGTGGATTTGTCTTGGGATCCTCCAGAAGCCTATTGATTTTGGAGCCCTAATTATTAAGGTTGTTATGACTAAAACAAGAGATACATTGTCTGAGAAAAAACTCATGAAGAACATGGCCTACCAACTCCAATCTTGGTTCGAATATGGGATCTTCCAGAAGCCTGTTGATTTGTAGCCCTAGGTTATTTATTCTTTTTCCATTGTTCTCGTCAATGAGAACAATGGAAAAGGACCAGTCTGTGGGAAGCCCTGTATCGGCTCAAAAGTCTTCCACTATTAAGGCTGTTATGGCTAAAACAAAAGAATTGTTGTCCGAGCAATAACTCAAAAAGGACTTGGCATGCCAACTCCAAACTTAGTGTGTGGAAAAATCATTCTTCACGTGTACATTTCCTGTATGCATATCTAATCAAACAAGTTGATTAATCTCAGCGGAGCATTTTTGTATGTCAACACACCATTCAATATTAACTCCATCAACTTTATGAAATAGACACTTGACACTTAACTGATCACTACTCAAATCTGGATGTATCATAGTGGCACATTTGTCTGATATGAAGAATGACAGGACCCAAACTGAATTTGTGTGAATATTTTTTTTTATATATCTTTGAAAACAGAATAGTGCTCACCCTGTCAGAGGATGGGAAGCAGGCTAAAACCATACACAACTACCTATTCTGTTTGAGATGATTTTGTCACTTCTTGCTGATTTTTGGTAACATGGCGAAGGTTATCAATGTGTCAACAACAATCATAATGAAAACACAAACTGTTACTGACGATTTCATGAAGAGCACCAGGCCGGGCATCCTGAGTCGTCAGGCGCAGCTCAAGTCCGAGATTGGTGGTGAGTACATTCAGCTCAAGTTGCAAGTCACTTGGTCCAAATTGTTTCAAGTCACTTGGATGGTTGCAAGTCACTTGGTCCACTTGGTTTCAAGTCACTTGGATGGTTGCCTGTAAAACATTGGTCCAAATGGTTTCAGGTCACTTGGTCTGAGTCCAAGTTCTGAGCTGTAGTGGATCAAGCTCTAGTTGTTATCCCAAGTTATTTGGCTGAATCCTGGTCCAAACCCAAGTGTTTACAAGTCCCAGTCGTACTCAAGTGAGTGTTTGCTATAATTAGATTGAAATAGTGTATGTGCAGAAATAGTGTACAAAACATAAGATAAGTGCAATATAATTATTGCTTTAATTATAGTTCCAGAGATTACAGATGGCATATCCATAGCTGGCCACACTGGTTGTAGTCATTCTCCTTTTTGTTAAATATAGTCAGGTTGATGGCGGTTGAACACAACAATTTTGAATAACCCATAAGAAAACAGTAAAACTAGTATTCATTTCCATCTTTTAACTACAGATGTTATCTTGGATCCAAAAGACATCCAAGAGTGTCATATGAAGGCTAATGATTATCTAAGGAGATATGTCGGCCAGGTAAGTCAATTGATGAGGGGATGTTCACCAATGGTGTACTCACTGCATCAGATAAACTTTGAGGAAAACAGAAAATGTTTAATTTATTGTGCTCTGTACATAACAAGTCAATGTTTTAAATATAACCTGAGCCTTTTGACTTTTTCTTTGTCCAAATCAGATAATATTGCCCCCAAATCATTTAAGATAAGAACTGGAACCAGTATGATGTGAAAAGTACCGGTCATTCTCAACCAAATTGTATTTTTCAAATAATAAATCACTTTTTCTGATGCTTTCTTTATGGTTTATCCATCACTTGACGTTTATACTCTGGTGGCCAGAAGGACACTATAAATTACTTGAATTTCATTGATTGTAAAACACTGTTTTGCAAACTAGTCCTCAACACCGACCCAACTTAAACTCCACACCAGCATCAAACAGCCCAACTCTGATGATGGCCTTTACTACCAGCGCTGACCCCAACTCTGACTCACCACCAGCACCAGTCCCAACTCTGACCTCACCACCAGCACAGTCCCAACTCTGACAACCACCAGCACCAGTCCCAACTCTGACCTCACCACCAGCACATAGCCCCAACTCTGACAATGGTTGTCAGAGTTTTAATGGATTTACTGTTTTATCTTTCTTTTTTTATGCCTATAGTCTAAAATGTGGAAGCATTAGAAGTGCATTAATTGACGATCTCTTCATGCCTATAGTCTAAAATGTGGAAGCATTAGAAGTGCATTAATTGATGATCCCTTCATTTTATTTCTTTATACATTACACAGACAAGGCTGACCAGATGACTTGGACAAACATAAAGCGCCTCCGAAATCTACTCATACTAAAGATTGTGTTGACACAGGCACCCCACACTGGGGTCATCCAAAATGCTACTTTGGGGGAATTTAGTGATAGAAAGCACAACATTGCCCCAGACACATTTGAGGATGTGTTTACATTCAAAGTAAGTCACAGTATGTGCAGAATAATGCTTGTTTTAAGTTCTAAAAAAAAAAATTACGCTTTTTTGCATCTGAAGGTGCTGGACCCTCCTGGCGCTTATAATATGGCCTCTTGCCATCATGCAGGTGTGATCATGTGCATGTCCTGTGTGCAGAATGTTGTGGGCTTGATCCAATCACACCTGTAGATTTTCCCCTGCAGTACTTGAAAAATACTGCAGGAGGGCTGACAGACTGTGAAGAAAATTAAGTTAAAAGAAATCGTAAGTATATATTCACATTGCGTTTGCGATAGGCACAGGCAACCAATTGGTGTAGGTAATAAATTCCACTATGAAGCAGTGTGTAAGATCAAAGCTTGTTGAATAGAATGTAGAATGCACCTTGTAGAAATATTTCAAGGTGTTTCTCATACATGTAAATACATATTTCTTGTCATGTAAATAATTTGGTTGTCTTTCTTCCATAATTTGTATTATGTTTATTGCACCCACTGTGGCACCTGATGGCTTATTTTCTAGTTCATAATTTATAAAAATGGTACATGTTGTTTTCCAGGTTTCAAAGCACAAGACAGAGATTAGGGCCAGCAACGGTGGTCCTCAATGGGATCCTTGAAAAGCAGATCTCATTTTACGTGAAATATGCACGTCCTGCCTCCAAGAGTTGTCCAGGTCAGCAATATTATGTTCAAAATTCTTTAGGATAACAACGACTGTTCATTACAGTGTACAGACACGGATAAGTCTTTTGTATGCAATTTGTGAGTTTAATAAAATTGATTTAAATACGCATATTTCTACCCTAAAAGTAAGTTTGCAAACAGTCAGAGACAACATTGGATGGAGGAACAATCCTAAGTAAAGTCAAAGGCTTACGGATGATTGGCTCAATAAAGGAAGTTAATGTGATGACAAACAAATATTTTGACCTCATTGATTTATTTCCAAAAGTAATTGTTTTGGGTGAAAAATGTTCAATATGTTCAGAATTCACAATGAATAAAACAACCTCTACCATATACTTTTACATATAGTTTCTTTTCATATTATGACATTTCCATTTCAACTGTTATGTTACATTAATCAGGGGATATAATCAACAATCAAGATTCCCCACTGTTCCTCGGTTCAATGGGGAAGCCTGTCGTGAAGGTGACCAGAGTCTTAGACGACACCTGGCATTCCCTGGGTCTGCCAGGCAGAGGTGGTGCAACAATAGTAAGGAAAACTGCAGCAACCAAGGTATTTTACAAGCACCCTTTCAAAACATTCCACTGGATGCATGGTCACCTTGAGGCTATCTTTCCTTTTGTGGAAGAAAATGTAACATTGCAATGGATGATTTGCTGTAATTATGGTGGTGCATGGCACAAAATTCTTGACATATATAAATTACAATTCTGTTGCATCAGAAAAAAAACATGTCTACAAGAAGTACTGTAAACTCAGTACTTTCCCGAGTCCTGTGAAAAAAAAAAAAAAAAACACAGGTGTAATAGCCTGTGATTTTTTCCACAGGACTCGGGAAAGTACTGAGTATGTAGTACTTACCACACATCGGTGTAAAGGCAAAATAAACGATCATAATTATTCAGTCACATTGATCACGATGATCAGTTACTGACAGACTAGTTCATATACAATGCATGATTTCAACTGTTGCAATCAAACTTATTCTGCTAGATCCTAATTCATTCACCATGTTCAGGCTGTAGGGCAGCTGGATCAAAGAGAAGCCGACCAAGTGGCGCAATTGATGGCACACCAGCCAGCCACCCAGCACGCTTATTATGTAGCCACCCAGGATACCCGTGATAAGATAAAAGCATGTGCCATGCTGTCGACTGTCCTCTGCAAGGTTTGAAAACATTTTTGTATGTCCTGTAGAAAATTTAGTTTTTTCATTTGATTTATGCCTGGGGTTGAGATATATATCTTTATCCTCCAGTACGCGCTAATCCTCGATCCTGATTATACCTTATACCCCTTTCTGCAAATTTATACCATGGTGCGTATTGCTTTTTGAGCAAAACAGTTTGCCCAAAACTTAAAAAGTAAAAACTTTTGCCTTGTCCATTATGGATGACACTCAAAATATCATGTATCAAAAATGTCATCGAGGGAAGCCAAGAACTGTTGTTTAATGGCTATAAAATCAAAAACTTAACTGTGTGTGTACCAGTACCGGTACTAACTCTAATAGTTTTAATTAGCTGAAATCACTAACTGTTGAAAGCAGTTTAGCTTGCTAATTAATATGGTCATGCGAGCGGAGGGATTTAATTCACAACGCTGAACGAAGGGGTCGTGATGACCTCGAAAGCTACGTCTGCTTAAACAACCGACTCTGAAAGATAACTTACTTTTCTTAATATCAATTGTGTTCCGTGGAGAGTTATACAAAATATTTTGTTTGATATCACGGCCCGTATGCAAAAATTGGAGGATAAATTCGTTATCACACATGCGCTCATGGATTACGTCTGCGTCCTATATATAACTCGGCCAAATATAAGACACAGAAGGGCTATATTTTTTCTGTATTTCACTCGCACTTGTGTGATAACTAAAATCATTTAGTTTATAAATTACAATTGTTACTCATTGCAGGATAATGAAAATCCATCAACTCCTTCCCATCAGCATTCACACTGTGCAAGCAGTGGGGTAAGTTCATAGTAATCATTAGCTTTAATGGGCCCAATGTCAGGTGAATATAATCTTAAGAAAAGTACAGATACTGTTGCCATACTGTCTAGGAATTTATGTCTGCGTCCCATATCCAACTCGCCCTTCGGCCTCGTTGGATATGAGACGCAGAAACGCTTTATTTTTCCGTATTTCACTCGTGCTTGTGTGATAACTAATATCATTTAGTTTATAATTTACAATTGTACTCATTGCAGGATAATGAAAATCCATCAACTCCTTCATATCAGCATTCACACCATGCAAGCAGTGGCCGGGTAAGTTCATAGTAATGATCCCACACCTTAGCAAGGTAAACAAATACTTAATGGAAATGATCATCAGTGCAGAAGCCTTAATAATATGCTGTATGCTGTTATAGTATTCTGTGAAGTTTATATCCATTCAATTGTTTCACAAAGGATTTTGACAATGATGTACAATAAACAAAACAATAACAAGCCCTCTAAGATGATGTTGTAGGTTTCCCCAAGTCGAGCACTCAAACCAAGTACCTCATCCAGGGGTTTTGGCCAAAAAGCGTGATTGTTTGATGTTTTAGAGTACAGATCAATTTATGAAGCTTTCATTTTTCATTTGCTTAGCTGTGTATTGGAAGGGTAAAAACCACTCAATATCAGTACAATAAAGCATTTCTGTGGATTCTCTCACTTGCCCATTGCAGTATGTTAATTTAATCTTTATCATTATGTATAATTTCTGCCCAGGACATGCAGGATGAGACACCACCAAGACAAGATGATCCCACACCTTCTACAAGCAAGGTAAACAAATACTTAATGGAAATGATGCAGAAGCCTTAATAATATGCTGTATGCTGTTATAGTATTCTGTGAAGTTTATATCCATTCAATTGTTTTACAAAGGATTTTGCCAATGATGTACAATAAACAAAACAATAACAAGCCCTCTAAGATGATGTTGTAGGTTTCCCCAAGTCGAGCACTCAAACCAAGTACCTCATCCAAGGGTTTTGGCCATAAGTCATGTCCTGTTTGCCCCAGAGATATGCTGTCCTGGTAGGGCAAAATTTCTCAGGGGGGTGTCTTTGTATTCACATGACAAAGAGTTAGCTTCTGGAAACTTGCCATTTTATTAGTTATCACCGCTGAAACTACATCATCCATTAATAATCTACATCTTGTCATTTCATGGTAGGGTACAGGCATTTCAGCACACTCGGTAAGTATTTTTCCAGATAATTAAAGTTCTTAATGCATCAACAGGTGGCGGCACCAGGTAAAGGCTCTTACATCTTTCTGCAAGGTACCAAATGTATATCAAAGATCATCCCGGCTGAAGGTTGTCAACGGGTATTTGAACTATTTGTGACTGTTATTCATTGTTCGTTAATTTGCCTTTCTGTTAAAGCCCTCCCAGTAACTAACAGCATTCTCATTTTATGATTACCTCACATTTCGTGACCTCTTCAAATATTGTTGTATTTTATTGTTTAGTAGCTTGTCAACAAAAGGCATTGCTGTGGCCTTGTGGCCTGTGCCCGTGCAAGATTCACTTAAGTATAGTTGGCTCTGAGGAAAAGCAACTTGGACTGTCCAAAGTTTCAACATTTTACCTGTCGTACAGAGAGTACCACTCTTGAAGACCCCCTCCCTCTCCCAAAAGTAGTAATTAACATTTTTCTTTCAAAATTGATGCACACTATGCAAATATCAAAATTTTACAAACCCTCAAAAATGAAAATGGGCTGTGCCCCCCCCCCCCCTTATCTTCTATGACTGTTAAATTGTTGAAACATTTGGACGTCCCCATTTTCAGTAATGAATTATCAGTTCAATTTTTGTTATTCCTTTGCAGCTATTGCAATTTTATGGCCAATCGAAACACCCTGGCGCTGTGTTTTCGAACAAGGAGAAGTCCATTTTCCTAAGCACCTACCACCAAGTAAAATCAACTGAACCAGGGGCAGCACTAACCAGAGTCGTAAGTTGAATCCAATTCAAACCTTTTATTGCATGACCATTCGATACCATTCAAAGTTCCAATTCTCACCCTTTAAGGCACACAACACCCTATAAGTGAACACACTCACTGGAAAATGGTACCAAAAGAAATAATATATCTCAAAGTTTAGATGATAAACATGCTCAGATGGAAGTAAGAAGTTCACTCTTTTTTGTAAAAAGATTATATCCCATGCAAGATTTGACTGGAGAAATTTAGCAGTGGTGTTAAAGAAGCATTGTTCAATTCAACATTTTCAGGCCGACGTTATAAGAGAATCAAACACTGGCATCGCTAACAAGTTTAAAAGGAAACAGATCGGCGACAAATTGCGGAGCATGCTGGAAATCATGGCGAAAAAGGAAATGGAACGTGACCAAAGTAAGTACAATGTTTAATGAACATCATGTAGAAAGGACAATTTACCATTGGGAGACCAAACAAATGATCCACTAATGGTTTTAGTGAACAGTGATTACTGAACTGAGCAAACTTAAATCCTTGATTCTGATATGGCGCAAACTTATGCAGCGACCCATGCCAGAAAGACCCTGACGAACCCCTTTTTTACGATCTGGGTTCTTTTACGTGCGTAACAAGGTCCGTCATGGCACACGGCCGAAACAAGCTCTGCAGCTGGGGCCGGGTTGACTCTTTGGCTGACATTTTAAAAGAAGCGTGGAATATTTTAACAATCCACATTCACCAGTAAATAATTTCAAAATTAAGCCTAAGGCCTAATTAGCTGCAATGTCTTTCTGTGCATTAACTATCATGGTTTAGAAGTGAATATGTGAAAAAACAGTAACTTATTGTATTTCAACGAAATTTACATAAATTTAACTTTGAACATGTCCCAAGAAGTTAACGAAATGTTTCTTCTTAAAAAAAAAATTAAAAAAATAAAAATAAGTTTGTTTTTGCACAAGCTATAACTGTTTTCTAGAAGAGCTATTTTCCATCTAAAATTACAAAATATGGTATCAGTCAGTGGTTCCTTCAACATGTTTTGTTGAATATCTAAATGTGTCAAGCTGTTCCCCACATGAATGATAAACAATCCTCAAAAACTATACCACTATTTCCAATTCTTGCTTTCAATGGAGAAATTATTTTCTTTTGTTTCAGGTCCAGCTGTGCAGACTACTCATCCAAGGTAATCATGTTTGATTATTTTGAAAAGATTATATATAATATTACCTTTCAAACAAAGTTCTCCACAATTTTGGCAGGTGAAAAGGCAGTGTTTTAAATACAGCCAGCCTAATTAATTAGAGAATAAATGAGTAGCGACAATGTCTTAAACGGCTGTTTAAAACCACCACAGGGTGATAAAAGAACGAGCCGGAGGCAAGTTCTTTAATCGCCCTGCAAGGTTTTAAACGACCGTTTAAGACCGAGTCACTACTCTTTTTATTCCCATTAATAGATACCTTTTCGGTCACAAAAATCAAAGCTTTTTTGGTTCAAAAGTAAAAAAATGCAAATACTGTAAATTTTCAACAATTTCGTTCAACAAAACACCCCTCCAGCTATGAAATGGTAAGACCCTCTGTTAAACAATTCCTTATAAGGAGATTGGAGTGCATGTTGCGTGTATCGCGTGATGTGGCACAGGTTTTTCTCAACAGGAATGAATAAAATGTCTTATAAGCACCTGTGCAAGCTCGCGTGTCCTGCCCATGTCTAAACACTTTTGGCAATGTCTTTATCAGCCGTTTAAACACTCCCATGTGACATACTCGCGACCAATCAGAATAGATAAACTGTCTTAGGTATTTATGAATATTTATTCATAGAGCTTGCACGGGTGTTCATGAGACAGTTTATTCATTCCTTTTGGTCGAGATCGCATCGCACGACAGGTGGTCCACCATGCCGTCTCCATATAAGGAGTTGTTTACCAGAGGGCTGTTCCATTTTGTAGCTGGAGGGGTTTTGTTAAACTCAATCGTAAAAAAAATCTTAATTTTTGCTTTTATTACTTTTTGACCAATTGACCAAAAAAGTTTAGATTTTTGTTTTTGCCCTAAAATGTAGCATGAGCTTCTCTTTTTAACAAAAAATTTCTTTCTTTTGTTTTACTATAAATCGTAATTTTTTTTTTCAAGTTAACTATAAGAGAACGCAAATTGTTTGATAGTATTAATTGACAATTTTCATTTATATTACAGGCAAATTCAGAAAGTTCGCTCAGATGATAAGTACTTAAAAAAAAAAGTTTAGATTTTTGTTTTTGCCCTAAAATGTATCTTGAGCTTCTCTTTTTAACAGAAAAATTTCTTTCTTTTGTTTTTACTATAAATCATAATTTGTTTTTCAAGTTAACTATAAGATAACGCAAATTGTTTGATAGTATTAATTAACAATTTTCATTTATATTACAGGCAACTTCAGAAAGTTCGCTCAGATGATGAGTAAGTACTTATGATTGTTATAACAAGCAACTGCAATCAATAAAATGTTACTGTTGTCAATATTGTCATCATCATCTTATATGCCTTGCAAACCTGAAATGAAAGAAGTTTAGTTATAGAGTAAAAATCCAGAATGTCTTGTGAAAATCTACCCATCAAGCATTGACTGAAAACATAATCCTTATATTGGCCCATGGAGGATTCACACTGATGTCACACAGATGAGGCGAGGAAACTGAGGACAGTTTTGTCTTTAGGGCCCTCTCGTGACCTCTTGTTTTTGGACATTTTACACTCAAGTTGCGTCTAGTCAAGTAGTAAATAAAGCCTCAATTATAAATGTAAACTCTGGTATTTACGCCATGATTATTTCGTGGTGGACCACGCTGGCGTGACATGTTGGGCACACTTTTTGGCATGACATTAGACATGCATCAGTGTAAAAAACAACAACAACAAAAATACTAGTCACAGACCGAAGTCATGTATTTTTGCTAAAGTGTGGGCTCATTGTAAGAAAAACCTTATGCAAATGTGAATGAGATTTGTTAGAGATTCCAATGCTGATTAATGAATTTTTTTTTTTATTTTTTTATTTTTTATCACAGGATAGCAATTACATCCTTAGGTGAAGCGGATTTAAAGAGACACATTAAAAGAAATCAACATTACCTGAGAAAGGTGTCTTGTGGCAAGGTAAGTTATTCTTTGCTTGAAGGCTTTACAGTGAACATTTTGTGTGTTTCACATTGTGCGATTGAACAAGTTATTTGAAGTTTAAGTGTAGGGCAAACTTGTTTTGAAATGTATTAGTAAAAGAAAAAAAGCACAATTCACAAACTGGTAGCAACATTTTTGATGATCTATGAAGCTCTTTGCAAAAACCAAACTTTTGAAATGTGAAGGAATATTAATATTAATAACTTTCAGATTTCATCATTTGTATTAAAGACTGAGATTCCTGGTAGCTGGCAGTTTGTTACAAGACTAGTCTAACATACAGAAATGGGGATGGCTTTTAGTGATCTGTCGTATCTAACATTTAATTGTTTGGTGGTGTAAGAAAGGCTGTAGGTTGGTTAACATGACTTCCAAAATGTGTTTTCGAAGGGCTAACTAATTTGCCCCTCCCCCCCCCCCTCCCCAAGTATGGTGTGAACACATGCATACAAAGTTTTGTTTTACCTTTATCTTTGTGACTGATGGGGATAGGTTGAAAGTTGGAGACATCAACACTTTACCTCAGGAGGCAATCGCCGAGGTAGGCATAGTGATACTATATCTAGGACGAACACTAAAAGTTTCTTTATTTAATGTGAGAGTTTTTGGTTCTATTCTGAAGTGTGTGATCACAATAACACTTTGATGTGATTTATGTTTCTAGAGGTTGTCTGCAGTAATGTTCAATTTCGTCTTATTATTCTTTTTTCCAAACTTGTTTGATTTGGTAGATTAAACACTTCTTGATGTTTTTTGTTTTTATCTGAATTTTGGTTGTTAACGTCTGCTATTTCTTGTTGCAGTTTGGTTGATAGTTTTACCAAGTAATTATTGATTGTTCGAAAGTTGCATTTAATACAGGCCCTTTTGGAACCATATGGCTTCAGCTGTGGCATAGGCTCTGATCTGTCCACCGGTTTGAAGCCCCAAAAGCAAGCACACATATTCAACATATCTGACGGAGCCTAGGTTGGCCAAAAACAAATTGTTTTGGAGGCGTTGAAGCGAGTTTTACAGACTGAAAAAAAATAAATAAATAAACATGCTCTATTTGCTGGTACAGGAACACGCGATGTTCAGCTTCATCTCCAAAAACATCTCCAAAAACAACATCATTGTTGGCAACTGGCCTGAATGACACAGCATATTTAAAATATATATATATTTACAGATAAGCGAATAACATTTTTTATTTTTATTTCTAGCGGACCTAACTTATCATGTTTACGGGCTACCTTTCACAGAAGAGCAGCATGGATGGTTTTTTGAAGAGCTGATGCATATGTTTAGCCCAGGGAGTACTCGTGTAAGTTGGTTTTAAATATATACTTTTACTAAAGCTGAAGCTTAGCTGTATTAAAGGGCCTATGAAAAAAGATTTTGTAAAACTTGAAAACATACTGAACTCTGTATTCATCTGGCAAAGTATTTCAGCTTTGAAATGCCTAACTTGTGGTGTTTTGACACCTTTTCTGCATTTTGTGATTTTTATTCTTATTGAATGTTCATATTCATCAGCAAATGTTTGATGTCATCAGTGACATCATGGTTTGTTTGAGCACACAAAATTACTGTTTTTTTCTTCAAATGTCAGGTCTGCTAATATTTGGGTGTTGTCTTATTAATGAATGTTTGGACACGTCAATACATATTTTGAAGTGACCAGTGTTTTCTTTGGCAAAGTTCAGGGTCTTGATTTTCTATGTTTTAAATGCTGCTGTAAGACTCTGTTCCTCTTATGAGTTCATCGAACAGCGCCCTCGTCTATCCAATATAAGACTTATCTTCTATTGAAATTTCAATAATACATCAAATATAAGTTAAGTTCAAAAATTCACTTTTCATTTTGTTTTAGTTGTCCTAGCTTAAGCATGGATTTTCGATATAAAATGTACATTAACATTAAATGCACTTCATAGGCCCTTTAAATATCATTTTAAAAATTTTTTTGACAAAACATTTTAAATCATTGCTAATTAACTGCATGATGTGTGTGTATTTGGGTGTACGCGTGAATTATTATTGGGTCCAAAACACAAAGGAACAATTGAACCCCACAAGATATCTTTTGGAAATCTTTCACTGTACCCCTCAGGATAATTCTAAAGGAAGTTAAACTAATGGGGTACAATTGACATTGGCAATTATTTGAGGACTTTAACTACATGTACAGGGATCTGGTTCTTGAACGTCCATCCCATTGACCTTGGACGCCACTCGTGTAGAAAACCAGTGAGGAAAGTTGAAGTCCACAATGCGCAAATCCTCAAAAGAATATGTGTGCCTACATGGGTGGGTGTACACATGGTTCCTTGTGGGGTCCAAAACACAATGGAACAATGGACCCCACAAAGACCTTTAGAAATTCTTGTACCCCACAGGAGAATTTCTAAAGCAAAGGGATAATAGAACGAACAAATGAATACCCCATAAGGAAATGTGCGCTATCATGGGTGTGTGTGTTTCAAAAACACGATGACTGATGATTATTTTTCCTTCCCATTCCTTCTCTATCTGAGTAGAAACTTTGATTCTGTGTCTTACTGAATCTAACTTTTTCATGTCTCCTCATTTCATTGCAGTTGCTAGATTACGTTGCAAAGGTTCTTGTGCAGGAGGCAATGATAAAAATTTGTCAGGATGTCCTTGGCATCTCAAAGGGGGATGCTGTCAACCTCTTGGACAAACCGACACAACGTTAGTACTAGTAAAGCATGTAATTCACCAAACTTTTAAAGAGGGGCTCTGAAGTCAAATTCAGTTTTGTGATACAACTGTTTTCCAACAGATAGGGTCCCTATCAAAAGTGTGAAAAAAAACTTAATACCACTAACTTAAGTCTTTAATTTTACTTGAAAGCAGTGTAAAATTTAATTTTGAATGAAACTCTTTCACAGCGATATTTGAAACATGACATCAGTTTTTAGACAAGTGAGTGTGTAATGTTCCATACAAAAAGTCATGTATACAACCAATTTGGTTGTTAAAGAGAATCAATAATAAACTACAAAATCCCTGTATAAAAATTTACAGACCTTTTTATTTGAAATGTGACGTAACTGTTTTCTTTGGATGCAAACAAATTTCTTACTGTAAGGGTATCATAGAAAATGAAATTTAACACCACTTTAACTGAGGTAAGAGATTTTTCATTTTGTTTGGAAAATGAGTGCATCACAAAACTGAATTTGACTTAAGAGCCCCTTGATTTAAACAACAATGGAAAGAACCTAGGTTCAACTTGATGGACATACAATTTCCAGAGTTGCACTTTTAAAATCATGTATCTAGTGAAGTTTAGGTCTGATTGAGTTGAAACTTAAAGAGCCCCTCTAAGGTCAAATTCCTTTTTTTTGATTGACTAATTTTCCAATAGGTAGATCCCTTATTAAAATGTGAAAAAAAATTACGTCTCTAATTTTACGCTAAAATGGTGTAAAATGCCATTTTATTTGATACCATTTCAGTGCGAATTGTTCTAGCACAGTGACGTCACATTGTGAATAAATGAAGTTGTAACACTCCATACACGAATTTTTCGTCTGTGAAAAAATTAATATCAATTCTAATTTTATTTGATATTATGTAGATTCATGAATGAACTACAGGTTCCTCGTACAAAATGTATACAGACCCATTTTTCATGTTTATTTACAATGTGACGTCACTGTGTTAAAATATTTCGCACTGAAAGGGCATATAAAATAAAATAACATTTTACACCACTTTAACGTTAAGGTTAGAGACTTGTAATTTTTTTTCACTTTTTAATAAGGGCTCTATCCAATGGAAAATGAGTGAATGACCAAACTGAATTTGACTTTAGAGGGGCTCTTTAAAGATGATATGTCAGATTTTTGTCCCTAACAAAAAATAATAGAATTTTATGAGTGAATGAGACTTCAAAGAGTATCACCCGCTCTAACGAAAAATAGTTACTTTTAATGGTCAGGAACCATGACAAAAATGTAAGAATCTGTCACATGATATATTGTTGGTATATCCCAACAAAAACTAATTTGGGGCACTTTATTTCACTGCTATTAATAATTGGCGAATTTTTTCGAGCAAGGGCTCAAACGAAAGCTTGTAACAGTCTCGATCCTATCAAAGTACCTATTTGAACTTTAAACAAAATGTGTGGGTGAAATCGGCCAAAAATCTGACATAGCACCTCTAAATGGTTGTTAGAAAATGGCAAGTTTTTGCTAGAATCAAAATTACGTCATGATGACGTTTTGACCGTTGGACTGTGTGTTCAGAATTTAAAGGTATTGTTCAACAATTATTTACTAATCAGCCCCACCTTTGAAGTACAATATGTATGGATATCAAAGCAGTAAATTAATAACAATATGCATATATGACATCATTCAATTTACTAGTCTGTGTGTTCAGGATTTAAAGGTATTGTTCAACAATTGTTTACTAATCAGCCCCACCTTTGAAGTACAATATGTATGGATATCAAAGCAGTAAATTAATAACAATATGCATAAATGACATCATTCAATTTACTAGTCTGTGTGTTCAGGATTTAAAGGTATTGTTCAACAATTGTTTACTAATCAGCCCCACCTTTGAAGTACAAAAAATGTATGGATATCAAAGCAGTAAATTAATAACAATATGCATATATGACATCATTCAATTTACTAGTCTGTGTGTTCAGGATTTAAAGGTATTGTTCAACAATTGTTTTTTTATTAATCAGCCCCACATTTGAAGTACAATATGTATGGATATCAAAGCAGTAAATTAATAACAATATGCATATATGACATCATTCAATTTACTAGTCTGTGTGTTCAGGATTTAAAGGTATTGTTCAACAATTGTTTTTTATTAATCAGCCCCACATTTGAAGTACAATATGTATGGATATCAAAGCAGTAAATTAATAACAATATGCATATATGACATTCAATTTACTGGTCTGTGTGTTCAGGATTTAAGGGTATTGTTCAACAATTGTTTACTAATCAGCCCCACCTTTGAAGTACAATATGTATGGATATCAAAGCAGTAAATTAATAACAATATGCATAAATGACATCATTCAATTTACTAGTCTGTGTGTTCAGGATTTAAAGGTATTTTGTAAATTACATCACCGCAGTTAGTCATTTAAATGTTAGTGCGTTATAGTTGATGTAATACACGTGTTAAAACCTGAAAGCATATTGTGAGCATTTCGTTTTAACTAAGAAAGTGAATGGTTCAGATTCTCAGACACTGTGGATGTCACACTTACAATGGTTTGAAAAACGAATTATGTTGTACCTAAGAATGTAAAGGAATTCCGGGGTCAATATATGGGGGCGTAGGGCCAAATGAGCTAGGGTTGACAATTTTTTTAAAGTATTTGTTTCAAATGTTTATATATAATATTTAATAGAATTACAAAATACAACGTTGTGTTGAAAGTCGATAAAATTTTAATTGCTATTTTATTCATAATCAATTAATTGTGATATGTATTTGTAGATATTTAACTTTAAAATCGGCTTGAGTGAAGTAAGGTCACAAACTTGATGTTTTTACAATGTATTTTAATTTATACATACATAGTTATTAATACTTTAGGAGGATTTATTTGTGTACTTTTCTTGACATGTTCAGAACTAGACCAATAATGTTGCCTGTTGACAAGAATCATCCCATTGACTTTCTGATTGTTAATATGGAATAAAAGTTATAATTAAAAAATAAAAAGGATTCAAAACTGTTTGCGTTCTTCATTGTGATTTGTAGTTGGTTTAAAGACTCTAAAAGTTTATGTACATATCTTTAAAATAAATGTTTAATATCAGGGATCAATCAGAATTGTTAGTGTTCAAAAAGAAACAATATTTTTGGACATTGTGGGTGGGTGAGTCAAAAGAATTGAAATTGAGCAACTAAAAACTTCTGAGCTTCAGAGAACAAGGATCTAAAATATGCCGGTATTTTATCAAAAGTCAGTCAATATCTAGCCATCGAAAATTGGGAGTGGCTCAACACAATTGAGTAAAAAGCCCCTCGATCTGCTTACATGATTTATGGTGGTCTGGGAAGTAACATAGGTATGTGCATTTTTCCATAGGGTAGTGCTCACTATGTGGTTTGTCGTAGTGACGACCATCGTTACAAAATCTTTGTTATCGGGCATAACGAGAAAATAAGCAACAGGTTTTAAACCTAAATAATATAAAACAAAGCCGTAACTATCAATTTCGACGCGTGTAAACAAAAAGTCACACCAATTTCTTGTACAAAGAGGGCATTTTGTGAAGGTCAATGATTTTAGGAATCCTTACCCTCCCAGATAGAGGGTTGTACCAATCCACATACTGAGAAACTGGTAAATTTATCATAAAAATTAATATGAAGAAATTTGTATCAAAGTGACTTGTAACTCATTGTTAAAAATACGAAAATCAATACACATAAACCTCATCTTTCGTTTCCTTTCACAGTGAATGTGACAAGTATTCAAATCTTGGACTTAGATTAATGTTATATGCAGTTCAAAGTTCATGATGATTCAAACCACAAAACAACCACAGCCACATTATTGCAAAAACCACAAAGTGAGCAAAAACATTAGGCCAAACCACACAACAACCACTTTTTGGTCATTATGTGGTCATTTTGAGATGTTGCCATCCACATACCAATTCCATTTAGTACACGTCTAATGTAATTGGAAAAAGATCGTCATCGCCGTCGTCGTCGTCATCATTAATATTTTTATGAGACACTTCAACTTGTTTGACAAGAACTAAAGGTCAAATGGGGTCACACTTTGTGCATGGTATCTAGAATTGCCAGATAGCTTTAAATTGATGTAATGATTCATGTACCACGTTTCATTAATTAATTACAAACTTATACTTCCGGTTTTGACCGGAAGTGAAGGTCAAATGAGATCAAACTTTGTAAACATTTGTAGAATCGTGGAAGGGCCTTAAAATTAAGTTATTATATTAATACACAAAATTACGTTATTCAAAATTACGTTATTCAGTTATGATTTTTTATGTAAAAAACTACTACTTCCGGTTTTGACCGGAAGTAAAGGTCAAATGGCGTCACACCCTTTGTAAGATTCATTTAATACTTTATGACCTTTTATATAGTGTAAAGATCATATATGTAGCATATCTGATTCTGGAGATATAAGTATTTTAATACAAAACTTTAATTTAATGTAATGACGTAATCGATGACGTCATCATTCCAATTTTTTTTCTTTGTCATGTACACACTTTGGTCTAGGTATATATAGTAAGTTTCAAGTCAGTACATGCTTTATATTTTGAGATATCAAAATATTTTTTTCTCGGCCTTGTGTACCAATTTCGTTGTGACGTAGCTGTGACGTCATATATCACATTTCTAGAATGCTCTTGAGCTAAAGAAATTATTATTCATGAAAAGTTTGTTGATATTTTTACTCACTTAGGCTCTAGAGCCCCAAATAACATGATTTGTTACTTTAACTTCCGGTTTCTACCAGAAGTAAAGGTCAATTGCGGTCACGGTGTGCATACAATTTGTCCAACATTACAAGACCTTTCATATGCACTAAAAATTTTGAATGTAGCATTTGCCGTTCTTGAGTTATGAATTTTTTAAATTATTTAACGTTTAGTTAACGTCATGAAGTCATTAATGACGTCATTATTTCAAAAAAGTTTCGGTATCATCTACTCACTAATATCTTTGTAAATGGTAAGTTTCAAGTTCGAACAAGCTTTACTTTTTGATACAATTTGCGGACAAGGTTCAGGGGAAGAATGCGCAGAAAAAAAACAACTTAACAGTAACAATAGTTGTTACGCTGCCCGAACACCCAAAAAAAAAAAAGTTAACAATAACAACAGGTCTTCGGCTGAAAGCTGAACACCTAATAGTGCATAATGAAAAATCTTTCATATAACATTTTTTTGGGTCCTCACCATTGATGGCCTACCCCCTCCTGGAAACAAAATAAGAGCGGTAGTCTAATCAATGAATACTTCCCTCCCACCCCTAGCATGCAAAATGTGGATGCACGAAACGACATCAGCTTCCGTAAGTTGGTCAATTGGAACATACAGTAACAAAGAAATTTAACACTTTCTTGCTGCTCTCCACACCATGAATCAAATACTTGATCCTATGGCCATAGCCCTACATAGGGCCCTGTGGAGGGATCTACTTAATGCCGAACCACTTGCCGACCAGCCAGGTGATCAAAATCGCCAGAGTAGACATACAGCATACCGATGCTTTGTACTTTGGCAGTACAACCGGCTTGGAGCTGGCATCCAGGTAGTGATTTCAAGTTGTATGGAAAATTTGTAACAGTTTATCCGGACCCTCATGGGCAGTACACTGGTTTTCGGAGAGATCGGTTGGTTTGATAACAACCAATACATAAAGGTTGAGAAACAGCTTCTTATTTTTTTTTGTAATGATTGACAGGTGTTTCTTGTACCAGAGAAAGTCAATGAAACAGTCCAAGTACTTGAAATTATTTCTTTTTGTACTGAGGATACAATTCAGTTACATTCTAAAAAGGGCGAAAACATGGTATGGTTTCATAATTGTATTTCCTTCAACACCCTCATACTGTGATGAGCCCGGTTCATACTTCGTGTGAAAGCGAATGTGAACCAAATTTTGGTGACAAAATATTCAGTACAAGCCTTCTTCCAATGGTGACATTAGCAAATTCACT
The DNA here is from genome assembly GCA_911728455.2 of Marthasterias glacialis. Lineage (NCBI taxonomy): Eukaryota > Metazoa > Echinodermata > Asteroidea > Forcipulatida > Asteriidae > Marthasterias > Marthasterias glacialis. Next base: position 22,105,352 of record OU452220.1, read on the forward strand.
TCGCTTTTCGCGTGAAGTATGAAACAGGCGTTAGGCTACTAGTCGATAACTGTCTTCAAATGCATCCTTACAAAATGTGACATTTTAGGAAACATGGTATAATAATAACATAAGTAATGTGGCTTCACACGACCTATACAACATATTTGCCTTGGTTATTTTCAGATGTTATCTTCCTTGTGCATGTAGCTAACATGGCGATAAAGATAGTGTGAAGATATACGTTTTTTTGTTCATACCTGCTTTCAAGGGGGTTTGGTTTGTATCTACTTCAAAACAGAAAATACCAGTTCTAAAAGGAAAGGGTGTATACAATGAATGGGTCGGTCGTTGCCACAAATTGTTTTCACTTAGTACTGTGCATACATTCCTCAGTTTCTTAGGTGTCATTGTGTAGTCATGTTTCTGTGAAGATTTTTATCACAAAATTGCCATTGACGATGCATGGGTCTCGTTTTTTTCTTTTAATGGTGAGTTTGTTTGTCGCCTTTTGAAAAAATAAAAAAGCAAACCAAATTAAAAGTGTGAGTGCTGTCCTCTGTTATTACTTTTCTTTTAATTTCACAATCATCTAAGTCTTTCCACACATTCGGAATTCGAAGAACACGTAGTTCTATTAAAAAGGCTAGTTGATCAGGAAGTGTCCATCAGTGTCTCTTTGTGTCTCTAAATATGTATATTTAACACCACTGTGTTTTTAACACCACAAAAAGATGTCAGAATATTGAATGATATGACCAATTCTACGTTACCTCCATTACGTAACTCAGGGACTACAGTCAAGTCTCGTTAATACGAGCTCGGATGTTACGAGGTTCTGGTTTATACGAGGTATTTTGCAGGTCCCGAACTGCCCGGTGCGTGTTTTAATGCATTTAAATACGGAAGATACGAGCACGGTCATAACGAGAATACGGATAATACGAGGTATTCTTGCGGCCCCGTAACAAGCAAATGTATAGTTTGTCTTACTTTTATAGCGAATTTGGGGAATGAATTGTCGGGCATCGATAGTTTACTCTCGTTGAGGTGAAAAATTGACGTCCCAGCCTTTCAAAACATGTGGTACCGCTCCGTTGATCATAATCAGTAGAGGTGCTATTTGAGCATTGGCAATGATACCAGTCTATTAAATGGTAGTACAACCCAGATGAGAGGTGGACACCAGACCGTTTATTGTTCGCTGGTATCCCGCCTTGGCAATGAGCTATCTCTCATTACTGTGACCATACTAAGGTGTGAAAACCAATAAAAATCAACATTCAACTTGTCATGTTGGCCGTTGCGACCGAAACTTGGCTGCCAAGAACGGCAAGTTAAAGTCATATGCGCTCTTTTTTCACTCATGAAAAATGTAAATTGTTTTCATAAATTTACTTTTGAAATAGATTAATTAAATCAAAACAGCTTTATTTGCCCAAAATGTGTGTTTGTATGGTATATGTATATGATCACAGTTATGCAGTTTCCATTGCAGTACGGGTGCATTTAGACACGTGCGTCCACTATGTCATGCACTGTGCAATGTTAATACCGCGCTCGGATAATACAACGTTCGGTTAATACGAGAAAAACGGGCCAGTCTGGCGGACCTCATATTAATGAGAGTCGACTGTATATGAGATAGTGCTTGCCGCCCAGCAGGATCAATGTGCTCTAAACCCAGCCGCGGATCGGACGGATATAATTGTTCAGCGACAAATTGTGTTTGGATTCAGTATTTATATGCTGTTGAGTTAGAATAGCCGAGGCCTGTTGACAGCGTGTTAGAGTTGGATACCTTGTCTGCAATGTCAGACTTCTCGCTACACGCCACACCCACTAGAGATAACAGCAAATCTACTATGGAGAAATCTCCGGAAAGTCGGCCAATGCTGCCTGCTGTTAAACAAGGTGGGAAAGGTAAAGGAAAGGGTACTTCTAAAGGTAAAAAATCAGCAACTAAACGAATGCGAGTACATGTACTCCAGGCAAATGCCTCTGATTTATTGGCAACTCAGCAAGGCGAAAATTCGCTCATTAATGCTGAGATGTTTCAGATGTTAAATGATTCCTTTGTGGATAATATGCAACAAGGATTTGCCCAAATAGCAGGGGCCATGACAGCCCATTTTGCAGGGTTAAATAACCCAAAACGCAAAGCCCAAACTCAAAGCAATGACCAGGTGGGAAAGAAAGTCAAGTTGCAGGAAAGCAGTGGCGATGAAAATTCTGACGCACAAATTGATGGTTTGATTATCTCTGCCAATGAATCATCATCTGAGACTGATTTTCTGGGGGATATTCAGCAAGAAAATGAGGCTGAGGACAGTACTGGACCAAAAGTTAAGGATAAACTTGCAGCGCTAGTGGATAGAATTTTGAAAATAAAAACGTCTGATGAAAAACTAGCGACTAAACAAAACAAATACCCCCGGCCACAAAATTGTGAAAATATCACAAAAACTGCCTTTAATCCAGAAATCTGGTCTCAACTAAACCCAGTTCAAGGTTTCCTGACATTGAATGCCAAAAAGTATAGGGAATACTAATGGCATCCCTTGTTCCACTTATATAACTGATAAACTCTTGAGCAAAGAAAATGGTAAGGAAGACGTGAAATTGGCCATTGATGCAATGACATTGTTAGCTCACGGCAATTTTGAAATAAATAATAGCCGGAGAGAATTGATTAAGCCAGAGCTGAATTCGCAGTACAGGCAATTATGCACCCAAACTCTTCCCCTAACCAAACATTTGTTCAGCGATAACTTACCTAAAAAGGTGCAAGACATCAGTGCAACCGACAAAATTGGCATAAAAATTGGAAAATCGAACACACAATATGGGAGGTCAGCCTCCACATGGCCGTCCCGTAGAGGACAGTATTTTCAGAGGCTCCTCGTCAAAAAACTGGCGCAACAGCAGCCAGTACAATGCCAATGATCAAAGGGGCAACTATTCATCCCGACGAAGCAGGAGAGACCAAGGCAACCGCACGTAAATGCAATGCCCGATGAAACACAGGTGAGCACTAACATTGTTACTAGTGCACAAGCAACCCCATTGATAGCGGGTAGACTAAAAATGTATGTCCAAGAATGGAAACAAATTACATCAGATCCCTCAATACTGAACATAGTTCAGGGATTACACATTGAATTCGACAACACTCTCTTTCAAATGAAAGTACCAAAGCAAATTGCCCTAACCCCAAGTGAATGGCAGATTTTAGATCAAGAGGTTGAAAAGCTTCAAAAGGGTGATTGAGATAATCTCCCATGATTACGGACAGTTTATTTCAAACATCTTTCTTCGACCAAAGAAGGATGGATCTTATAGAATGATCCTTAACTTGAAATCAATAAACAGATTTGTAACATACCGTCATGTTAAGATGGAGACACTACAGTCAGCCATAAACTTAATGACAAAGGATTGCTATATGGCATATGTTGACTTACAGGGTGCGTACTTTACTGTACTGGTTGCACGGAGTACAAGAAATATTTAAAATTCCTCTGGAGGGACACTTTGTATCAGTATACTTGTCTTCCAAATGGGCTTGCCTGTGCTCCCCGTATTTTTACAAAGCTGATGAAGCCTATTTACTCTTGCTTAAGAACTCGTGGCTTTAAGTCAGTAGCTTATATTGATAACTCACTTTTGTTTGGTGAGTCCTATGAGAATTGTTGCACAAATGTAAATGCAATCACGAACTTAATGACCCAAAAGGGGTTTATTGTACATGACGTTAAGCGGGTATTTAAACCGGACAAAATATGTACCTTCTTGGGATTTGTGCTAAATTCAAATGATATGACTGTATCATTAACAATAAATAAGTCAGCTAAAGTTCAGGACTTATGCAAGAATTTGCTCCTGAAGAAATCGCCCTCGATACGAGAGGTGGCCCAAGTAATTGGAAAGTTAGTGTCATGTCTTCCAGGACTTGCTTATGGTAAATTATTTTATCGTCATACTGAATGAGATAAAATAGAGGCACTTAAGAATATTAACAAAGACTATGATACTTCAATGAGTTTGTCACCAAATGCAAAGGATGAGCTGACATGGTGGATTGAAAATATTGAATCTGAACAAGCTTTTAAATGTTTAACTGTACATTCCCAGCCAAATATGTTGTATCATCGGATGCATCTCAAATAGGATGGGGTGCCAAATGCAATGGGCAATGTACTGGGGGGGGGGGTGGCATTGGACTCCGCAAGAGGTGCAAAATCACATTAATTTTTTGGAACTTCTAGCTGGATTTTTGGCTTTGAAGTCGTTCTGCTCGAATCTGAAGCAAACATATGCCTGATTGCAATTGGACAATGTAACAGCAGTGACTTACGTCAATAACATGGGTGGAATTCACTCAAAAGCGTGCAATGACCTTGCAAAAGATAATTGGCCTTGGTGTATTACCAGAAATATTTGGTTGTCAGCATCACACATACCTGGCAAATTGAACATTCATGCCGACATTGAGTCCAGGCATACGAACGTCGATATAGTGTATGCTTAAGCCGCACTTATGCCAGCAATTGATCAATCTTTTTTCACACCAGATATGGACTTATTTGCTTCAAGATTAAATTACCAACTGAAGCCCTATGTTGCTTGGAAACCAGACCCTTAAGCTTATGCAATTGATGCCTTTTCATTATCATGGAATAATTTCCGTTGTTATGCTTTTCCTCCATTCAGTCTGATTCAGTTCACCCTCTGCATCAGAAGATGGCACTTCTAGCATGCCACTTGTGCAGAGATGTCTCCAAACCTCATGCATTTCTGACAGAGCTGCAGAAGTCATCCTGTCCTCTTGGCGGCCAGGAACACTTCTAGAAACAGTACCGAACATATTTACTCAAGTGGAAATTATACTGCAGTCAAAGACACATTAATCCCTTATCACCATCTATAAACGGGGCTCTTGAATTTTTAACCGAACTTTTTGAAGCTGGGTCAAGTTATAGTGTTATCAAAACGGCCAGATCGGCAATAGCCGCTATTGTAGAGTTTCCTAATGGAGTATCATTTGGCAGCCACTCATTAACTTGTAGGTTTATGAGAGGAGTTTTTGTTAAGAGACCCTCCTTTCCTAGATATCAAACAATCTGGGATGTTAGCCTTGTCTTACAATATTTTGATCTACATGATGCAAATTCAGAACGGTCACTAATACATTTATGTAAGAATTTAGTAACGTTGTTAGCTCTGTTATCTGCTCAGAGAGTGCAGACTTTGCATCTACTGACACTTGATGACATCAATCTTACACCCAATGAGTGTCGTATTTCAGTTCATAAGTTGTTGAAACAAACGCGCCCTGGAGTGCATTTGTCAGACTTGCTTTTGCCTGCTTTTCCTTCCAATAAGATTTGTGTTGTTGAAGCATTAAATGAATATTTAACTCGCACTGCTACACTACGAGGAAAGGAATGTAGTGTTTTTATTAGTTACAGAAAGCCGCATAAGGCTGTTTCTAGAGTTACCATCAGTCGATGGAACGGGGGGGGGGGGCACAATGTGCCCCCTACCAATTTCCCCTTAACTTTTCAACGCTTAGTCCGATCACCGCGAAACTTTCTGACTTTTCCTAAAATATATCTTGGATCATATTGGCAAAAAATAATTGATACCGGGGGTTAGCTGTTGCCATGGCAACCATTTGTTTGACCTTGGGTCACACGATTTTACTGTTTTTTTTAGTGATTTTTAAAACTTTTTGGACATAATTTCCACTTATTTTATGTTTCTTTTCCAGAAAAGTGATAGTGGTGAGTCACGTGATAGTCTGAAATGGTTTTGGGAATTCAAAATGGCCGCCATTTTTGGCGGCCATCTTGGATTTTGTGTTTTCAGCCTGTAATTAGGGGGTCAAATTATATCAATTTTTTTAACAATGGAACATTTTCAACCTGCTAATTTATTACTTTTCAGGCCCAAAAAATGTTCAGATTTGTCAATCAAGCCTTATTATTTCTCCCTGGGCCCTTGGCGGCGGCCATTTTGATTAAGTGAAAAAAACGCAAAAAAATATTTTTTTCCCGAAAATGGGATAAACTAATGAATTATTATGACCCCTAAAGATAACTCCAGTGACTAAATTAGGTTCATATTATATTTATCTTGTTAAAATGTACAAGTTTGCCAAGTTTCAGAACATTCGGACAAAAAATACAGAAGTTATGGCAAAAACACGATTTTTGACCAAAAATGGGCAAAAAACAGTCAAAAACGCCCTCTAGTGACGTTTTTTGAAATCTTTTGACGTCATCATGTAGAACTCGGTGAAATGAACATTTGTGGCAAGTTTCATCAAAATCGGTCGAACACTTGAAAATACGGAGGGGGGGCACTATGTGCCCCTCCCCGGTCCCCGTACAACCAAAAAAAGCCCGGTCCTGATAGGGTTAAGCATGTTTACAGTGTTAAATGGTTTAGTAGAACAACCACAAAGTTACTCAACTGTTGCTGGTGCTGTTAAAAGAAACAGGGAAGAAACAGGACAAAAATCAAGCTCTGGGCTCATTGCTTGGTATTGGCCCTAAACGAGGTGTCCATATTCTAGTTTATTCCCAAATCTATAATCGGCCATCTCTATTAATTCGGGCGATTCACAATGCAGTGCGCCCTTAAGCGGGCAGCAGGAAGAGGCCAATGTGGTTTCATTGACTCCCTCAGTTCGCACGTATTACTTATTCGAGTCAGAAGTTCATTTTTCAGTAGTGTCCTGATGTCATGAGGAACATATGGCATAATACATTATGGAATACCTCCAACAAAATATCAACGGCGCATGAAGCACCATGGCGATGCTGTGTGCATCGAAGTCCATTCGTAAAATGGTTCACATTGTCCATTAATTTGTAAGAATTCATATCAGTGATAATCGAGAGATGGCTGAAAACATCATCATTGTTTTTACATACATGTACGGCTTAGAAATGGTTTGTGCCTAGAACAAAGGTTTGTGCTGCATGTAAACCCACCTTTGCATTACTTTGCGGACATAAATGCCAGATTAAGCCTAGTTACAAAGTATAAAAGGTTATACATATGTTTCATATAAACATGTTTTCTTGCAGAATGTGTCTACATTTAAGTTAGCCCCACTAGTGTGGCAAGGATTTTTGACATCGGTTGAATCCTTAGCCACACGTCCAAGCCTATCTTTTGTACAGCTCGTCCCCCAATCCGCCGCACCGAAACCTAACGGGTACGGCGCTGCATTTTAACCAACTAAATGTGTCCACGTACCTCTTAGCTTCCCTCCGGTTGGCTGTTGAAGTTACTAACCTTATAAAGGGCAAATAATCATTTGAATTTTGCTCAAAATTACTCCACACAAATAGACATCGGCAAGCGATGGGGCCATTTTGATTACCCAGAATGCAATGCCATCACGAAGTCACGAGAGTGCAAAAACAATTCAGCGGCTGTTTCACGTGACAGCTACAGCTAATGAAACAGCTTAGAATACAAAATGCATGGAGTCAGAAAAAGTGCACACACCAAATGTATGCATGGCATCGGTTGCATGCACGCATAGTTTGGTACTTGCACTTTTTCTGACTCCATTCTGAAATTGTTTTTATACTCTCGCGCCACACGTGATTTCGTGATGGCATTGCATTCTGGGTAATCAAAATGGCCCCGATCGCTAGCCGATATCTATTTGTGTGGAGTAATTTTGAGCAAAATTCAAATGATTATTTGCCCTTAATAAGGTTAGTAACTTCAACAGCCAAAGTACCGGAGGGAAGCTAAGAGGTACGTGGACACATTTAGTTGGTTAAAATGCAGCGCCGCACCCGTTAGGTTTCGGTGCGGCGGATTGGGGGACGAGCTGCACAAAAGATAGGCTTGGACGTGTGGCTAAGGATTCAACCGATGTCAAAAATCCTTGCCACACTAGTGGGGCTACATTTAAGTCACATCAAACACACCCTTCAAAGATTTCTCTAACTAAAGGGACGTTCTCAAGAAACATTATCACGAAAAAAATAACTTTTTTGACACAGAAGTATCTTTTCAGTATTCAATTCCCTTTATTTTAAGCAAATTGAGCCTGTAGCTACTTTATCGAGTTTAGCTCATAGGAGTAACGTATTTTTGAGCAGGTTTTGAACATACAAGACCCTTATTTAACTTTTCGAGTTCAACTGTTCCAATGTGGTGATATTCAACCCAACCCAGGCCCATCATTGCAGCACTCTACATTAAATCATCCTGACCATATCAAGTCTAATTTACACACACCAGATTTGCAACTTGATGGCAGAATAAGGTATGACAAGCAAACCTTGCTTAGCCTTAACAATATGCACCTTCGAGTCAATTCTACAGTTTAGACAACCATTCAAAATCTTCGTCTCAACACAAACTCGCCAACACGTAGAGGGTCGAAAGGTGGAAAACATCATCGAAATTTATCTGCCCAAGATCAACATAGTAATAGCACACCACTGACAATGTTTGCCTTGTGGAATGCAAGATCAATGAAATCCAAGATCCCAATGATTTGTGATTTTATATTAGAGCATCACATTGACATATTTGCTGTGACTGAGACATGGCTATCTGGAGGTGGACGGGACGACTGTCCACTTGCAGACAAGTACGTGCACTCATCATGAACGGACGTATGTAGTGCTAGCTCCGAGAGAATCATAGCAAAATCTCGTTTTTCTCCATCTCTTCATAATATTTTTTCCATCTTACGCACGCTTCCACAAACATTCAGACAACATACCCTTCTTGCTGAGTTTTCAATAACATCATGCCACCAAGAAAGGAGAAAAGAGGATATGTTCTAGCTGAACTATCAAGCTCCAGTGTTCCCGCGCCAAAACGGTCAGGTGACCAGTCGCCTACCGCCAGTTCCCCAACCTCTTCGGCCAGTGAGATCGCTGGGTTGCGGCAGGACATCATGGGCCTGGCAGCTGATCTTTATGGTGAGCTTGACAAAGTCATCAAGAATCAACAAGATCTACTTACCAGAGTGGACAGAATGGAAGGCAACCATGAAGAGATGGAGAAATCCCTCGACTTTACATCTCAATCCATCGAAGATATTCAAAACAAAAATGTTACGATGTCCAACGATCTATCCAAGATGGCGTCTCAAATGAAAGAAACCAAATCAAAGATCGTCCAGCTTGAAGAGGCCAATTTGCACCTCGAACGCTACTCCCGAGGGTTCAACTTGCGATTTGGCGGCATACCGGAAGCTGTGAACGAGAACCCGTCATACCCCTTTCAGAAGGTGAGGGAGATCCTAACGACCCATTTTAACATGACGGATATTAAGATTGAGAACGCACATCGGTCTGGTTGCGCACCCAAAGTACTCTCTGAAATGTCGCAGAAACCTCACCATATCCTGGTCAAGTTTCTCTACCGACCTAAATGTCTCGCCATTTGAAGCATGCCAAGTCTTCTTTAAGCAACACTGGTGTGTTCATACTTCAAGACCTGCCTGCTGCTGATCTTGCGAAGAAAAGATCCATGAGAGAGCTTATGAAGAACGCGTTTGACTCTGGACACAAAGTCGTATTCCGAAACGATCTCTTCATGGATGGAAAGAAGCACATCACCACGTCTACTAAATAGTTCATCACAGACAAAATCGTCCTCTTGAACAGCTCGCACACTAGATGTAAAGTAATTACAACTTGTTGTGATTCTCATTTCCTTTTCTCTTGTCTAAGTTAACTTGTTTATCTGTGTTCTCATTATTGCATATGTCTCACTGTAGTGTATGTGTTTACCATCGTCATGGATACGTGTACCACTGACTTTAAACGTCTCATAGCTGTAGTAAGGCATTCCTTTGATGAGGGTTGGTTAGTACTTTAAATTGACTCCCCTCCTGTGTATGGCTAGTTGTAGATTATGTAATCAACACAATTCATGTCTTCATCATGCATTGCCATTTAATTTCCCAATTAAACGAATGAAGTGAAGTTTGATTTTGATTCTACCGATACATTACCATAATGAGGAGTCACGTGAGATTGTATTGTTTAGTAGCTAGAGGTATGCCACAATTGAAAGAAAATAATGCAATTCACGCCCGTGTGCCTCTATAAAAGGCCCCTCCACAGGCATGCTCACCAGTGTTTTAAAGTAATTTTACATTACACTGGGCCCACACAACAGGGTGGGTTATGAAAACGCGAGTGAATAAACCATGCTTAGGCACAAGGGGTGGGAGTCACGTGACTCCTCATTACGGTAATGTATCGGTAGAATCCTAATCAAACTTCACTTCATTTGTTTAATTGGGAGATTCTACCTCACCATTACCTCCATTCGGACTCACGTGAGATTTTAAAGCAGGACAGTGTAATGTTAACTAAGTCCCCCAAAACAGTTATTTCACAAATATACTGCAAAAAACAGGTACTCCAAACCTGTTACAAGGTTCTTTATTTTTTGCATTCTTCAACGACAAACAATATGAAGACTATTTTGTCTATTTTTGTCAAAAAATAAAAATTAATAAATAAATAAATACATTACTGGTACAAATTAAGAGCCAAGTTAGCACATCTTACAAATTAATACACTCGGCACTTTATGAAGCTAATGGCTTTTCTTAACTGCCATTTCAAAATTTATACTCATACCAAATAATCATACGTTATCTAAGACAGCCTGAGAAAACTGACGTTGTGCTCCTTCTGGACACAAAACATTGTCACTTCTGTTATAAAACTTCGGTAAGGTCATGGAATTTGTCCAGCCTGCTGTCTGCAAAATCAAATTAATTGGTACACCTTTATTTTCTGCCGCCGAAGTTGAGGCGGCTCTAAAGCTATGTGCTTTAAACGCTGACACATCTACACCGGCCTCAGTTAAGGACTGTTTTAACCAACGGGAAATGGTGGCAATGCCTATCTCTTTATGCGGCACTGTGTAACTTAAAAATAACTTAGATTTAACACCCCTAAATACTTTTGTCCTTTTCAAATGTTCCAAAAGGGTTCGAACAACACATACATTTTTATCATTGGGGTATGCTGATAGAATAACCTGTGGTTGAGGTTTGCCTGGTTTAGACGTTTTAATCAAATCAGTAATACTAATGCAAACTTGTTTGTTTCCTACTTTCAAATTAGATAGATCAAACATACTTAATGTCTGAGCCCGCTGCCCAGTTGTCAGTGTACAAAATAGATGAGTTTGTAAGTTAATTGTTCCAATGTAATGGACTGTAATGGCTCAAACCCTGTGACATAGGGGAGCAAAATGCCTACATCCCATGTATGGGAGAGTAACGAGTAATTGAGGTCTTAAGTTAAATACTCCTCGCATAAAGAGAATAACCAAAGGATGACTGCCAAACTTTGTGTCATTGTCAGAGGTTAACCAAAGCAGTGATGACAATGCACACCGGGCTGTATTTACTGTGCTATATTTTGCACCAGTGTGAACTAACTCGGTGAGAAAGTCCAATGCAGGAGTTAGTCGCCTGAACTGGATCAACTGTCCGTTTAGTGCAGAAATGTAGCCATTTGGCAATTGATGACGCATATTGCTTCTTGGTGCTTGGTCTCCACGACTGCAGGATGATGTCAATAGTCTTGCTCGAAAACCCTCTTGAGCTGAGCGATCGTTGGATAAGAGAGCAGCAGACATTGTCATTTGGTCCTTTAATGGATGGTGAGGCATGTGGTAGGCTCAACAGTGCTGAAGTCTTTCTACTGGCGTTGCTATCAACAAACGCAGCATTCTGGGAAACCAATGTTGGGTTTTCCACAATGGGAATATATGTATCCCCATGGCGCCATCTTGCTCGATCTTCTGCAGTACCCTGTCAATGACAGCAAAGGGTGGAAAAGCATATATAACTTCATTTGTCCAAGACATTGTGAAAGCATCACATGCCATTGCTTCTGGGTCAGGGAGCCATGATACAAATGGCTTGAATTGATAATTGGCTCTAGATGCAAATAGATCAATACTTGGTGTGACACCCATTGTTGAAATGATTGTGTTAAAGACATTGGCATCTAGTCTCCATTCGAGATGATCCTTAAAGGATCGTGAAAGAGTATCTGCACAAATGTTCTGTACACCCGGTATATGGCGTGCAATCAGCCAAATGTCATGTTGGGTGCACCAGAGCCAAATTTCTATGGCCAAGTAATTCAATTCAACCGAATGACAGCCCCATGTGATTTATGTATGAAACTGCAGAGGCATTGTCCACGACAAAAGACACAGTTTTGTTTTGCATGTCAAGTTTAAATGATTTTAGAGCATAGAAACCTGCAAGTTTATATGAAACCTTGTTTCATGCAATTTCCAACGGCCATTAGTTTCAATGTTAGCCTTTGGACAAGAGGCTCCCCAACCCTGAAAGGGAAGCGTCTGTAAACACCTCAATGTCTGCTACACGGGGTAGTATTGGTCGAAAAGAACCCGGTAAATTTTGTATTCACCATTGCAAATCAAATTTAGCGTCTGCCGAAAGAGGCATTTTAGCTTGGTAATTTCCACCGTGTGTTTTCAATGCATTATCTTTGCTCGTTTCCAAACTCTGGTAATATAAAGGTCCCAGTGGGACTGCTGGAAAGCTAGAAACGAGCTTCCCTATAACCTGTGAAACCCGATGAATTGTTGGGTTTGATTGACTTGCAAGTTTGCGACATGCCTCAACCATAGTTGATACTGTTAAGTTGTGCTAAACGTACCGTCATTTCTTCTGAATTAATGGTGAATCCCCAAAACACTCATTCTTGGACTGGGGTAAGGTGTGACTTTAACTGGATAATGACAAACCCAAGTTCTTCAGTCAGTGCACAGCGATGTGCAACATTCTGGATACATTACTCCATAGTGTCTCCGATAAGTAAGAAGTCATCAATATAGTAAGCAGAAATATGGCCATCATTTCGTAAAGTTGATATGAGTGGTTTCATAACCTTTGTAAAAATGCGAGGTGCACTACCAAGCCCGAAACACAAGCATTTAAATTGCCATAGTTTATCTCACCATTGAAACTGCAAAAACTTCTGATGTTCCTCGGCCATTGGTATTGTGAAATACGCATCCGTTAAATCTAAATAGCAGTTTGGGCGAATTAGTGCCAATGCAAATTCAAGAGTCTCCATTTTCAAATGATAGTAAGTGACAAATTTGTTTAGGCCTTTAAGATTGATAATTGGCCTCAATGAACCGTCCTTTTTGGACGAAGAAAAATGTTGGACAAAAATTGTCCCTGGCGTGGAGTAACATTTTTGTTGTAATTGATGCAATTTTTTTCTCTGACATACACAATAAGCCTTCTGACTACCTATTCTGTGATCAATTCAATGCAATGTATGACAAAGATGTCAACCAAAGCAACTTCTCTACCTTTCATTTGAATGCTAGAAGCTTTTATACTAATTTTAACGCTATTGGTGACTATCTTAGTCTTCTGAACATTGACTTTTCAGTTCTTGGTTTTACTGAAACTTGGCTCCACAAAGATAGTCCACCATATGAACTAACAGGGTATAGTTTCCTTGGTAAAAATAGAGCTGACAAAAGAGGTGGAGGAGTTGCCTTGTATGTTCATAATTGGCTTACTTTTAAAAGGAGGGATGACTTATCCATAAACAGTGAGTCACTTTTCATCAAAATATCTTCTCCGGGTCGCAAAAATATTATTGAAGGGGTGTTATACAAGCCACCTTGCGTTAAGCGTGCCGATTTCATTGAATGTTTTGATGACCTTCTTCATTCAATTAATCAGGAAGACAAACTCACTTTTTTAATGGGCGACCTAACATAGATCTTTTGCAATATGAATCGCATCAGGCCACTCATGACTGACTTTGTGAACAGTTTGTTCAGCAACTACCAAATTCCACTGATTAACAAACCTACCCGGATCACAGAAACCACTGATACTCTTATTGATAATATCTTCTCTAACAACATCGATTGCAATATTTCCAGTGGGATCTTGTTTGCTAATATTACGGACCATTTGCCAGTGTTTCAAATTTCTACCTTCGATACTCACCTAACTCCATCGACCTGAACAGTATGTGAGAAGGGAGATCAATTCTTGTAATATTGCCTCTTTTTCGAATGAAATGAGCAAAATTAACTGGAACTCTGATTATCCAATGAGGATCCTAATGGTGTTTTCAATCTGTTCCATTCAAAATTTTTATCAACTTGACGACAAGTGTTTTCCAGCCAAGAAAGTTAAAGCTAATTTTGTTCGTAAAAGAAAGAGCTGGATGACCACTGGTTTGATTAAATCTGTTAAATATAAGCATAGACTGTACAGAAAAAATGCTTAATCACCCTTCAGGGTCTAACCGAAGTAAGTTTATCCTGTATCGCAATCAACTTAACACTTTAATTAAGAAATGTAAAATTAACTACTACACTGACAAATTTAACAATGCCAAGAACAATGCTAAAAAAACCTGGAGTGTTGACTATTATCAACAAGAACACAGCTGCCAATTGTACGAAGATTAAGAAGATTAACTACAATGGAAGGCTGATTACTAACCCTTACAAGATCGCCACTGCGTTTAACAATTACTTCACTAGCATTGGCCCTTCTTTGAGCAGCTCAATACCTCAGCCCAATGTAGCTTTTGACCATTACTTGAAAGGCAATTATACTGATTCCATGTACCTTTATCCGACTTACCAAAAGGAAATCTGCAACATTGTTAACTCTGTGAAGAATGGTAAGAGCTCGGGGTACGATGAGACCAGTCCAGTCGGCTTAAATCTGTTATTGGGTATGTCAGCCTCCCATTGTGCCATCTCTTTAACTCGTCTCTTTCCAAAGGTGTCTTTCCTGACAAACTTAAAACAGGTAGGGTGACTCCCATTTTTAAGAATGGTGATCATTGTGAACTGGTTAACTACAGACCCATATCCGTGTTGTCAGTGTTTTCAAAAATACTCGAGAAAATTGTCTACATTAGAACAAGTGCCTTCAACATTCAACATATTATTCAATGGCCAGTATGGGTTTAGAAGCAACCACTCTACCGGTATGGCACTTATTGATATGGTCAATAAATTCATTAAAAGTTTTGAGACTAATTCCACTTCTGTAGGAATTCTTTTAGACATCTCCAAAGCCTTTGATACGATAAACCACGACATCCTTTTACATAAATTAAGCTACTACGGTATAAGGGGCATTCCGCTAGACTGGTTTACTAGCTATTATTACAACAGAGTTCAGTATACTAGAATTTGTTGTTCTAACTCTGCTACCAACACTATTTCCTGTGGAGTACCCCAAGGATCACTTCTAGGCCCGTTGTTGTTTTCTTTGTACATAAATGATATTTGTTGTTCATCTACTTTTCTTTCGTTTATTTTATTTGCCGATGACACCAATGCTTTTTATTCAGACGACATTGCCACTTTTGCTTCCATTATTAACTCCATCAACATCGAAATGGGTAATTTTGCCACCTGGCTCCAAGCCAATAGACTCTCTTAACTTGGACAAATGTAACTACATGATTTTTCAGAAAAAATCCAATAGTTCTCCCCACGCTAGTTGTCAAGTTGAGATTTATGGAGTTCAAATTAAGCAGGTGTCCCATACCAATTTCTTGGAGTTCATGTTGTTAGTAGTCTTACCTTGAAGTTTCACATAAAAGAGATTGAAAACAAAGTTTCTAAAAGCATTGGTGTAATTAGCAGGCTTAAACACATTCTCCCGTGTAATATTTTAGGTACTCTGTATTGTTCATTGATTGAACCACATTTATCTGACTTTAACATTGTTTGGGCTAATAACTTTTATTCTAGAATTGACAAATTAGTGAAGATGCAAAAAAAAGCTGTCCGTATTATCTCCAAGGCACAATTGAGAGGCTACACCACGCCGTTAATTCGCAAATTTAATTTTCTTACTCTTGCCAATATCAAGTCTCCAACAAAATATTTTCATGTTCAAATTCTTCAACAATGTACTTCCTCCTACTCTGCATAATCTTTTTCAGTTAAACAGATCTGTGCACAGTTATAATACCCGCTCTTCTTCTAAAGTTCACATTCCGCTTGCTAGAGCCACACTCAACATTTTATTACATTCTCAGGCCCTGTAAACTGGAACAGTCTTCCTTTATCACTTTCTGAAAGTAAATCACTCGCTCCATTTAAACACAAACTGAAATCTCTTTTAATCCACCAGTCACCTCAGTAAACACTATTACCTTTACTTTAACTGATCTCTTTTCCTCCTTATTGAATCATTATATTTTCTTACTACTGTATAGTCGGTCGGACACATATACACACCGTTTTGTGTTACTTGTTGTAGTTGTTATGTTTATTCCTTTATTGTGAAGCTGTTACTTGTTTTTTTTTTGTAAACAGGCTGTTCCTTGATAAGCCCCGCTTTTTGGAACATGCCTCCACATTTGTTTATATTTACTGTACCTTCTTGATATGTGGAAATAAACGTTACTTGAATTGAATTGAATTGAATTGCTGATTTGGCATCCACTCTTCCTAATTATAGATTTTATCACACTCCTCGCAAAAATTGTACTGGGGGTGGTGTTCGTGTATGTATCAATAAACATTTTCAAGATCATCAGCTCCCCGTTGGTCACTTCTCATTTGAACACATTGACCTACAACTTACAGCACATCGACATTCCACACTTGGATTGATTGTAATATATCGACCGCCAAGATCAAAAACGGGTCCGCTGACCCACCAGGAAAACTTTTTTCAAGAATTTTTAACCTTTCTAGAACAAATTGCCCTTGTTCCCAATCCTGTTATGGTTGTGGGAGATTTCAACTTTCATATTGATGACCCAGCTGATCTTGATGCTGCACGTTTCATTGGCCCCATTGGATCAACAAACTTCATTCAAAATGTATCCGTACCTACTCATAGAGGTCATATTCTTGATCTCATTTTATCGCGCGCTATGGATAATTTCGTTGGAGATGTCACTTTGACTGACTACCTTCCGTCTGACCACGCAGCTCTCAGATGTTCATTGAAAATCGCGAAACCTGATCCAGTTAGAATGGAAATAAAAATGCGCAGAATGAGTGAATTAGACATCCAGTTGTTTCGTCAGGACATCCTAGAATCTCCTTTGCAAAATCTTGATGTGCTGATACAGCAATATGAATCAGTTCTTTCGAGTCTCTTAAACAAACATGCTCCACTTATTACTTGAACAATCATGTGTAGACTACATTCACCATGGAACAATGACAAGCTCCGCAATGCAAAAAAAGATTTACGTCGTTTAGAGCGAAAATGGTGCACTTCCAAGCTTGAAATTGATCGTAAAATTTTGAAGGATTCCTGTTTCGAATATAAAAACATGATTTTTTCAGCTAAAAGAATCCATCATCAAAACCAACTCAACAATGTTTGTAACTCACGCGTGATCTTCAAGAAAATAAACAAAAATGGTGTCAGCCTCAATCCCCACAACCCCTCCCATTGACTGAGGACCAGCAGACTTCACTGCCTGATCGCTTCCAACAATTTTTTACTTGTAAAGTAAACAAGATCTCTGACACGCTTAATGCTTCTACCCAAAGCTTAAGGAATGAGCTCCCTGAACATCACCACCGAATGACAGCTTCATGTCGGTAACAGAGGATGAGGTTGCAAAATTGACAAAAAAATCATCCTCAACTACCTGCAGTCTGGACCCCATTCCCACTTCACTGGTAAAACAATGCGCAGATGAACTGCTGCCCATTATTACCTTTATCATCAACAAATCTTTCCTGAGCAGCCGAGTTCCTGAGAGTTTGAAAGTTGCCAACATATCCCCATATCAAGGATCCTAAACGGGATACAGAGGATCTGAAAAACTATCAGCCTATTGCTAATCTCAAATTTTTGTCCAAAACACTGGAGAAAGCTGCCGTTGGTCAGATTCAAAGCTACATCTTAAGAAATGAATTGCAACCAAAAATGCAATCAGCGTACTGGCCATTTCACAGCTGTGAGACGGCACTAATTCGAGTGTCTAATGATATTTCAACATCTCTCCATTGAGGGCAGGAGGTAATTCTCGCCCTCTTAGATTTCTCAGCAGCATTCGACACCATCAATCGTGAAATCACCTTAAAACGTCTATCACTTAGGTTTGGCATAAAAGAGAAAGCATTAGACTGGTTCTTCACATATCTTACGAATCGTTTTTCAAAGAGTTCTGATTAACAGACAACAATCATCAGTTCATACTCCGACCCAGGGAATTCCACAAGGTTCTATAATGGGACCCTTGGTGTTAACATTATATTCCTCGCCTCTGGAAGATATCATTCTCATGGTATCAATAGCATGTTTTATGCTGATGACACACAAATTTACATTTCCTTTAAACATTCACAGCTTCTAGAAATAATTCCCATGGTACAAAATTGCATCATGAATATCAAGCAGTGGTCATGCAAGAATGGGCTCAAGTTAAATGAGAACAAAACAACTCCTCCACATTACATCTCGCTTTTCGCATTAGACTGCCCCTACATTCAATCCAGATTTATGGTATACCAGTTCACCCGGTGGATAATGCAAGAAACCTTGTCATTTTTGACAAATATTTTACCATGGATAAATTTGCCAACAACAAATGCCGTTCTGCATCCTTTGCTTTGCACAAGATTGGGAAAATCTGTCAGTTCATCAAGAAAAAAACAACGGAAAAGCTCATCCATGCTTTTGTAATTTGTCATCTTGAGTACTGCAACAGCCTCATATATGGATTGCCTTACTCACAGCTTCGAAAACTTTAAGTCATTCAAAACTCAGCGGCTCGTCTCATTACTTAGATAAAACAGGAACCCATCACTCCAGCAATGCAATCACTTCACTGGATTTCTATTCATTCTCACATTATATTCAAGATCCTCCTAACATTTCAATGTCGTCATGGATATGGTCCTTTTTACCTAACCCTTAGCATGCTACCGCACTGCACACACACACACACACATACCATGGCGCTGCATTTCCTGCGGAGCACTGGTCAAAATTGGCATACGTTTGTACGGAAGCATTTTTCAATATGAAACAAGTTTGGTAGGAAAGAGTGCAAAATAAATGTTTTTTTTAATTGGAAATTTCCTTTCTAATCAAGAAAAAATTATGCTTCTAGCATTTATACTTTTTGAGATATGACCTCTTCAATATCATTGAGCTGTCAAAAAAAAGTTGATATAATTTTGCATTTTTTCCTACACAAATGCTTGTTTTCCAAATACAAAACAAATGAAGGAAATACCTTTGTTCAAAATACAGACTATGCATTCCAATGTACATGTAACATGTCATGTTCTAGCTTATTTAGACACATTAGCTTTATCATCGATAAACTGTTAAAAAAAACGTGTAATGCCAAAGCCACATGCAATGTTCATTGTGATTCTTGAAAATCACTGTAAATACACATATACATTGTAAGTGTTTGGTTGGATGCAAATTCATATTTTTGAAATTCCAAAATACATGTACTTTGCTCATGAAATTGATTCTATAAAAAGTAAAAAAAAAAAAAGAACTTATTTCAAGAGTTGATTGTTTATTCTCAGATTGTCCAGTTAGTTTTCCAACATTGATAGTTTGTGGTACAGTCATTGGTGATATCCTTCAATACAATCTGCTTTTTACTCCATGAGGGTATGATATCGCTTGAAACATGGGGTGGCACACATTGGCTTGTCGCATTCGATGCAGCGTAGCTCAGTCTGGTGGCGTCTAACTTTCCGATTTGAGCATACTATACAGTCCGGCTTGGATTTTCGTCCCTTTACTGTGAGGTCATTTGTGATACCGAGAAAGTGCCGTTCGGTCAACCTGCTGGGTGCATTCGTGCTTCGCCGTCCTGGCCTCCCCCCTTGTCTCAAATATCCATCCAAAAGTCCATGGATGATGGCAAAGCAAAATTTCTCGGGGTTTTGACGCTTGCCTGGGTGGAGAGATTTCCACAGAATCCAGCGGTTTATGTAGCTCACCTCCAGTAAATACACAAACTTTTTTCCACCATTTGAGCGTTTTGTGAACGTTCAGGAAATACCACATCCCCTGATCTGCTCTGTCCACTCCCCCCATGTGTTTTGTGTAACACTCTATTGCCACAGGTTTGTCAACTTCACGTGGGTTCTGTTGTCCACGTGCCCTCACTTGTTTCAGAAATGTCATGTCATTATGGACAGTGGTAATGACATTCACTTGATGTCTATCGAACCACGAGAGAAACAGCGAGTTGTCATTACGGGCAGTGAGTAGGGGGTCGCCTTTCTTCAATTTTGTTTTCTTTATGACGTCTGTGGTGCCAATACGGTTCACGCGAAGAGTGCCGCAAACTCCAACACCATGTGTACAGAGCTCATGAAATAGTTGAGGCGATGAAAACAAGTTGTCCATGTACACATGGTGTCCCCGATCAAATGTTGGCCGACACAAATTCATTACCACTTGGGAATAGATTCCCACCTCCGTATTGTTGTTCCGTTTACCCTGGTAAAGTTCAGAATTCCACACGGACCCTGTTCTGGCTTCAGCAAGGTTCCAACATCTCAAGCCCCACTTGTGGGGCTTGTTTGGCGTATAAATCTTCATAGCTGTGCGACCCTTGAAAGGTGTAATGGTTTCATCAATCGAGATCTCTCGTGCTGGATAGTAGGCAGATTGCCATCTCGCCACCAGAAGATCCATAACTTCTTTTATCTTACCCCGTCTGTCATGATCTGGGTCCTCTGGTGCTCTGAGGTTTTCATTGTCTGTGCAGTGAAACAGGGCAAGGATGAGTAGAAAACTGTCACGCGACATTATGGACCAAATCCCTGGTACTTCCATGATCCATTCTGTTGTCCAATATAAATCATAGTTTGTACGCTGATCAATTCCCATCAGCAGTAAAATTGCGAGAAACGCTTTCAATTCTGGTTCAGTCACATCTCGCCATTTGCGGAATCTTGAATGAAGATTATCAATTCCTCCCTTAGAGGCAATAGTGGTTGCGGCGTATCTGTTTGTCTCTACGACAAGAAGATCAATGACATCAGCATCAAAATAGTGGGAGAAAATCTTGTATTCATTGGGCTCTTCATCTACATCAAAAATCAGCTGGCCTTGAGGATGAATTTTCTTCATTGGATGGGGAGGTAGAACACCTGGAATATAGTCCCTGATTATTTGTACATTACAGGTTTTATACAACACAAAAGTACAACAGGGTTAAGTTGGACATTTAATGTATAATGGATGGATGGTATCCCTTATATAAGTATAGCTTAGCAAAATAGTTCTAACTTCCTTCAGAAGGTGCTGTTGTTTTTACATCTATGTAGATTTTTATGCACAGCATGTTGTAAAACAATTGGGTTGGTCTGTGAGTTTGTTACCGTATGTAATTATGCCAAACAACTTCACTGACCAACTTTTACATATTTTTTAAACCTTCCAGCCAGAAATGTTGGTGCAATAATTGAAATTATGCATTAAGGTACGGTAATTACCAGTATTTCAGAACAGATGTTGCTTCTTTTTAAGTTCTAATAAATGTACTGCAAGCATAGCTTACCTTTCGAAGACTACCACATTCAACACCAAACAACTGCACAGCACCATTTCTTTCATTCATGTGAAGAAATCTGTCTGCAGCCTGTTGTAAAATATGCATAAATGACATTGGTAATAGTCAATCACTAATGGAACTTTGTTTAACAAATTTAAAACACAAAACACACATTACTAACCCACCAACTGCCCCCCCCCGACAACTTGGTTTGTGATTGAACGTTTGTCAAAAGGAACAAAATGAAAATTTAATTTGCCATTATGTTCAAGCTATTAAAATTCCTTTGCTCCATTTTTCAAAACATTGAGGGAAGAAGAACCAAAAAAAAAAAAAAATAGAAAATTATAAATAAATAAAAAGAAAGAAACAAATGACAATGTATATCTAATTTTCTCGGCGTTTCCAATTGAGTATAAGATTTAGTGGTCAAAATCTCAGAGCAGAATACAACCTGTATTCTATTTTGCACCAAGTTGTAATGTAGAAAGTGGAGGAGTGGGTAACTCTACTCTTCAACATGTTCTATGATTTAAGTCTCTGATATTTCAATCACATGAATTATAATCTGCAGAACATTGAGTAAATTTAAAAAGCTGTAAATGACGATATAAACACCAAACACAACAATTCCATCCTGTTTTTTCAACCAAGTTTGTGCTAGTTTGTACAGATTTGTCTTCTTGAAGTGTGACACCGAGTTTCTTTCTTTGGATTGGACGTCGGCTGAGGGTACTCATCTACACATGTATGACAGTAATGAGTTACTTTACAGAATTGAATAAACTTATTATATGGTGTGCTATGAACCCTTTATAAATTTAGTTATTTGATTTTAGGATCAGATAAGACAGCGTCTGTGGGAACTTTTTGCATTTTTGTGTTGGTTGAACATTTCACATGAAGACTTAAACTTTCTTTAAATCTACCCTCAATTTCACTTGACTTATACAACTCTTTAAAAAAATTCTTAACAGTTGAGGTATTTGTGAGAAAACTACTTCTTCTCTCTCCAAGATTACACTATCCTAATTGCTGTGTAAACATTTCACACATTTTACAGTAATGTGCGTGAGGTGGAAAGTTGTTTATACGAAAATCTGGTGTGGTCACTAACTTCAGCTGGTGGCCAGCTTGGCCAATAAGTTTTGTTGGTAAGCCTATTGCTGTATCTCTTTCTCCTTTGTCTGCCTTTATTTTGTCAATGAGTGCAATAAACACGTACCTGTTTCTGTATTAACTGGCTTTGCATCCACAACAGGAACCACGAGAGAGTTGCCACCTTTCCCCGCACAAAGAAACTCACAATTAAAGCGGTCAATTAAGATGATTGGAAGAATCTGACCACCCACTTCTACACTGTCAGTGTTGGTGAGGGTTGTCAGCAGTTGAAGTTGTCTTCTCTTTGGCTTACTCCCCAGGTGACGTTTCCCATCAACAATGCCTCTGTCTGGAAAACAAATTGGATCGATGCAAATTTAAGAAGGGAGTTGTTTTTTATGACTGTGTCAACATATTTTAGTTTGCACATGCCAGTGACAATTCTCTAGGCCCAGAGATATATTTTCCGGGACATACAACCGAGAACTTACAACATTTAAACACCAGTCTCTGTCGCGCGCACTCTGAATCAGTCGCAGCGGCGTGTGTCGTTTGCTCACCTGAACCACTCGTAAACACTAGAAGGTCAACTCGACGAAGATTTGATATGTACAAAATTATATTTACATCAATTTATTTAATTGAGGAATATTATTTACAAGTTATCTAATAAATATATGTACAAAACTATTACTTATAAGTACAGGAAAGTTGAATTTGGATAAACTTATGTAGTTGCTGAAGATCCTTATTTAAGGGTGTGACTTGGATGAGTGACAAATAGCATTAACAATAACTGACTAAAGACTTAAACTATTACCCTCCAAAAGGATGAGATCAACTGGAAATTGTTTTGATCTTACGAAGTACAATAAACGGTGTAAATGTCTTCTTAAAATAATTCAATCCCTAAAGTCTCGCTTATCACAGAATAACTTACTAATGGACAAAATAGATAAACAATTAGCGAATAAATAAATAAATAAATAAATAAGAAATAAATTACATAAAGAATTAAATATTCCGGAATTTATTCAATTAAGGGCCCACCGGTTTACCGTGGATTCTTTGGAGCAGGTTTGAGTTCGTGTGTGGTCAGTTCACTGACGAAGTTCAAAACACCAAAACCAGGATCATGATGATGGTGATGATATCATATAATACTCCATTACATGGGAAGTTTCATCAACGGCAAATATAATTGGCTGCTCTTTTTTGACGGACCTGGGTTGTCTTGTCCTGATTGGCAGCTCCCGTTGGATTAGCGATCTGGGCTGTGCCCTGCCTCCTCTGCCGTCTATAAATTCGATAATCAAAAATATACCGATCTACTAATACCTTCACTCCAGCTCAACAAATTCTAGGCTATCAGTTATATAAATACACAGTATTCAGCTGAAAATTAATGAAGACGCAATAATCTCAAGTTACGGTAAACTTCAACCATTAAACACAAATCTCTATAGTGTGTCACTCTACTTAAATAGCCAGTCTGACGTACACCCATTTTCACATCAAAAGATTTATCATCAAAATAGCAAAATAAAGAAGTCTGAAACATGAAAATTGGAGATGACTTAACTTACGGTCAGATAGGGTCACCTGACTCCTTGAATGTCTCCTGATCGGTCAAATCTCACCTTGAGACATCAACAATTTTACACAAATATCACGCAGATACACTTCTCAGTTGCGATCGCAAAAACCGATTTGATTTAGATTCGCGGGGTTCCTTAGGGACCTAAATAACCCGATTTACAAAAGATACTTTGACCTGACCACGGCAGCATGAAGGAAACACAATAGAGTAAACAAAAACTGATGGACACGGAACAACGAGTATCAATATATATATCATGTTTATTCATCACACTCTCATGAATATTTACAAACCCACACTCTCTTCGTTGTGGCTCACATGGCGTACCATGGTAACACACGGAAGAAAGGATTTATACAAAAAGAAACGCTCTATTACTATTTCCAAGAATAAACTAGTTAAGTTCGACATCATACGTGACAGTCTCCAACACCAGTATTGTTATTTTTTGAAATGATGTAACATTTGCATCAGGGAAATGAATTTTATGTTGTTAGTTTTCATGTCCATTATCACCAAGGAAGAAGTGAAATGTATGTTTCAGAATGCAAGAAGTTTTGTAAAAAAATTGGATGAACTGTAGGGGTAGTCGAGACCTGGCTACACCCAGATACAAGTGATGTGGAGATACAAATTGATGGCTACCAAACGTTCCGGAAGGATAGGATAGACAAACGGTGAGGTGGAGTACTACTGTATGCAAAAAATGAATTATTCATTACGGAACAGAGAGACTTGGAGGAATACGAGGAAGCAATGTGGTGTCATTTCTCGACAAATGGAGAAAACCAACACTCATGAAAGCTCAGTATTGGTGTAGTATACAGGAGCCCATGTAATCTGGAAGAAGATATAAAACTACATACAACCCTCGAAAAGCTTATAGAAGAGACCATCGTCATGGGTGACTTTAATTACCCAGATATTGAGTGGGATATTCTACAGGCAAGCACAGGAAGATCGCAAGCCTTTCTTGATGTGGTAGATGATAATTTCTGGACACAACATCTAGAGGAACCAACGAGACTAAACGCAATACTAGACGTGGTGTAACGGGACTGACATTGCTTTGTACATAATGATCGTGATCTGTATGTCTTAATTCATGACATCAGCTACAAGTGTTACAACCTTTGTGAATGATGTCATGACCCTCACCAATTGCTTGCAGTATAATGTAAATTCCGATAATTGCTGATGATTGTTGATAAATAAATTGTATTACTAGAGAGTTGGAGTCCGCAAATCATTAATAAGAAGTTCATTGAATCTTTAAGTGTGTAGCATCCGTTACACTTGGCGTAGTTGGCAGGATGACTTCGTGTTAAGAGAGATTTGGACGGATTCTACTCAAAAAAATTTGTTGTGAGTGACTGAACAATTTCTGATTTTATATCGATTGGCCGAGATCAGAAGGCCTTGGCGGAGTGGTTATTGAAATTGACATTTTGATACTAGTACTGCATAAAATCACCATATATCATGGCAGACAGAACTGTCTATTTGCATAGATTTACGGGAGATTATATAACACAATTGTGCCACTTGAACCATATCGAAGTAAATCAATTCAAAACCAAACAAGAAAGGGTTAAGTGCCTTGCTGATCTGCCAAAAATGAAAGAACCTGACTCTGATCCAGCCCCCGATCAGCCAAATATGGGAGAGATTTTGGAGAAATTGGAACTGATTCGAAAGGGTGAGACTGCTGCCCTGTGTGAGTCCTTGCAATGACTGATGCCACATCCAAGTCAGTTTCCGCGATACGCTAATAAACAGAAGGATGAATGGCCTAGACTACTTGAACCGTATTTAACTGGAAAGGCACAGAAGGCCTTTTATGCCCTCCATGAGGAAGGTAAAAAGGACTATTCCAAGATATTTGCAATCATCCTCCACCACTATCAACGCACACCGGATGCCTACCGCCTCAAATTTAGGACTGCCTCTAAGAGCTCAGACAAAACATTTGAGGAGTTTGCCACTCGACTTGAACTTTATTATCAAAGATGGCTGGTACCTTCTGAGGAATCCCGAAAATCCAAAGATGTGACACGGATGAAAGAGCTGATTCTGATCGACCAGTTCCTGACCTCAGTGCGAAGTGATAATCTACGGACTAAACTTCGTGAGAAAAAATTGCCTAGGGTGCAGGCAGTTGCTCGATTTGCAGACGAGGTCTTACTCAACCGCAAAATGGAAGAATCTGTCCATAATTCCTTCAAAGGATCTTAGACTCCACACTCCAAATCACCAGAGTCCCGCCCACCCCCGAAGACAGAGGGAGAATCAACGGCCGCCAACACGCATTATCAGCAGAAAGGTAGCACTCAGTACTACAAAAATTTGCAAAACCATCGTGGGACATATGAAACTGTATGTTACCGGTGCCACCAACTTGGCCACTGGATTGTGGATTGCCCACAACCACCCCCTGTGAAACATGAAGCTTCACGTACATCTTCCAAGTATGACCAGAAACCTCCACAATCACGGGATATTCCAACTAAGCCTAGGAAAGGGCCTAAGGTCAATTTCTTGGAGGCCCAAGCATCATGTGGGGCCCCCTAGTGCTGGCCCATATATCATAGTCCAGTTGATGGGAAGTACATGCCCAGTGCAAGCATTCTTGATGCTGGTTCTGCAGTGTCCCTCGTCAGAGACAATTTGTGTGAGTCCATGGGCTTACCCGTAAATACAGAGCCAACACCACAATTGTTCACTGGTTAATGGAACAAAGTTCTACATTTCAGGCAGGTGGAAACATCCGTTGAAGCAGCAGGAATCCAAGTTCCTGTGAGCTTGCATCAGACAGATTGCCAACCCCTATACTGCTTGGCAGAGACTTTGCTACACGTGCGAAACTTGTCATAGATTTCAACCGAAATTCTTTCTGGGTTGATACTGGAGTGGATTACCCTTGCATCAAATGGCCCTTGCTTGGTTTACCCCCATCATCGGCTGTGACAATCCAAGTGACCCTGTGCCGTGCCAACGTGGTACTCTGGGTGCCGAAGTGACTACTCTGTCAGAGCCAATTTTTACCTCCGAGGACTGTCGTGACCTTGAAAGCATACTTGGTGAGTTTACAGAGGCTCTTTGTGATAAACCTGGCCGGACATCGTTATATACTCACCGCACATTGAGACTGGGGACACACCATCCGTCCGTGGACCCATTTATCGCTTGTCCCCCGAACGTAGCAAATCACTAAGAGTCCAGTTACATGAGATGCTGGCTCACGGTAGAATTGAACCATCCTGTTCTCCTTAGGCGTCGCCAGTAGTGATGGTACCAAAAGCTGAAAAAGGCGACTATCAGCTGTGCGTGGACTATCGCAAATTGAATCGACACCCAAAAATTGACGCATATCCTATGCCAACAATTAACTTTATCCTTCAGTCTCTCCCTGGAGCTACTGTTTTTTCATCCCTTGACCTCAAAATGTGAGAAGCTTGAAGAACAAGTTAGACTGCCTCCATAGTAACCTACTCGGTAATCTCCATCCACTTGGAAACTACAGAATCTTCGCTTTGACAGAAACTTGGTTGTCACCTGACGTCACCGATGCAGAAGTCACATTACCTGGTTGTACAATATTTCGCAAGGACAGATTGAATAGGAGAGGGGGAGGAGTTTTAATGGGCTGTCATGACTCACTGAAGTGCCGCCGAAGAAAAGCATTTGAACAGGATGATCTTGAGCTCATCTGGGTTGAGGTTAAGTCACGGAAAAGAGATCGCTGTCTACTAGGCATCTTCTACCGACCCCCCAACAGTGGAAGCCAACCACTGGTGGATCTTGGGGACTCTCTTACGAACGCTTCTCGAGAATACAGTAACATCTGTGTAATGGGTGACTTCAACCTCCCTGCCCTCCAATGGAATGTTGCGACCAGTTCACCAAACCCCAGAACGCCCATCGATGAGATTTTCGTGGATGCAGTACTGAGCGCCCACAATTTACGCCAGCTCAATTTCAACACTACAAGAGGTGAACACATTCTGGATCTTGCCCTCTGTACTGCCGACATGGAAGCAACTTGTCAGGTGGGGGACGATGTCTTCTCTTCTGACCACAGTTATCTCAGCATTACCATCACCATATCGCCTTCACTAAAGCACATCAATCAAACCGGATGAACTTCAACTACCGCAAAGCAAATATGAATGACTTACAGAGGACCCTGGAGTGTGTCCCATAGTGTTTAATGGAGGCAACATCCAATTGCCATGATGCGGCTTCAATCTTTCATGATTTAGTTGAGGCTGCTATCTCAGATGTTGTGCCGAGAGTTCGACCACGCCGCCCCACTCCACCATGGGTTGATGGAGAACTCAGACAAGCTCTGAAAGCCAAGGAAAAGGCTTTCAAAAAAAAACGTCGCGATTCCATCCCTGAAAATGTACAAGCTTTCAAGACGGCCCGGTCATTCTTTAAACAGCTAGCAAGAAAAAAGTACAGAGAGTATCTCGAGACATTAGGTGGGGACTTGGGGAGGAACCTAAAGCGCTTTTGGAGCTTCATAAAGACAAGATCACGAACACACACACACTGCCTCCGGTTCTTGAGAATGAAGTGAACGGAATTCAAGTAGATAATGCAGCCAGCAAAGCATCACTTTTGATGGACCATTTTCAAAGTACATACCCAGTACCTGACGATAGCGACAACTTACCAGATGTTCAGCCAGCCAGTTTGGACTCTATGCCACCTGTTTACATTGACAATATCATCACAGAGTGTGAACTCACTAAAATTGACCCTTCAAAGGCGTGTGGCCCTGATGATCTCCCTGGTTCAGTTTTGAAATCATGTGCCTCTGTTATCTGTAAGGGAGGACGGCAATACCTTTGGCTCGGCCCCGCCGATGAAAAGCTGGGCCAGGCCCGGGCAAAGTCCGGGCCACGCGGCCTTTATAATCCCCTACAGCTAACAAAAGACAAGCCAACTAATTAATAGACCTCTATTGTTGACCCAAACTTGACTGACAGCTCACTGGTCTTTTGTGCGCAATCGGGACACCCCAAACCATGAATAACAAAAGAGGATCATCCTCTTGTGGAAGTGCAGTCAAGCTTCAACGTCTCCGCTGGAAGAAAGACGTCCTCACAACTAGGCCGGGCGTTGGGAGGACGTTGCCGCATGATTGCGACATGCAGACATGCAGGAAGAAAGACGGCCTCACAACTAGGCCGGGCGTTGGGAGGGCATTGCCGCATGATTGTGACATGCAGACAAAATGTTATGAAGGTGATAAATGAAGTAAATGGTAGTGAAGTAGATGAACGAAAATATATTTGTTTGTTCGTGTAAAATTGTTTACCTGTTTAATTTTCTTTACAGAGGTGTCATTCTTCCCAAAATAATTTCACAAGTCTGAGAAATCAACCAAGAAAGTTTGTACCTCGTTTTCCCAATGTGTTTCCCAAAATGAAATATATGCCAATATAATATATGCCCGACAATTACTGTTCGTCTTTCTAAAAAAATAAATGACTCACTGCCGCTGACGGAGATCGTCGAGAAAATTGCAGAATGTAGAAAACCGATGATTTATATACTATTTCTTTATCTCAGCGCCTTGGAACATGTTTTTCATAGACAGATATGCAAAATACATGTAGACAGTAGTTTGCTTAACAGCTAGCTGTGGAACTCTTGAGCTCCCCTTCCCGTTCTTCGTTCTTTCCCCGACGTGCCAAATAAATTGCCCCGGGACCAATGGTTATGGTAGTGCTAAAATATTCCTCTAGAACTCCCCGCCCCCATGTCCCAAGCATTCCTAAGGAATAACAGGCATGTCAATCATTCTACCATTATTTTCTCCCACGGAAGTAATATTTTTTGCACGTTCTTCGTCCTTTCCCCGACGTGCCAAATAAATTGCCCCGGGACCAATTGTCATGGATTATGCTAAAATATTTCCCTGGAACTCCCCGCCCTATGTCCCAAGCCTTCCTATTAAAGAAACAATAGGCATGTCAATCATTTTACCATTATTTTCTTCCCCTGGAAGTATTATTTTTTTTGCACGCCAAATAAATGGGATAAGTTTTTGTCCAGTGACACATGTTTTATTTACAGTCACATAGCAGTAAAAATATACACAATCACTCTAATAATTGAACGTCACAACATTTTTAAATACACACGCATAACTTAGTGTCACATCAATGATTCCTTTACGAAATAAAACAAACAGAAAATGAATTAAAAAAAAAAAAAAAAAAAAATTACAAATAAAAGAAATAATACAGCTATAATCCGACCTCGCCCATCCTATGTGCAATTTTTTTTACACTTATTGTTCACGGCCTCCCTGATGACCCTGGCCCCATACCCAACAGTGTCCCCCGGATACTCTTTCTCAGCTTGTGCTATTATGGCGTTGTATCTCCCTTCCTCCTTCAAGGCACGCTTAATCACCACTCCTTTGGCCGTTCTCGTAGGCCCACCATTAACATTGCTGCTCGAAAGTTCTTCCTCCGAGAACACCTCTGATAGCAGCTTTAAAACAAACTGTTTCCCACACGCCGACAGAAGCAGTCTGTCTTCGTATGTCTGGCGGTGGATTGTAGTTGACGCGCCATCACCACCAATGACAACATCCTCATACGTAGAACCTTCAAGAAATCTAGGTCCTTGAGCAATCTCTGACGGTGAGCATCTCGAAGCCCTTGAGTACTCCAAAAGTCTGCTCAGGAGCCTATTCATCGTTTCCAATCTTTTGTTTATTCCGGCGACTTCCCTCCTGAGCGCCTCGTTGTCAGCCCGCAACGCGTTATTTGCCTCCTCTAGTTTGGTGACACGTTCCGGCACCTCCAGCAGCGCAACGAAACTGGTATGTTTGTAAACAATGGCCGATGGAGAAAAGGAGTGTCAAAAATCAACTGGCTGGCCGGAGGTGGTGACAACACTGCTGGAGGTGGGTCGGGAGCAGATGACGGACTTGGTGGGACGACGAGCGACTGGGGGGCCGGAGGTGGTGTCGACGCTACTGGAGGTGGGCTTGGCCTTGGAGCAGATGACGGACTTTGTGGGACGACGAGCGACTGGGGGGCCGGAGGTGGTGACGACGCTGCTGGAGGTGGGCTTGGAGCAGATGACGGACTTGGTGGGACGACGAGCGACTGGGGGGCCGGAGGTGGTGACGACGCTACTGGAGGTGGGCTTGGCCTTGGAGCAGATGACGGACTTTGTGGGACGACGAGCGACTGGGGGGCCAATGGAGTTTGTTGCAACTGCCCACAGAGTGAGGATTGAGGGACGTCGTCGTCAGCGTCCTCATCAGATGAATCCTCCGCCAACATCCTTCGTTTCGGAGCTGCAAAATAAAAAAGGAATTAAAATTAAAATCGGCTGCGTGTTTTCTTGCCTTAACAAATGTTTTAAAGAGCCCCTCTAAGGTCAAATTCAGTTTTAGGTAGTAAACATTGCTGAGAAATTAACTAGAAGCTTTTGCAAATAACGGTTATTCTAAAAAAAAAAAAAAATAGTTATGCACATTTTGTTTCGGTGGGGCCTGTTTTTGTTTTAATACATAGGCCTTTGGGATGCCCATCGGAGAAAATCAAGTTTACTAAAAAGCTTTTGGCGCACAGACCTTGTGCCCCCCCCCGTATTTCCAAAGTTTACAACCGATTTTCATGATTTTTTATGGTAACAAAGATTTTTTATCAAAGTGATCCTAGATATTTTAGGAAAAGTAAAAAAAAAATCCGCGGCGATCGGCTGCGGCGTTAAAAAGTTACGAGGAAAAATTGGAGCTGATAGAGTTAAGTATGCAGGGCAGAGCCAAAACTTACGATTCATGTCGATGATTTCTGCCTTGTGATAGCCACTCTTATACTTGACGTAAACTTCAGCTCCTGCTTCCAAAGAGCGGCCTTTGTTTTTCTTCCCCGAGATACGATTGAAAGAGACGATGTCATGCTGATTTTCTTTCAGCCACTTGATTTGAACAACTCGAGAAGACATGTCGGGTGAAATGCAGTACAGTGTATGAGAGACGCAAACAGATGTTGACTAGAAAGGCTTCAACGACGTTACTTATTGTTTATATACAGGGTCTTACACAATGATCATCGTAGGATGTCTTACTTTGAACTTTGTGACTTATTTCATTTGTCATCTCTTGCCCAAAGAAGAACAGTTAATGATTGTTTGTTTCTCTATGGACTTCTCCATAACCAGTACAATATAACAACCAATTTATTTTCCCTTCATGTTCCAGAACGTCCAACCAGATTTGCTTCCAAACGCATCGTGCATGTTCCACGGAACCGAGTGGAGGTAACTAAACAAGGCTTTGCTTCCAGGATTTCGTCTAGCTACAACCGACTTCATGAATTTATTCGGTGTTTGGGGCACCAACATTAAATTCCTTCCGCAAACAGGTTAATCAATGTATTTCCCACTCCTAGTTCTCTTATTTTATCTGTTTATTTATTCATTTCTTTATTTCATTATTCAATTCTTTATTAATTAATTAATTTATTTAATTAATTTGTTTATTTATATTACACTATTTATATTATTATTTTTATTTTTATTTGTATTCTTCATACCATGATTATTTATTTGTTTATTTGTTCGTTTGTTTTGTTTGTGTGTGTGTGTGTGTGTGTGGGTAGGCACACACACCGTTATGGGGACATTTATACAATGGAACAAAGGTCCCCACAACGTTTTTCTTTGTCAAACTCTGTCCCCACAGAGGGATTCTTTAGAAAAGGGAATAATAGAACAACAATAGGGAGTCCCCACAACTCGGTGTTAAAAAGACTGTGTGTGTGTGTGTGTGTGTGTGTGTGTGTGAACTTGTCATTGCTGCAAACCGAGCTCTTCTATGTGAATACACACTCGCACATCGGGGACTTTCATCAGAGCGAGGACGTCCTCGCTTTGAAAAATTGTGATAAATGGAGCATTGTAGGCAATTTGGACGCCAATGAAATATCTAAGCTTTTGGAAGCAATCCTCGATTTACGTCATTGGCGAGTGGAGTATGTGTGATTTAACACCTCTATGCCGGCGTTTAGCACTCCTAGGTGGTTACAGCGCCCTCTGTTGCTATTAAAAGCTTCCTTCTTGTGCAGAAGGGTAGATGAAGCGGCCATTTCTAATTCTAGAGAAGAGTCATTATGCATGACGGTTAGTTTATTCGGTTTGAGTTGGGTAGCGTGGTCCGGTCGATCCAGGGGGTTGTTGCAAGGCAGCTGTCATGGAGACGCGTCATAAACATTGAGTGTATTGCATCCATCCGAGGAGCGTCCCCCTCATTCGACTCATGGCAGCTCTCCAGAGTACACATGATATGGTGAGTAACATAATTTTTGTATATTGCATAGTTACAGTACTATTATTTAATATAAAAGTATAAATAGACTACACTAGCCTACCATACCTAGGTCAATACAGTCGTTTGACATTTGATCTAGTTTCCATACCTGCCTGCTGCTAACTAAGGTATTTGTTTACATTTGTTGTAATGGATGTTGGGCTTTTGGTTTATTTCCCTTTTTTAATATTCCTCTTGAGGAATTGGTTAGAAACATAACCATTAGGCTAATTATTGACCTCAACAAAGAAAATTCAAGCTTTCTAAGTGATTTTTGTTGGTAATGGATGTTGGGCTTTATTTTCCTTTTCCCTTGAGGAATTGGTTGGAAACATAACCATTAGACTAATTATTGACCTCAACAAAGAAAATTCAAGCTTTCTAAGTGATTTTTGTTGGTAATGGATGTTGGGCTTTATTTCTCTTTTTTAATTTTCCTATTGAGGAATTGGTTGGAAACATAACCATTAGGCTAATTATTGACCTCAACAAAGAAAAT
Source organism: Marthasterias glacialis (assembly GCA_911728455.2). Lineage (NCBI taxonomy): Eukaryota > Metazoa > Echinodermata > Asteroidea > Forcipulatida > Asteriidae > Marthasterias > Marthasterias glacialis. The sequence continues at coordinate 22,139,440 of OU452220.1, forward strand.
TCAAGCTTTCTAAGTGTTTTTTTTTTTTTTCTTTTTTTTTGGTAATGGATGTTGGGCTTTATTTCCCTTTTTTAATATTCCTCTTGAGGAATTGGTTGGAAACATAACTATTTAGCTAATTATTGACGTCAACAAAGAAAATTCAAGCTTTCTAAGTGTTTTTTTTTTTTGGTAATGGATGTTGGGCTTTATTTCCCCTTTTTAATATTCCTCTTGAGGAATTGGTTGGAAACATAACTATTTAGCTAATTATTGACCTCGACAAAGAAAATTCAAGCTTTCTAAGTGTTTTTTGTTGTTTTTTTCTTCTTTTTTTGGTAATGGATGTTGGGCTTTATTTCCCTTTTTTAATATTCCTCTTGAGGAATTGGTTGGAAACATAACCATTAGGCTAATTATTGACCTCAACAAAGAAAATTCAAGCTTTCTAAGTGTTTTTTTTTTTTGGGGGGGGGGGTTGGTAACGGATGGGCTTTATTTCCCTTTTTTAATATTCCTCTTGAGGAATTGGTTGGAAACATTACTATTACTATTAGACTAAATATGTACCTTAAAAAAGAAAATTCAAGCGGGCATTATTGCGCTGCTGCCACTCTCGTACATTCATGCACAAACGAACTAAAATGGCGAGCCCAACGTAGACGTGAAAATGGCTTTATTGTTGATGATTTCGACACTTCCTGACTAAATTAATGGAGATAAAGGTGCAGCTGGATAGGGTCGACATTTTAGACAAAGCAGATAATAACATATATGTTACATTTCTATGTCCTCTTTATAGTATCAAGAAGGAGACAGCGTGACGGCACTGTGGCCTCCGGACTTGTCATGGTATCCAGCCGTAATAACCTCCATAAACAAAGGTATTAAAAGTTAAACAACTTTTGTATTGTCAACACCCAAAATGACAGTTCCACACCTTATTGTGATCCCCATCACATGTAGACCACGTTTCAAACACCAAAATCAAAGTGGATTGAAACTTAATCAGAAAAGCTGTTAAACTCATTAGTTACTCATAGCCGCCCCTTTCCTGTGCACCCTCCCGAATAAGTCACAGCCCTTAGGCTATTGTGGTGCAAATCCAAACAACGATTGCCAACTCACAACTGCCATCTCCATCCCCGGACACAGTTAAGTTTGATGAAGTCTAATGACAAACTGTTTGCCTTTTATTTTTCAGGGAAGTCACTAACCAAGTACTCTGTTTGTTACACTGATGATGGCATGACACGCTGCTTATTTGAGCACCTGGTGAGTAAATGATCACGTATTCATTCCATCGGGCAAACAAATGTCCTCTGTAAATGTAAAAGATTGCCAAACCACTCGCCCTTTATGGCAGACAACTCTTTTTAAAGTGAAACCTGCATAATAACCACTCCGCACCCCCCCCCCAACATGGGATATATTGTTTGAAGGATGGTTTAAGTTCTGACTAGCTGGGGGTCAAGTGTTATTTGCCTAGCAACTGAAGGACACGCTGATCCACTCAACCCTAAGACATAATTATATTTAATTGGTGTGATAATCCAAATAATAACGCAGTGTTGTTAATTATGTCATTTATATTTTCCTTGCTAGCTGGCCCATCGAACATCAGATGAACAGGTCATCACTTCTGATCCTTCAAGGCTTAACAACCCCCACACCAGTTCCAGGGATGACAGTGACCCACAAGCTATTTCCGAAACCAATAAAGCTGTAGGGTCCGACACAAATGATCCTAGTGAGAAGTGTGCCGTAACTGTCATGCAGACCGATAATGTGGGTGGACAAAGGAAATGGGACAAGAAACACTTTTGCTTTTACTGTGATGAACCTCAGGCCAAGTTACCCCGTCACCTCAAGGCGTGTCATAAGGAGGAAAGGGAAGTTGCAGAGATAGCATCGGAGAACGACCTTAGTGCCCGCAAGAAACTTCTGTTATACATCCGCAATATCGGTAATCACAGACACAATAGCCAAGTCCTCAGAGAGGGACAGGGTGTCCTTATTGTAGGTTACAGACCCAATCATGAGGCAGCTCCACACGCATATGGACCATGCATACATTGTTATGGCTATTACGTGCGTCTTGATCTTTGGCGTCATCAGTGCCCACTTAAGCCTGCGCTCCCTGCACAGACTGTTGGTAGCAGTAGGATAGGTCGCGTTAGGGGGCGTGTAGCTAACAAGAGTGATTTGTTAAAACCTCCTCCTGCTGGTGTATCTTTCCAGTTGAACAAAGTTCTTAGTCTGATGAAGAGAGACGATGTTGCTCTGGTAGTCAAGAATGATTCTTTGATTCTCGAAGTCGCCAAACGTGAATACCTTAAGCTTGGCCACGATGCTACACAACATGGCTACATTTGAAACAAACTAAGAGAACTGGGTCGTCTTGTCATACGACTGAGAAAGAACACCCACCAACCAAATGCATCACTTGAAGTATGCGTGCATCCCCACCATCTGAATGATATCGTCAAGGCTGTTCATGATGTCGCCGGCTTCAGTGAAGGAAAGCAGATGTATGACGTTCCATCTCTAGCATTAAAGATAGGACATTCCATCAAGAAATGTGCACTCATACTGAAAGGAAATGCTATAGAGTGTTGTCTTAAGCACAAAGCGGAACAGGCCGAACAGTTTCTGCAGTTGTGTGAAATCAAGTGGCGAGAACATGTGTCAACCCATGCACACAGAACACTGTACCAAGGAAAGCGCAACAAACCTGCTGTTCTCCCGACAAATGCAGATGTGGTGAAAATGTCATCGTTCCTCAGTGAAACTGGCAAGAGGGAAGTGCAGCTCCTTCACTGTGCTCGGGGCCATGAAATCATACCAGCTTGGAAGAAATTGAATGAAGTCACACTGTGCCATCTCATTATGTTCAACCGCAGACGACAGGGGGAAGTATCTAAAATGAAACTGGAAGATTTCCACAAACACAGTGCAGCCATTGTCAATGGGGATTGCTTGATGACTGATCTTGAACGGCACCTCTGTAAAATGTTCAAAGTCGTTGAAGTAGTTGGTAAGAGGGGCAGAACTGTTCCTGTGCTTCTCGGTACTGATGCGATGGCGTGGTTGAATGCTCTGGTCGCAAATAGAAATGCAGCTGGAGTGGCACAAGACAACACATTCTTATTTGCACGAAGTTGTTACGGAGGCACAGGTCATATACGAGGAAGCGACTGTCTACGAGCATATGCAAATGAGGCGGGCCTTGACAATGCTGATAGCATACGATCTACAAAGCTCCGTAAACATGTAGCGACTGTTTCACAAATTCTTGCCGTGAAGGAGCATCAGCTTGAAACACTTGCAGACTTTATGGGTCATGATTTGCGGGTCCATCGCGAGTACTACCAGTTGCCAGACACTGTCCAGAGGGTTACCAAACTGTCTTGACTTTTTCTGAGCTTGGAGAGAGGCAACTTGGTTTCGCAACATGGCAAATCTTTGGAGGAGTTGCATGTTACTGGAGGTAAATAAACCCGTTTTTAAGTTGTCTTTCCAAATTACTACAAACTGTGGTTTTGGCTCCCGACCCCTCAAAGAAAATTCTTTTGGGGGCTCGTTAACTTTGCCTGGGGCCGTCATGACCTAACACCCACCCCCCTCCATGAAACATACTTCATACACAGTACGCCCCTGCCGCCTGCCCCCCCCCCATGGATTGGCCGCCATTTTTATTTGTTTGTGGAAAAGCAATCATAGCTAAATGTAGAAATTGCTCTTTGTTTTATTGCAGAAGGCTTCACCAGCAACGAGGACAGCAGCGATTCCGGTGACTCATGCGACCCGTCTTACCCGTCTTTGGAGGACAGTGTTAATGCCAGTAAGTTTGTCATATTTCTGTGCCTTTCGAACTGCCTTATTCTCTTGCATATGTTGGTCCTATTCCCTGTTTACACCCATAGACAATAATGTGATAAGGTGCCAGATTGCATTTGTTTTCCTTTCCAGCCCATCTCGGTTACTCGTTTTAAATGGTAGGATGAAACAAGATGACTGCACCATGAAAAACATCAATTGGGCTTTCTCTTGTCAGACATTTTATGCAGGTGTATCTTTACGCACTGTGCAATTTGTTATTTATTTTGTGCTAAATTGCTGATTGATTTACTCAGGGAGTAAATCTCACATCAGTGAAAAGTTAAATTTGTTGTTGTGAATAGGCCCCGTTTGATTATTTAACTTAATTTTCCCGTTCGTTCCTGTTTGTTGTAGGAAGGCCACCAACTGCAAAAGCTCGACAAATCAAGCGTCCCCCCTGGACTGCCGAGGAGAAGCAAGACGTATTGGAGGGCTTGCAGAGATTCTTTTTGCTGAAGAAACTTCCCGGAAAACGCGACATCGAAACGTCCTGTCCTGTGGCATTGCAGACGCGAACTTGGAGGAACATTAAAGACTTTTGTAGAAATACAATGAAACTTCAACAAATGTACGGTGTAATGCACCACCAAAGTACAGTCATAACGTAGAGTCACTCTGTAAGCCCCCCCCCCCAAGAAGAATAAAATACATGTACCATCCCCAAAAACATTCCATGGAAGGCTAGAATACACATTCGTACTCTTATCACATTACTCAACCGCAACAAAAGGGGTTCATGTGTTGTGTCCTCACATCGATAGGTACAATTCAACTGTTGGCAATGTCCTCCATTGGATAGGATGAAAAGTATGTCCTCACTCTGCAGTGTAGACATGTATGGGTGTGTGTGTGTGTGTGTGTGTGAGATGGTCAAGTTCTCACGTGCATGTGTGATCATCTGGGCGTACTAGCAAGGTAAAACTATCTTTTGTTTTAATAAAGTTTTGAAAAACTTGCGAAAAACAAATGATTATTATTATTAGTAGTAGTACAAATGTAGTAGTATTATTATATATAAATACAAATATATAAAAAAAAGCTGTATCCATTCGTTGTGTATCCCCGCTACTGCCGTTTACCAGGTTGTTTGCATCTTAACCGGGGTAGTGATCCCTGGTTTATCGGCAGCACGGTTCGGCTTCTGACTGGTCCCCCCGAGCAAAGTAGATTTGGTATTGCACATAGGACCGCCCACCAACTATAAGGGCTGGTTAGCTCAGTTGGTAGAGCGCTCGTACGGTATTCGAGAGGTCGCGGGTTCGAGTCCGGCATCAGCCAAATTTTCTTTGCTCACGCTATTTATTTATATATATATATATATATATATATTTTTTGTTTTATTTTTATTTATTTATTTTTTTTTTTTTTTGGGGGGGGGTATAATTTTAATATAATTGGAGGAGAAATAGTCCATGGTATACATAACATAGTCTAGTCTAGATAGTAGATGTCAGTGTCATGACTGTGGTGGTGGTTGTGAACAGTTACATGGGTTTTAGCTTTTTTTAATAAGAGTAAAGACTAGTAAGAGTTTTATAATAAAATGATCAGAATAATCTGACTGCACGTTCCTGACTGTATGATCTGACAATTGTGGACAAGGTCAAGGTAGTTGATATGGGCATGTAGTTTCGATCGTATGAAAAAGTGGGTCAATACATTCGTAATCAGTGGTAATAAATAATATAAGTATTAATATTATGTTGATCAATCTTGTTCAAAAATAAAGAACATTATTGATTGGTCAATTTGACCTTTTGACTATTTGTCTCACAATACAACATTACATTTGTTTTTGTTCTACAGTGTTTGACAATAAATAATGTTATTGATTATTTTTTGACATTTTATTTCACACTTTGCAGTTGATCTAAAAATTACATCATTGGATCATAGTAGGAGTGTGTAAGTGGACAGTTTACTGCATAATATTCATGGGTGATCCATGTGTGTAAGTATGAACCGATTTTAACATTTGGTATTTTGTACACAAAATTTACGCAGGATGTAAGGCCTCAGACACTCGTTACTTGCTATTTCCTGCAATAGGAATGCTAGTGTCAAGTTTTATCATCACTGGCCTTTAAAAAGGTGTAGTCTATTAAATGATTTTATTGAGAGGCACAGAATAACAGATTTAGGAAGGATTTACATGTGATGCACGAACTGTTATTGGAAAACAAGAAATGTGAAAAATGTTAACTTTTATTTTATGAAGTGTGCATAAAAATGCATGTAGATTGTCACAATGAATTAATAGTTTTAGAGTTTTGGAAATAGCTATGTACTGTACACTGCAATGAAAATAAACTCAAAAATAGGAGTCAAACTCAAATTAGGAGTCAAACGCAAGATCATATTGATGCAATTTGACAGTAATACACTCAGCAGAAGTATAAAGATGTATGTTGAACTAAAAACGGGTGTAATGCATTGACTCCATTACATGGATATAGTTATACATCAAACAGTAATTTATAACACCACATAAGAGTGAGTGTTGACAAATGACAATAGTGTTATACAATTGTAACTGTTTGATGTATATACTTAAGTGATGGAGTCAATAAAATATTTACATAATTTACATTTGTATTTTTATTTAATTATGCTTTCAGTGGTGGTTTTTATCTAGAGCCTAGTTTGATTACATACAGTGAGGAGTTTACAAGTTTCATCAGCTTCTGGAGGTAATGGACCATCAACATAGGCTTTGTTAGCCAACAAACAATTTAAGGTTAATTTTAGTCAACTGTTACTAACATCAATTTGATAGATTATTTGATACAATTTGAAAGTTAAACTACAGTGTTTGTCATCTTTTTTCTTTTCTTTCCACGTAATGATATAAATGAATTTTACAGCAAGTAGTAGTCTGTATTACCATTTAAAAGCTCCAAAATGTTTTTTTGTTCAAGTGTTATCATTGATAAATAACTCAATTTAAATTTGAAATGAATCGTACTGTAAATAATACCTCAATCTTGTACAGATGAGATTGTTGGGGTATGAGGTTTGGTTTTGTAATTTTATTGGGAGATTGGTGCAATGTCAAAATTTTAGATAAGAAGTCTCCTCTAACCCTTACAAGAGTGTGTTTAGATGTGTTATGATTTTTTGTTGTGATTACAAGAAACACTTGCATGAAGGCTATTTTTATATAAATCAGTTTTTGTTTTGGCAAGATATTTGTGGGTAGGTTATGCATGTGAATACTTTTGGTTTCTTTAAACAGAACAATGTGGGATTTTGGTTTAATAAAAAGGTGTTTTGGGCAGGTTTTCCACATCTGTGATTAAGTCGATTCTAATTGTACTGTTTTTGTTTCTTTAAAACTCACAGTGGACAGCATGACAGACTAGTGGCTACACGTGTTAACCTCGGGCTCTTGCTTAATTTTACCTCCAACTCCGGATTCTCGCTCACACGTTTTATTTTGTTGGCCAAGTCGTTCCAGAACGATCCCCTAACCCATCAAGAACACTTTGAGGATCTTCTGGCCATAAACTATGCCTGCTGGACGGAAAAAGACCCCAAAAACTCCCGACCGACATGATGACCAAGAACCCCCGGCTCTATCTCCACAGCCTTACCGGGAGTCAGCCAAGCATCCAGGGGCCGATGAACGTGAATTCGAGCGCTTTGTACGAGAGACACTGGTGGAGATCCGTGATGCCCAAGGTTCAGTAAACCAGCGCATTGATCGCCTTGAAGCCAATTATATTTCGTCCTAGTCGTCAGACTCACACTGTATTATTGTTCCTTGTAATACGGTTTGCACCACCCCTTTGAAGAAAATGGTTCATTCCTTCATTCATAAAAATGCAAATTAGCTGTAGTCCCCCCAGGTATAAGACCATCATGCGACCGTTGAACCACGTCTTTTTTCTCGTGGTACGGTTAGCACACTTACACAGATGCACAGTAGTACACACTACTTTTTGCGTGGTTTTATCGACATACATGTACTACGTGGCGGTGATAGCAGAATTTCTACAAGTCTTTGCTAAGGAAATTTGAAGTTATGTCTTCCAAGAAGGGAAAATCTACCGATAAACTGCCTAAAGATACAGCCAAACCTTCTACTTCGTCAACCTCGCCTAGGGTTGAACGAACACGGTCTCACGCTCCAGCCCCGCCTCGGGCTGACGAGCGCCATTTGGGAGACCCAGAAAGCGGACTGCCTTGTCCAATTTCTGCCAGTGGTACGGGAGAGTCTACACCAGAACCCCCTCAGCCGGTTCCTCCGGTCTCAAGAGCACCTCGGGCGTTCAACCTAGCCCAAGGTAGATACGGACAAACCTCGCCTTGGGTTGTCCCTCCGAACCATCAAGGGCCTGATACATGTACTTACCCGGGACATCAATGGACTCTTCCACAGGCGGGCCTTAACGCTAGCGGGCAGCATCCATTCAACATGGCGGCACCCATGCCACCGATGCCGCCGCAATTTTGGCCACCTTCCTGGTACAACGGACCTCAACAGTGGCCGAACAACGTCGCTCAACAACATGAAGTTAATCCGGTGACCCCGGGCCAGCTTTCACTTCCACCAGCGTCGGTGAGTCCGTTTGGGGTTGGAGGTATCCCCGTAAATAGAGATGAATTTGGGTCCACCAGCGACACGGCCGCGGATGTGGAGATCGTCGCAGGTGGCGACACCGACTTACCTACCGGTGAGTTTCGTAACCCCCATCGCAAAACGGTGGGCACTCCAGTGACAGAGAAGGTTATTAATTGGTGGGAAGAACTCCGTTCAAACAAATTGGCACATGAAGATTTCAGAGAGGAACTGCAAGCCAACCAGGTCCCAACAGAGCAGGAAAAATATTTTAAAGCCCCGGAATTGCCGAGTCAGGTGAAATCCTCCTTCAAGGAAGCTCGATCTTCCTTGGTAACCCAAGATGAAAAGCTGAAAGACTCCCACAATCATCTGCTGAAGGTAGCTTTGCCTCTTACACACCTGTTTGATGCTTTGGTGGATACTTCATGCCCAGAGTCGGTTGATACTAGTTTAGTGTTGCAGCATGTTACATCAGCACTCATTCTGCTTGGTTCAGCGAGCCAAAGCCTGGCTTTGTCTAGACAACATGCTTTTGATGATCTTCTGGACAGACGATTTGACAGCCTCAAGCGTATTTCTCCTTCTATAGAAGCTTTGTTTGGAGGTAACTTGACCAAAGACATAGAGGAAGCAGAGAAGGCAAGCAAGCTGGCTGCTAAAGTAACCAAGTCTGGAGGATCCACTTCTTCTTCATTTAAAGGGAATAAATTCTCCCCTTACTACTCTGCAATGACCCGGAAGTTTCGTGGCAGCCGCCCCTTCCAATACCAAGGCAGACAAAGCTCAACCTACAAGTCTAAGTATGGAGCTCAAAAATTTGCAGCGCCAAATCGAGGCAGATTTCGAGCTGACCGAGGTTCAGAGGATTCCAAGACAAAAAAGTAGTTTGCTCAGAGTTGCAGACAAGTCGTCTTCAATATTTTGTTCCCGTTTGGAGATCCCTCACACAGGACAGTTGGATACTACAATCGGTGACTGCACACAAAATAGATTTTGTTTCAATTCCGTTCCAGTTACAGCACAGAGTGCCGGTAACAACTATGGATTCCCAGTCTCAAGTAGAGATTGCTCAACTAGAGGTTCAGAAGTTACAGAACAAAGGGGCCGTCACTGTGGAAATACCAGTGGAGGGCCAGTTTATTTCTTCACTGTTCCTAATTCCCAAGAAGTCTGGGGAACTTCGACCAGTTATAAATCTGCGTTCGCTCAACAAGTTTGTAAAGTACGAACACTTCAAGATGGAAGGTATCAAGCTAGTCAAAGATCTGCTAACTCAGGGAGACTTTTTGACAACAATCGACCTCAAAGACGCTTACTTCATGATCCCAATTCATCACGATCATCGGAAATATCTTCGTTTCATTTGGCAGAACATCCTGTTCCAATTTACTTGCCTACCATTCGGGCTGTCAAGCGCTCCTCGCACATTTACAAAAATCTTGAAGCCAGTCGCAGCACACTTGCGAGAAAAGGGAATTCGATGTGTGTTCTACCTAGACGACATCCTTATCCTGGGCAAATCCGAAAGGGAGTGTACAGAAAACGTTGGGCTCACGGTCAGCCTGCTACAGCAACTAGGTTTCCTCATCAATTGGGGGAAATCACAGCTCCATCCAGTACAACGGTTAGCTTACCTGGGGTTTTGCATCGATTCCCATACAATGACTCTGTCTCTACCAGCAGAGAAAGTCAACCACATCGTCAATCACTGCCAGGACATCTTGAACTCTCAGACCTTAACAGTCCGGGAATTGGCCCAGCTCATCGGTCGACTGTCGTCAAGCATACAAGCAGTGTTCCCAGCACCTCTGTACTACCGAAGCTTGCAACAAGACAAGATTGTATCACTACACAAAAACAACTCGTACGAGTCACAAGTACTCCTATCCCAGGCATCCAAAAGAGAACTAGAAACCTGGATCAGTTGTGTAAAGAGTTGGAATGGTCAGACACTTCTTATTCCGAACCCGGACATAACGCTACAAACAGATGCGTCACTACAAGGTTGGGGTGCTTGCATGATGCCAGACATCCGGACTGGAGGCAGATGGTCCAAAGTAGAACGAAATCTGCATATCAATCATTTAGAACTACTGTCGGTGTACTATGCCCTTCAAGCATTGGTGAGCCATCGACAGAACTTACACATCTGTCTACAAGTAGACAACATGACAGCCATTTCGTACATAACCCACAAAGGGGGAACACATTCTCAAGAACTGTCCAACCTAGCAATCAAGATCTGGACATGGTGCCTGCACAGAGGGATTACACTGACAGTAGAATTTATCCCAGGAGTGGAGAACATCTCAGCAGACGAAATGTCAAGACATTTCAACGATCGCACAGAATGGCAATTACTCCCAGAAGTCTTCAGAAACGTTCTACAAGCTCTGGAATTTCAGCCAACAGTCGACCTGTTTGCATCACGTCTGAACAAACAACTCCCCAACTTCGTGTCATGGCATCCAGGCCCTCTGGCATGGAGGGTAGATGCATTCTCCATCAGTTGGAACAACCTGGCAGGCTACATGTTCCCTCCGTTCTCCCTGCTCTCAAGATGCCTTCAGAAAGTTCGAGTAGAGAAGTCCACAGTGCTACTTATAGCACCAGTGTGGAAGACACAGCCCTGGTATCCACTGATACTAGAGCTAACAACACAAACACCATTGTTGCTTCCAAAGCGTCCAGATCTTCTCAAACTCTGCCACAACGGTCAAACCCATCCAATGCAGGATGCAATACAATTAGCCGCATGGGTGCTATCAGGAAAGCGCTGGCTACAAGAGGCCTTTCGCAAAAGGTGTCTTCAGTTATCCTGTCATCATGGCGAAAAGGCACAAATGCACAGTTTAACTCCTCATGGAAACGCTGGAGTCGCTGGTGTCTTCAACAACAACTTGATCCAGTTCATGCACCTTTAGCACAAATTCTTGAATTTCTTCATCAACTAATAGAGGATGGTCTCCAGTATAGGACCATCAATGTCTACAGGTCAGCCATTTCCTCGGCACATGCTCATGTAAACAATGCACCAATCGGACAACACCACTTGATGACGAGGTTCTTTAAGGGCCTCTTCAACATCCGTCCTCCTAAGCCTAAGTATTGCTCTACTTGGGATGTTGGGAAAGTTCTGCGCTACCTCAGCTCTCTTCCAACCAACAGAGAACTAAACTTACGTCAATTGACACTAAAAGTAGCGATGTTGGTGGCACTTGTAACAGCAGGACGCTGTTCATCTTTATTGGCATTAGATCTACAACATGTGAAAAGATCTAAATCAGCATTTGAATTTGCTCCAGTAGCCCAGGCCAAATGTTCGACAGCATACAGGCCTGTGCAAAGTGTGGTATTAGAGCGATTCTCATCAAATCCTCAACTATGCGTCTTCCTAGCACTGAAGGAATACATCAACAGAACCAAACCCTTCAGGAGCCAGAACAACCTGAAGTTAACCAGACTGTTTTTATCCTTCGGCAAGCCTCATCACTGTGTGGTCTCATCCACAATTGCAAGATGGCTGAAAACTGTCATGGCAGCAGCAGGGATAGACATTTCCCAGTTTAAAGCTCATTCTACACGTGCAGCTTCCACTTCAGCTGCTGCACGGTTAGGAGTGTCAACAGCTCAAATCCTGCTAACAGCAGATTGGTCGTCAGCTAACACCTTCACAAAATTCTACAAACGAGATGTGGAAGGTACACAAGAATTTGGAAAAGCAGTCCTGTCTTCGGCACAGCTATGAAATATACAGTGTGAGTCTGACGACTAGGACGAAATATAATTTCCAATTATGTAAGGGACTTACCTGCTATATAATTGGAATTATATGAGGACGTAGGAGGAGAGACTCACACTCCCTCCCGGCGCCTCAGATTTCTTCAGTTCCCACCCATCTGTGAGTCAGCCTCAGCCAGGCCTTTGCTTGGTTAGTTTTAGATCTACAAAGAGACGTGGTTCAACGGTCGCATGATGGTCTTATACCTGGGGGGACTACAGCTAATTTGCATTTTTATGAATGAAGGAATGAACCATTTTCTTCAAAGGGGTGGTGCAAACCGTATTACAAGGAACAATAATACAGTGTGAGTCTCTCCTCCTACGTCCTCATATAATTCCAATTATATAGCAGGTAAGTCCCTTACATAATTGGAAATTTCAATGCATCAATGGAGTTTGAAAGTAAGCGGACTGCTGACCTCGAACAAAAGACAAAGGAGTTGGATAAGCTGACAGCAAAGGTACTACAAGCCTAGGAAACCCTGTATAAACATGCTGAGCAACTAAATAAGCTCGAAAGATTTAGTCGCCGAAGCAACATCAGAATCATCGGACTACCTCAAGATAAAAACGAGGACTGTCTAGCCCTAACGACAAAAATCCTGAAAGAGAAGTTTGATCTCCATGATATCAAACTTGAGAGAGTTCATCGCGATGGCCCCAAAATACCAGGCAGACCACAGCATCTACTTGCAAAAGTAAACTGTTACCAGGATAAGGTCACCATCCTCCGTAAACAACGTCAGGTGCTAGCAGATGTGCCTTATTTTTGCGTAGAGGACCTTACACATCAAGATCTCCAGGAAAAACGACGATGGTCTCGTGAAGTGTCGAAAGCCTATCAGGAGGGCAAGAAATACCGTTTTGTCGCTGGTAAATGGCGCGACCAAGGAGGAGCATTGGCTCCTTTCTACCGAGGGTAAGGTGTTCTCAGACGCCAGTACAACATTCATAATCATTCACATCATTACCAGCTCATCCGTCTGCTTTTTATTTTCGACAAGCATCTCCTACATGCTAATCTCCGTTACTTTTCATGGACTTTAACTTCATTTATTTTGCATTTTCATCATTAAAATCTGTCTCCATGCGCAAACACTGAGTCACCCACAAAAGGTGATTTTATTTATAAGGTTATGTTTATGATTTATTTTTGTAGCTCGAGGTGTAACACTTGCATTTGCTATGAAACTTGTTCTGTTCACGCTCATTTATCTGACCCATTTGAGCTTTCTGTTCCGTCATAAGCTAACTGTGTTCTTATCATTGCTTAATACAATTGTATTTTGTTGTTGTTATATTTCATTGTTTCATTTGGCATGTTTTCTAACTTGACTGTTAGTTATTTGTTGTTTGCGTGTTTGACTTTGTCATTTATTAACTATGTAATTGTTCTATTTAATGCTCATCAATTACACTTATGAACCAATCAAATGTTGAAACTGTTATAAATCCTTCCATAGATCCTGACGTAAACTTTGTGACTCCTAATATATCCTGTGATTATTATGACTTTAAACAATTCTCTAATGATTTCAATAATAACGACAATACCAAATTGTTACATGTCAATGCACGTAGTTTACAAAAGAATATATCGAATCTTATAAACTTGATGAACCCTTTAGGGAATAAGTTTTCACTTATTGCCATATCAGAGACATGGTTAAAGGATATAAGGGACCCACTTATATGTATTGATTGGAGTAGTTTATAAACCTCCGAGTGCTTCATGTGATAATTTTTCTGTGCTTATTAATGAAATTTTGGATAATATTAGCATTGAAAACAAAAAGTGCTTTATTATGGGTGATTTTAATATTAATTTATTGGAATATGATACAAATAATGGTGTTCATAACTTTATTGATATTCTATCTTCACAATCTTTTTATCCTACCATGAATAAACCTACAAGAATTACTGTAAATAGTGCAACTGTAATTGATAACATCTTAACTAATGACTTCCATAACCATACTGCTGGTGTCTTAGAAATGGATATAAGTGATCACTTACCTGTATTTTTAATTATTGACAGATTCAAAGAGAAGGCTCAGTTTGAACAAATTTACAGTAGAAAACGTGATTTTAATAATAGCATCGATAACTTTGTGAATGACTTAAATTTAACCGATTGGTCTTATCTTACCTCACAGAATGATGTTCATGATATGTATGACTCATTTTTAACTCGTGTTCTAAAACTTTATGACAAATATTTTCCACTTAAACAAGTGAAGTGTCGTTACAACAAACACAAGTCACCCTGGCTATCAGATGGTATTTACAATTCAATAAGGAGAAAAAATTATCTCTATAAAAAGTTTCTGAGAAATCCATTTCTCAAAATAAATCAATTTATACTGTGTATAAAAACAAGTTAAATAACTTAATTAAAACGTCAAAGAATATGTATTTCCGTTCAAAATTTAGTCAGAAAAAGGGTAATATCAAGGGTACTTGGAATGTTATTAACTCTATTCTAAACAAGGATCAGCGGAAATGCAATCCTTCTTACTTTGTTCAAGATGGTACAACAATTGACAATGACAAAGAAATTGCTGATGTATTTAACGAGTATTTTGTTAACGTTGGCACTAGACTTGCCAGTAATCTGCCATTATAAAATACCACATTTAATTCCTTTCTGCCGAGTCGAGAGGTACATTCCCTTTTCTTAAATCCTATTACGCAAGATGAAATTGTCGACATCCTTGACAAAATGCCTAATGGTAAGGCTCCTGGCTTTGATGGCCTAAATGCTCTTGTTATCAAACAGGCTAAGTATGTCTTAGCAAAGCCACTTGCTTGTATCTTTAACGAGTCTATAATAACGGGAATTTTCCCTGATGGTTTAAAGATTGGTAAGGTCACACCAATTCACAAGGGTGGGGACAAACACAATGTTGGCAATTATAGACCAATATCAGTTTCAAGTACCTTCTCAAAGGTTTTTGAAAAATTGATATACTGCCGTCTAATTAAATTTATAAATAAAAATAATATTTTTTGTGAATCGCAATTTGGCTTTAGAGAAAAACGGTCAACCGAACTAGCAACTTCCTTTGTTGTTAATAAACTACTTAAAGCTGTAGATGATGAAAAATTTACTATCGGTATATTTTTGGATCTTTCGAAAGCTTTTGACACGGTTAACCATGATATTTTAATTTCTAAACTGGAAAATTATGGTGTCCGTGGTTTAGCTTTGAATTGGTTTAAAAGTTACTTATCTAATCGTAAACAATTTGTTTCTTACAACTATGAAAATTCCAATGAGTAAATTATTCGTTGTGGAGTTCCACAGGGTTCTATACTAGGTCCTTTACTATTCATTATTTATCTTAATGACATTTCTTATACATCTAGTATCATATCTTTCTGCTTGTTTGCAGATGACACAAGTTTGATGTATAGCCATAATAATGTTGATACGGCTACTCAGGTTTTTAACATGGAGCTTGAAAAAATAAGTAACTGGCTTTTAGCAAATAAATTGTGTATTAATTTGCTTAAATCAAACTATATGATCTTTTGCTCGAGACAACATAAGTGTACCCAATTTATCCCACCAGTTCTTAATGGTGTTAATTTAAAACGTGTTACAAATACCAAATTTCTAGGTGTAATAATTGACGAAAATCTTACTTGGAAGAAACATGTCAGTGAAATCTCGACCAAGTTATCTAAAACTGTTGGTATACTAAATCGCCTAAAAAATGTCATCCCAAGTGATATTCTAGTTATTCTTTACAATTCTTTTGTTCTGCCGTATTTAAATTACTCAGTTCTCACCTGGGGCAGTTCCTCAGTAAATTGTGACAAACTTTTGTTGTTACAAAAACGCGCTGTTCGAATTATTTCTAATGCTGGTTACCGTGATCATTCTGCTCATTTGTTTGCAAAACTTAAGATGTTAAAATTTAAAGACCTTTACTCCCTAAATCTAGGCAAATTTATGTTCAAATACATGAATAATAGTTTACCTGGTAGTCTTAGTTCGTGTTTCACATTAACCTCAAATTTACATTCTCCTAGTACACGAAGTGCTTCCGGGAAAAATTTACATGTCTGTTATAACCGAACGTCATTGTTTAAAAAATAGTCTTGTTCAGCGTGGTGTAAATTACTGGAATAGTCTTAGTGAGTCTATCAAAAAGTCACCCTCGCTGGCTATATTTACCAGAAAACTAAAACAACTTCTTGAAGCATATTTGTAATCCATAACTCTTTATTGATTGTGTATTGTTAGGCCTATGTCTCTGTACCTGCAAGCACATTTGAGTTACTGTACTTATGTACATGTACATGTATATGTCTTGTGTCCTGTCCTGTCCTGCATCTTTGTCTGTCCCTAGGTTTGGGCACAAAAGCACTCTTGCTTCACCCATACCTAAATGTTTGTCCTTTTGTGTATTTTGATATTTGATACATGTAATAATAAATATCCAATTAGGTATCATATTGTGTACATTGTACTGTAAAACATTGTATAACTCTTTCTTCAAGGACATCATTGAAATAAATGTATTGAAATGAAAAAAACATTCTGGAGCAGGATGGGGGCGAATATGAGCATTCTTGCTGGCCATGATGATGCCGCTTACTTGTCTATTAAAATTACGGATCAAGATGACCTGTCCTTCTTGGAATTGCCCACAGACGTTGTCATAAGCCACACATTTGATGGCACCTGTGTGATCTGTCAGACTAAGCTCGTGAGCTTTATCGTTGGATGTTTTTACAGTGAGAGTGTTGATGGCTTTCGGGTAACCAACGGTTTCTAAATCATATTACTCATGGATATCAGGGTGATGGTGCTCGTAAGCAAACATCACTAAAAAGCGGTCAAAAAGACTCAACGTGGTTAACATGTCAGAATGTGAGTTCATCTCAATTACTCATGTCAGTCGTTACTGTTGTGTTCTTGTCCAAAATGCTGAGTGTTTAAAAATGTGCATTGTACTCATGTGCTTGTGCTTGAGTCACCAGAAAATGGCTTGAACTTTATTACTTATGGCTATCATGGTGATTGTGCATAAAAAACACCACAGAAGATCGAAAATTAATAATACGTCTCTCTAATTCTCTTGGACCAAAGTCATTGGTATGTAGATTGTAAAGTTAAGCAGTCATTATGGTTTTGCATTTTTCTAATACGGTATTGTAGGCCTACTTATCCATTTCCATGAAACTCCAAAATAAGATTTATTGTTAGCCAAAGTTCTGTACCAGTAAATTGATCCTGCTTTATATGAAATCAGCCATACCACTCTTATTATCGAATTGGGTGTTGAAATACCCATTATGGTGTTGGTTTGTTAAAGTGAATAAGACTCCAGGAAACAACATAGGGGATGGGATTTACAGTAAATAAGTAGGCTACAATCGCAAATGCATTGATTAAAATGTATATTTAGTCAACTGTCAATCTCATGCTGCAAGGTTTTATTGACACATTTATGAATGAATTAAACCTATGTAACACACATAGACAACAACAGTGTTTTGCATAAACGTATATAGGCCTATGCTGATATTAACAAAATGTTTGCAATTTTGATACCATTATCCGGTCTTCTTAAGTATGAATACTTAAGTTAAAAGAAATGTTATGTTGATAATGTCCTTTACTTTTATACAAACAATATATTGTTTAATTCTGCTAAGAACGTATTACATGTATATAATATTATTGTTATCTGGTATTATTTAACAGTTTAGATGCAGTTTGAAGTTTGAACTATCTGTTTTTGTTTGTTCCACATATTATTTTAATAAAGACATTGAACAATAAAGAATAAATGTTATACAATGTGTCGTGAATTTATTGTTTCTTCCCACAAATGCAATAATGTTTGTTTGACATTGGCATCAGGTTTTATTTTGTTTTGTTGTTTTGCACCTAATGAAAGCCCTTTAAAATGTTCGCTCATCTGGCAAAGGATGTTATGCATTACAGATTTCAGAATCCCATTGAAATGTTTTAGAAAAGTGTGCCATAATGCGATCGTTAATGCAAAGCCACTCCGGATTTTTAGGTTTAGTTTTTCAACTGAAAATCTTACGATAAAAAAGCCGGTTCTAAACGAAAGCAAGGTCAAATGCTAACAAAACACTTTTGTCGTGGAAAAGACCATGAAAATAGCCTATTGGTAGCATTTGTGGTTCTCAAGATATAAATTTTCTCGCTATTTAATGTAATGACGTCATCAATGAAGTCATCAGTTCAAAAAAGTGGTGGTTTTGGTGCGAGACATTATCACTCAACTATTCCAATTTTCCGCTCTGCACATAGCGCTCAATGTTTCTAAAATCTTTATTCCCAACAGCGCCCTCTTTCGTTGGACCAAAAAGAGCGCCGTTGGGTATTCCCCCAAAAATTCGCGCCATATGAGTTTTACAAATTTTAAACTTTGATTCATTGTAATTTGATGCCCGATGACGTCATTATGACGTAGTTAGGTCTGTGGTGTCTTGATACCAAGGTTCACCTATCTGTTGAGTTTCAACGTTCAAATCAATCTCAATCTTGAGTTATTCCGTAGATAAGCTTGAAAGTTGTTTTTTGATGAAAAAACACGGAGGCGAACATTGACCCAGGGTAACGACCCGGAAGTTAAGGTCGTACGATTTTGGCGTTAACTTTTCAAATGTTGTCCAAGTCTTTATCTCTTTGATGCCTAAGTATGAACACACATACGTGCATCACCATTATCTCCGAGGACCCTTTTGCGGGGCAGATATGCAATAATATAGAGACTCTTTTTTTTCTAGTATTATATTGCACTTTAGTCACTTGAATTGTTTTATTTGGTTGTTTTTTTTTCTATGATTTTTGTTATTCATGCGAGGACATTTCTCGGTTTGATATGCAAGTGAGGACAACTGCATCATGGGGTGTTTAGATTTAATGTTAACATCTCTCCGAGGACAATACGTTACTTCATGTTAAATTTAATGTTAACATCTTTCCGAGGAAAATAAGTTACTTTATGCATTATATGATGGAGGTTTGTTTAGATTTAATGTTAAGATCTTTCCGAGGACAATAAGTTACTTTATGCATTATATGATGGAGGTTTGTTTAGATTTAAAGTTAACATCTCTCCGAGGACAACACTTTACTTTATGCATTTTGTGATGGGGGTTTGTTTAGATTTAATGTTAACATCTCTCCGAGGACAACACGTTACTTTATGCATTATGTGATGGGGTTTGTTTAGATTTAATGTTAACACCTCTCCGAGGACAATACGTTACTTCATGCCTTATGTGATGGAGGTTTGTCTAGATTTAATGTTAACATCTCTCCGAGGACAATACGTTACTTTATGCATTATGTGATGGGGTTTGTTTAGATTTAATGTTAACATCTCTCCGAGGACAATACGTTACTTTGTGCATTATGTGATGGGGGGTTTGTTTAGATTTAATGTTAACACCTCTCCGAGGACAATACGTTACTTCATGCCTTATGTGATGGAGGTTTGTCTAGATTTAATGTTAACATCTCTCCGAGGACAATACGTTACTTTATGCATTATGTGATGGGGTTTGTTTAGATTTAATGTTAACATCTCTCCGAGGACAATACGTTACTTTGTGCATTATGTGATGGGGGGTTTGTTTAGATTTAATGTTAACATCTCTCCTAGGACAATACGTTACTTTATGCATTATGTGATGGGGGTTTGTTTAGATTTAATGTTAACATCTCTCCGAGGACAATACGTTACTTCATGCCTTATGTGATGGAGGTTTGTTTAGATTTAATGTTAACATCTCTCCGAGGACAATACGTTACTTTATGCATTATGTGATGGGGGTTTGTTTAGATTTAATGTTTACATCTCTCCGAGGACAATACGTTACTTTATGCATTATGTGATGGGGGGTTTGTTTAGATTTAATGTTAACATCTCTCCGAGGAAAATACGTTATTTTATGCATTATGGGATGGGGGTTTGTTTAGATTTAATGTTAACATCTCTCCGAGGACAATACGTTTCTTTATGCATTATTTGATGGGGTTTGTTTAGATTTAATGTTAACATCTCTCCGAGGACAATACGTTACTTTGTGCATTATATGATGGGGTTTGTTTAGATTTAATGTTAACATCTCTCCGAGGACAATACGTTATTTTGTGCATTATGTGATGGGGGTTTGTTTAGATTAAATGTTAACATCTATCCGAGGACAACGCCTTGCTCTACGTGATATAAACATGTTAGTGGATGTGGGAATAGACTTAAGCGTTGACATTTCTTTGACGACAGTACTATTATGGTTACACCACTATATGCATTAGTGGTTTGACTGGGATTGAGGGGGGGGGGCACCAGCACTCAGACTTGTAGGACAGGAATCTGGTTTGGATATCAATGACTAAGTGTTGTTTTCTAAGAATTATTGGAAATAGGAAGGTTGGGATGGGGTGTTCGTAATGGGAGAGTCTGACTATTCTCCCTTAGATCTATTTAACCTATAATGTCAGACCCATGGCAATTCAACCAGGGAAAACAATTCTAGTAGATCTCTGCTGATACAAACTATCAACTTTTCAAAAACAACTGAAACCAATTTATTCAACATTTAGCTTATTCAATCAAACATACATATCTCAAGATTGCACATTAATTACAAATTGGTAATTAGGTTCAAACAATTAACAATTGGTGTGCAATGCAAGGTTAAGTCATTTATGAAATAATTAAAGTGTAAATTTCGACTTGTATACGTTGTTTTAATCTCAAAATTATGCAACTAAATGTTGCACATAAATAAAATATCTGATCTGAATTTGGAAACAACTATTTGGAGACAATAATTGAAACAAGTGCTGGAAATACACTTTCAAATGTGGTCTAGTGGTACATTTAAAAAAAAACTTCCCATACTCAAATTCAAACATGTTGAATGAAAATGAAAATGTCTAGTTATGCCACTGAAGGTATAATATAATAACTTTAAACCAATAGGAAAATGTTTAACAAAAAACTGCAGCAAACCAACAGGGCTCATTTTCATTGCCATGCTTACCAAAGAATTCTGCACCTAAGGCACCCTGTAAAGCACATACTTTCATCAGGTCATGGCAGCACCTAAGGCACCCTGTAAAGCACACACTTTCATCATGTCATGGCAGGACCTAAGGCACCCTGTAAATCACATACTTTCATCAGGTCATGGCAGGACCTAAGGCACCCTGTAAAGCACATACTTTCATCAGGTCATGGCAGCACCTAAGGCACCCTGTAAATCACATACTTTCATCAGGTCATGGCAGGACTTAAGATCATGCAGAATTCCGCAGCAAGCAGTTCCATGAAATAGGGCTCAGAAAAATGTTAACAAGAAAACTGCAATAGACCAACAGGAAACATTTCTAACATGAAAACTGAAGTTACCCAACTGCAGGACCATTCTAAATCATTTCATATTACTGTGAAGATTCACACTTTCATATTTTATGTAAATATGGAAAGATAGCACCATGCATTTGGGTACAACACCAACACTTGAGGTAGACTGTAAAGTGGATTATACTGTCATGCATGTCATATCATACCCATGCATCCTGTTAGATTAATGGAAATTTTAAAAAGTTTTGATTTAAAACAAAGTCATTTGAACAAAAATCATGTACAGCAACACTAATTACTTTTAAATTAAAATAACTGTTAAGCTATATGACATGTTGATTCATTGTTTCCCATCGACACAACTCTCCATTGGTTTCTAAATCAAAGATTTGTTGTTCACAGAAGTACTCTTCCACTACTTAAATATAATCAATACAATTGTTACAATATTTACAAAATCAGGTGATATATTTCCTTGAACAGGTCCAACACCACAAATAATGAAGTCCACAGCCATGGTATGCCTCACATCTAAAATATCTCACATACTTGTGTGAGATGTCAAAGTTATAGTTAACAGCACAAGGTACATTTTCTTTGGTGTACCTAGGTCCTATTCTGCAATTTTCAGAGGACATGAAAGGACAGCACACCTTCATAGAATACTGTGTCACTGAGGACAATGTACACATTAACCCTAATGTATACATTATCCCACAAATTACATTTTTATCAAACAATGAAAATATTTATGCAAAGAGCAGTAATCTGTCTAGGCAAGTCCATCCTTTGAGCCTGTGGCACCATTGAAGTTATCTATTGAGAAAATGTTGCTTTACGAAAATGGGAAAAAAGTACAACACATAGTGCCTAATATACATGTTTTATCTCAAACATCTGTTACTTATTACATGTTTTTGATTTACCCATATCGCGATGTGTGTTAAGTACTGTCTACTCAGTACTTTCCCGAGTCCTGTGATCAAAATCACAGCTGTACTTGGGTGGGATTCGAACCCACGACCTTCGACTCGACGTTTGATTCCCACCCGAGTACAGCTGAAGGACTCGGGAAAGTATACATTTAACACACATTGGTTTATGGGTAAATCAAAAACATGTAATATTCGTTATCCCCGATGCAAATAAAAAACATCTAATATCTCAGTTACTTGTTTGATATGACTGTAATTCCAAGCCATTTCAAAGTTATATTTACAAAGACCATGTACATATTCTTTGGAGTACCTAGGTTGTGTTATAAAAAGAAAAATGTTTTTGTCATGTTTGAATCAAATATAATTGTTCAAATTCAGTAAATAGACCATGCTCATTGAAGTTTGTTTGTTGTGGTAGTGGTAGTATTATACCCTGTTTTAAACTAAACACACCACATAAACAACCAAACAATAAAATTAATTTAGAACAAAAACGAATCAACTCGCAGAACAAATTGTGATTGGAAACAATTAATCAACTTTCTTTTTACTTAACATCACACTTGTGCTTTTTTGTTTTTGTTTTAATTTCTTTTCTGGTAGTCTGTAAATGCAGATTACTTACTATAAGAATAGTCCCTGGAGTTATTAAGTACTTAAAATACCAATTCTTTGAAGACCATAGTTGTTTTAAATGCTTATTGAGTAATGGGTGAGGTACAAACAGGGGGTTCAGAAGTTGTTCACCTCAAAAAGGAGGTTTGATGTTTCTACCTTACAACCTAGCATCTTTTTATTGCATTAGATACCCTGAACTTGATCTTCTTCCAGTCAGTCCCCTTGAGAATTGGGAATTTGCTGATGCATGCAAGACATTCATGTTTTTGTGGAACCTTCTTCTGTCGGACGTGCTTGACAACGTAGCGGTCTACCACATCTTTCTCTTCTTCTGCCCACTTCTTTTTTCCTGAAAATTTTTTTTAAATACTGTTGTTCTGTCTGTCTTGATGAAAAATCATAGCAAGAAAATTGCCCTCAATATAACAGCTTTTTGGTGAAATACATAAAGTTGTTGTTGATGCTTCTGTTAAACTTTTCAAACAATGTTTAATACGTGGATCATTTATTATGTTTGATGATGCTTTACAATTCAAGGTCATGTTGTTGGTACAATGGGTAAACAAAATTGTGGTGTTATTATCCCCCTCCACCTCGATTTACACAATTGGTTTTAACTGAATTCATGTACAATTCTACTGCTGTACAGGAAACTTTGACTTTTTGATAGCACATAATACAAAATGTTCGTTTTACGGCCCATCATTTTTTGTTGCTCTTCTGATGGAGAAGCACTTGTTTTTGGTTCCGTCACTGAACAGGATAAATAGAATTGAAATAAACTAAAATAAATTAGACGTATATATTTTATTTTAATTATCATATGGGATCATAAAAAATGTATATTCATACAACTTGGAAGATTTTACTTTTACTTTAGTTTTGTTTTTATTTATGCGAAGCCATAGCCTTTGTCAAATTAGGAGAACATGTCAAGACTCTGTCAGTTTGTTACAGCAAAGATGCCCTGAATTATCGTTATTGGCATGTATACATTTATTCATGATGTTTTCTAACAAAATTGTGCACTTTTAAAGAAATTGTGATTGGGTACACTGTTTACAAGAGCTATAATATATTAAACGTGTACCATTTCTACCTAGGGCTAAATCACTGACCAATGAGAATAAACACATACACAGATGTACTGCAGGGAATTGTTTGAAATGAAAATAAAGTAAAATGATGCTGGAGTAATCATGAATGTCCAATATGCCTGATCTTGAGATACTCAAGGTAAGTAAAGATAGCTACATGTATGATACAGGGAAGGTTCAACACTGAAAGTATTGTTACATTGTAGTTAAGTAAAACAAAAAACACAGACCTGCTTATATAGTAGTCTTATTTACTATTATTAGGTGTCTAACACTGAAACATTTTTTTACCTGTCATTTTACTTTTGGGTTTGTTTTGGACATTATTTGGCTCACCCTCATCAGAAGAAGGATCTACAAAAAAAGAAAATAGGAGTTAAGTAACTAATTGTGCAAGTGAAAGTCGTTTAGGCCATGCTGAGGTCACTAAGCTTGGGGTACTTTGGTGTTACCATTGCTGAATAATAGTAAGTGTTCATGTACAAATCACTACTCACTATTTGCATTTGCAACGGTTTACCAATAAAACTAAAACAATGCGTAAAACAGCCCTTACTTAGATTAAATGTAATATGTTCATTCAAAGTTTGAGGGACAAAGTAACGATGACCTTATACATGTTAAAGGCTTTATGCCTCTGACGAAGGTCCGGTCCGGATCGAAAGCTAAGTCCATTGCCCCTACTTTAAATATTTAATTTTAAGTTTTAAATATAGCTCAATGATGAATACGTAATATTCAGACATTCATTACCCTGAACGTTATTGGATATGTCAAATTGACAAGTTTAACAATGCACACATTCCGTGCCTGTTCTTATAGCATTTGTCTAGGACGGGGGGGGGGGGGGAAGGAGGTAACAAACTCATTACCTGCGTTGTCATTCTGAACTTCCCCCGTGTTCTCTTTCTCATCCTCCTCATCAGAACAAGGTGCTGTAAAATCAAATTAAACATTTTATTTTAAATTGAAATGAATTGTCGGAGAACATTTGTTGTCAAACTTATTAGGGCACAGGATGTAGTATCAATGCTGGCAGACATGGAGAAGGCCTCACATCTAGGTCACCTACCATTAAGTGAAGATTTGTTTTAAAGCAACATGATCCTACCACTTACCCTCAAGACTGATGTTGATTTCGTCCAGGTTCTTTCCTGCAAACTGGTCAACTTGTCCTTTCTCCAAGAGCATTAGAATCTTTGCAATCTTAGCTGTTTGAAGCGTGTTTTCTGGTAGACGATAATATTCACGGTGCACCTGGATATCATGTCCCATGAAGCCTGCTAACACATCTAGCTCATTGTCTTTAAGAGAAAGAACCTGGGATAAGGTGGCAACATTTTTGCGAAGCCTTGTTGATGTTACATTTTCAGGGTGTTCTACTGCAGACTTCTTGACAAAATTTCTCAAGCAATCCCAGCCACGGAATGCAGTCTGACATCCTGGTATGGCAAATACAAGCAAATGCTTTCAATCATACTTGCGGATAACAATATTGGGACTTTTCTTCCCCTCTTCCCTCTGATTTCAACCCGAGAAAGTATACTGCAAAGTTTCTTCTCCCAGGATGAGAGACAATGCATGACATCCTCATTTGCCACATTGCTCAACTTTGTGTAATCTTCTACCAGCATTCTTCCAACCTCTCCGCTCCTTCTTCTGTTGAACAATATCAGTTGGACAAGAACTCCTTTCGCTAGGGGTGAGTAGTCGTCCTTACGGTGACTGTCTTTCAGTGCCTTCATCTTGTCCTGGATTGTCTGGTAACATGCTGGTGAACCTTTGTTACATCATTTGAGACCGGCAGCATACATGGCTTATTCCACTTCCTCTCATACATTGTAGTCAGTGCACCTTTAGACACTTTTGATGACCAGGAGATATTGCAGAGTTCAGCAAAGTCCTCCGCCTTCTTTTGGAGACTACCATTCTCTTCTGTTATGGCATCTGCCTTCACAATTAGGGCACACTTCCTCATCGAATGCCCTAACTTCAATGCAAGAGAGGGAACAGCGTACCTTCCGGTGTTATTGTCCAACCCTGCCAGCTCATTCACAGCATCTACCACATCATCAAAAACCTTTGGATTAATACAATCTTTTAAGGTCTGTATAGAAGCATTCTTCTGTCTTGCTTTGAGTAGAAGACGGCCAACTTCCCGCATTTTTTGATTCACATGCTGGTAGTGATTCTGTGTATGGCCAATTTTGCCTAGGATATGAATACCTAGTTTGTTGATCAGGTCATCATTTCTTGAGGCTAAACTTACTTCATTTGGAATCATGTGACCGATGACTTTTTCCTTCAAAAGATCGGATGCAGAGCTGGACATAGGCAATAACAGGGCACACTGTGCTCTCAAAGATTTGCCACATGGCTTTCCTTTGCTTTTCATCTTGCAGGCCTTCTGGTGTTTCCAAAGGTCATCTGCTACAGAATACCCATAGCAGTGAAGACAGGGCAGGTATGAGCTTGCTGGGGTTTCGTAGGATGGTCTTTTGTATGGGATGAGAAATCCTTCTTTCTTTTTAAGGTCATCTACGTTATGTTGATGATTCCCTTTATTTCGAAGCAGTTCAAGAAGATCTTTTCTTTCTTGAGACTTTACAGGGCAGCTAAGTACTTGTTTAACCTCTAACTCTTCTGCATGGTGATGTTCCAAATGTCTGGGCAATTTGGGTGTTGCTTGCATGCAAAAAATGCAAAAATGTTTTTTATCCCATTTTCGGCCTTCTTGGTTGTTAGTTGTCAACACTTTTACTTTTGGTAATGCAACTGATGATGAAACTTCTGATGAAGAATCTGCACGTTCAGTTCTCTGAGGAAATGAAACTGATGATGAAACTTCTGATGATGACTCTGCGCGCTCAGTCCTTCGAGGAAGTGGGATAACATCAGAATAATTACCATCTTCCCCATCAGAATAATCGGTTTCTTCCTCATCAGAATTATCGGTTTCATCAGTTCTATCTGGAAAGTATGTGGGGTCACTGCAACTGTCATCATCAGAGTCACTAAAACGTCTGGATGAAGACACCTAGTAAACATCAAAGGAGAGAATCAATGGTGTGTCACTATTCTTGTTACCATGAACAAGTGAGGATCTCTATCAAGCAGTTAAAAAAATGACAATGATGTGGCAAGTTTTAACATACAAGTGAGGATCCCTACCAACACAAGCAGCTACAGAAATGACAATTGTGTGCCTCTACTCATGTTTCATTATACACGTGAGGATCTCTACCATGCAGCAACAGAAATCACACTGATCTGCCACTACTCTTGTTTCATTATACAAATGAGGACCACTACCAATTCAAGCAGCTACGGAAATGACAATGGTGTGCCTCTACTCATGTTTCATTATACACGTGAGGATCTTTACCATTCAGCAACAGAAATCACACTGATCTGCCACTACTCTTGTTTCATTATACAAATGAGGACCACTACCAATTCAAGCAGCTACGGAAATGACAATGGTGTGCCTCTACTCATGTTTCATTATACACGTGAGGATCTCTACCATGCAGCAACAGAAATCACACTGATCTGCCACTACTCTTGTTTCATTATACAAATGAAGACCACTACCAAGCAGCTACGGAAATGACACTGGTATGCCCCTATGCTTGCTTCAATATACAAGTGAGGATCTCTACCAAGCAGCTACAGAAATGACACTGATGTGCCATGACTCTTGTTTCATTATATAAAGGATGATCTCTAAAATGCAAGTGGGAATTACAAATCTTCATTTAATCTTGTACAAAAATTGGATCAACACTTACTTCATCTTGTACAAAAATTGGATCAATACTTGCTTCATTCTGTAATGAACTGGTCGCTGCACAACTGTCATTAGCACTGAAACTCTGATTGAGAAAAATATAATAAAAGAGCTTCTTAAAGTTGAGACATTTCAATGTAAGAACAATTTGTGAATTTTGTAGGCAAAAGTCCATTATTCCTGGCTCTTTGACCAAACTAGCCTTAATACTCTACACACAGCTACAGAAATGACACTGGTGTGCCTCTACTCCAGTTTTAATATACAATTGATGATGTATACTATGCAGCTACAGAAATCACGCTAATGTGTCAATCGATGGATAATAACCTAAAAAACCCAATCCTGCTTCTTTCCTTGCTCTTAGACCTAGTAGTTTTTAATAATGACAAAGGCTAGTTCATCAACAAAAATGATTTGAATATCAATGGGTCTGTTAACATATTAGTCCCAACAGGTACAAGTTGTCAACTGGGCCTAAATATATACAACTAGAATCTCCACCATCATGTAGACTAAAAACTGACTGATGTGCCCCTATTCTTGCATACAAGTGAGGATGCAGAAATCATCAGGATTAAAAATATATATGTAACAAAAGGGATACAAGACAGGAGAAAACAAGAAGTTCAAGTGAGGAAAATTATGCAGTTACATTAATACAGCAATGTACCACTACTCTACTACTAGTTTCAATTAAGAACAATGAGTTGAGTGTCACCTTATTCCCAACTTTTTTTCTGATTCTTATGTTAAAGTAGTTTTCAAAATTTTTATCCACAATGTAAAATGACACCTTTTCAAAACAAAACTCACCTCTTTTGGTGATGTATTTGGACTAATGTCATCTCTGAGCTATAAAAACAAAGTTTAAATATTTCAATTAAATAATTGAGCAAATTCAAAACAGAGTTAGACCCATGTGTCATCACTATTTCAAATTTGGCCTAATTCTTGAAAAGCAGATTTAATATTTTCATCCACAGTATGTAAGACACCTTTTCTAAAAACACCTTCTATTTAGTACTTCACTACCCAAAAAACCAATGTGCAAATAGTCTGGTCCTTTAAAGGTGTCTTTCTAAAAAATGAAAGAAAAGTAGTAAGGATGTTTACCATGCAGTGATGGATGTTAGAGTTACTTTAAGACAAATCAAATCTGGCGGGGAACCTTCTCCCCTGAAACTGTAAGGCACTAATTAAATTAACACTTACTTCATTCTCTGATGTGCTGGTTGCAGGACAACATCCAGATGCACTGGAAATCTGTTAAAGAAAATCATCATCGTACAGATTATTTTAAATTATAAGCTGCACTATTTCACTTTGATACAATATTATGTGAAGTACATGGATGTATTCTGTTCACTAGTAACTGACTACTAAACCTATTGACCACCAAAATGGTGAGCGTGGCACAGTCGGCGCGTGTGATGTGCGTGCAAGGGGTCAATAATAAAATCTATTGTGCAGAAAAAATTTGAGCAACTTATGCTATAACTTTGTCAAAGATCAATTTTCTGTTGTGCTTTGCTTTGAATTATTTTGTTTTGTTTTAACTGGATTACAGATTCAGATTTTTTTCATCAAAGTCAGCAACAAAAAATATCTAAGCATCACTTACCTCATATGCTGATACATTTGGAACTGGAACATCAATAAGCTGCAGAGAAAAACTTGAACATTTTATTCAAACAATCAAATATTCCAAAACACCTATTTAGCTTCAAAGTAACGGTAAAGGTATATGTTTACAAAATCTCATATACAAGTGAGGATCTCAACCAAGCAGCTACAGAAATTACACTGGTGTGAATCTACTCGTTTCATTATATAAGTGAGGATCTCTACCATGC
Organism: Marthasterias glacialis; assembly: GCA_911728455.2. Classification (NCBI taxonomy): domain Eukaryota; kingdom Metazoa; phylum Echinodermata; class Asteroidea; order Forcipulatida; family Asteriidae; genus Marthasterias; species Marthasterias glacialis. The sequence continues at coordinate 22,169,318 of OU452220.1, forward strand.
AGCTACAGCACTGGTATCCATCTACACTGGTATGCTTCTACTCTTGTTTCAATACAATTAGTGAGCATCTCTACTATGCAGCAACAGAAATGACACTGATCTGTCACTACTCGTTTTATTACAAGTGAGGATCCGTACAATGCAGCTCTAGAAATAACACTTCTCTTTCAAACTGGGAAACATATTGCTGAAAAAACACTTACCCTGTTTTCTGACGCATTTAGTCCAGGACCATCATCAAGCTGCAAAAACACAAATAATGTTTGATAATTTCATAATTAGCTACAAAGTCTGGATACATTGAAGCAAAAAAGTGTGAGCATTGTTTTGTGTGGGAATCTTTATCAGATGATCACAGAACGACACTGGTGTGACACTTGTTTTAATATACAAGCGAGGATTTCTACCATACAAATACTGGTATCATTATAAAAGGGAGGATTTCCACCGTGTAGCTACAAGAAGAAGAATCATGAACCAGTGTCGCACCAAAAAAAATTTTTTTAAAAAAACAATTGGGAAATTCTTCCCCCCCCCCCACCCCCGTCTCAAAAAATACAGATTGGTTATAAAACAAAACTTACTTTGTTGTGTGACGCATTTTTAACTACATCATCAAGCTGCAAAACTAAAATAAATATAACAATTGTTTTTTTCCTCCAAAATCTATAGTGTGATATTTGTTTTGAGGGAATCTTTCTCACTACTCGTTTTATACAAGTGAGGATTTCCACCGTACAAACACAGAAAATCCTCTTTTGTGCCACAATGCTCTTTTCATTATACAAACAAGAATTTCCACCATGCGACTACAGCAAGGTAAATTTTGTACCAATATTGTACCAAATGGCAAAGTGTTTTAATTCAGTCTCTAAAAAATAGATTAAAAAAAACTTGCTTTGTTATCGCACGCATTTTGAACTACATCATCATCAAACTGCAAAACAAAAGTACAATGGTTGGTTTATTTGTTTTTCCAAAATCAGCAACAAGACTCCAATACACTTGCAAAAAGAAAAACAAAACTTTGATCAATGTGTATTTGTGCCTCTACTCCTATTTCAATAAACAAGTGAATGTGACTCTACTCTTGTTTAGATATACATGTACAAGTGAGGATCTCTACATGCTGCTACAGAAATATACTGGTTTGCCTCTACTCGTTTCAATGCAGGATTGATTGGTCCAGAAGGGAACATTTGAGGGAGTATACTCGGTCCTTGTAGCTCGGTTGGTTGAGCGTCTGCAAGATATATTGGACGTCTCTGGTTTGTGGTTGTCTAATTTCTACATCATCATTTTATATTCATGGGGATGAGGCTTCATACCTAATTTAATTACATCTTCAATACAAGCTACAGAAATGACACTTGCATGCCACTACTCATTTCAATATACAAGTGAGCATCTCTTCCAGGCAGCTACAAAAAAATGAGGACATCTCCCTTGCACTTGCAGCCATAACTATTCAAAAGTTCAGTCTATTTGAACACTATACTTTTTATTTTTTATGGAAAAGAACATAATTTTTGAAGACAACACCTACTTTGATTTCTGATGAATTTGTGGCTAGACCATCATCAACCTGAAAAGACAAGGTTAAAAGTTTAATTTCATTTTATCCAGGCAATTCAGTATTTATAATCTTTACCATCTAGAAATTGAAACGAAAAGAAATTCTTGTGTCATAACTCAATCAAAAAAGTAAAATAAAAAGCTGCACAAATCAGAATAAATGTTTGGTTGTTTAATTCATGCATCTGGCTACTAGAAGATCAGGTTTTGAATCATCAAAAGATGTTTTCGGTTTTGTTTTGCAACTGGGCTGCCACTAAGTTCCAACCCTGATTCATGTATTACAAATAATGCTTTCTACTTTTAGTGCAATAAGTTACACACAATGATATGTATGTAATCAGATAAACTCAATCATAAAAAAGCATCTAGGTTGATAGCCAAAACAATTAGACAAGAAGGTACGTAATTTATTTCTGCTTTAAGTTCTAAACAGGGATACAATTTTTAATAAGTTGCCATTTTGTACTGATTTTTATTGTTGTTACGGGGGGGGGGGGGGGGGGGGGATATAAAACTGTTTTTCACTGTTCGTTTGCAACATTGTACAAAAGTCTTACTTTCTTGTTCCATGGCATTAGCTTCTCACAAACTCCGTAATCATATAAGATCTCATTGCCCTGCTCAATTTCTTTAGATGAGAAAAGACATAGCATTGGGACATCATCATCGGAAATGACTTTCATAATTGCATTTCTTTTCTTCCTTCTTCCATGGTTTACTAGCCTCCCCAGTTTGAGGGTCCCTGGAGTTTCTTGTTCCTCAGAGGCATCAATGCTGGATTTAAAGAAACATTTAAACAACACTTGAAAGAAAAGGAACTGGCATTTCCTGGGTTGGCTGTAAAAGGAAGACAAACGTGATGGAACATTAACTGTTCCTAAGTTAAACAAACTTCACTGCTTTTTAAACCTAATGTTTCTGAGTGGAATCATCATTTTTTATCTTTACATTGGAGAATACACCTTTTATCTAAGCAAACTGCATTCAACAAACAACTTGAGCATGTTGAGTTTGGGAGTCAAGTAAATGACTTTGCATTGTTAAAATAGTGCTCATGCTGTATGTTTTTTTCTTAAAAGCAAGCAATTTTACATCTTACAGATATCTGAATTTCAGGCAAGAATCTGACTTAAGAAATCTCACTTCACAAAGGAAACTACAGGAGATAATATTATGGTTTATCTAGCAGATCTCCAAAAGAAAAAAAAGTCTTCATGACTTACCACATTCGTTTGCTCCTACCGTTCTGGACATACGTAAAGAAGTAGCGAAATCCGGTTTGTTCTTCTTCACTTCTTTCTCCTTCCTTAGCAGTTATAAGCTCCCCTTCGTAAACCATTAAAAACTCTCCTTTTTGGAACTGCTTTGAAGCAAATACACCCCTCCCTGTCAGAGGAAACAAATTGAATCAATACTGAGAATGAAATTAATTTAGTTAAAAATATCTCACCAACAAAAACATCGATTAACAATGGGGCTGTTCTCCTATGAATAATACAGAGCACAAATAAAATTTGTTAGCAAAATAATGTCAAAATTCCTAATAGTAAATCTTGTAAAAAAAGGCTAACATTTAAAACAATCAATTTTTGTAAAAATCATTTCAAACTACCTTTAACTGGCCTATAAAGGAAAAATTAAATACTCTTAATGACTCTAAGCAGCTCTGAGACTTGTTTCTTTTAATTTCAATTTTCCTATGAACACCATCCGTAATCTTTTACGTAGTCTAATACCCCAAATTGTTGAGGAAAATTTTGGTAAAAAGTAACTAGCCATATCCCAGCTAACAATTTCACGTTTTTACAACGTTGTGAGGACGTCAGACTTTAGTGCCAACAACGTTATTTGTATAACGTTGTAGCAACGAAACTTTGTCGACTACCATTTACGTAATATAGAACGTTATACGGCGACGTAATGACGACGTTCCCTCTACGTTTTAGGGACGTGAGTTTTGACACCTGTCTCACGTTGTGAGAACGTACCAGAGTCTGTTACTGGCAACGTTATTTACATTACCATTACGTTGTAGCAACGAAACTTTGTCGACTACCATTTACGTCTTAAGAACGTTATACAACTACGTAATGAAGACGTCCCCGACACATTTCAGGAACGTTTTGCTTACGTGTCTAGCACGTTGTGACAACGTTTACGGATACATTAAATCAATTAAAATACTAAATACGGTATCAATTATATATGGTTCAAACACTTTCTGGATCCTACCGAATGTAAACTTATACTATTTGTATTGTAATTATGACATCATACTGTACATATTATGTTACAAATTGTAATTATTATATTCTACTTATTACACTAATTAGAAGATGTTTTTTCTACAACATTAATTACTTCACAATAGTCTACCACGATTATCTTACCTTGATCACACCGTCCTTGCTCTATGGTCACACGACTGTGTCATCATGCTTGCTATACTTAAATGGTGAGGAACTTGTATATAATGTAGCGTATTTCCAATGGCTAAGTTGCCATGGTGGGTAATTACAAAATATTGTTTTAATAATTAGTACCCACCGTTGTCAAAAAATTTGAGTTTAATCATGCTAGGTGTATCCTAACTATATTTGTCTTTACGAAATTAGATTAAAACTATCGGAGAGTAGCCCCCAATTAGTGGTTCATTGAATATTTCATTAAAACAAATGGTGGATTAGGTTTGAATGGGACTTGCGATCTATAGTATATGATTATGCAAATTTATGCACTGTCTCTATACAACGTTTCTACAACGTTTTACCAACGTTGTATTCTGCAAAATAATCGAAAAACATGATTTTTGTATGCATGATTTATCGAAAGGTATTACAATTAGCATGAAAAACAGTCCAAGAGCTGTGGGGTTGGGTGGATTGGGGCGGTTCAGACAGAAGTTGCTATGGAAGCGACGAACGGCATAATGATTATTTCTTTGTCATGCATATCTTTCTACTAAAGTGCTCCCCATTAACCTTAATGAAATGTGTTTCTATCAAGACAGCGGCTGCGGCGAAGTTCAGATTCTCATAAGCAAAGGCGTGAAGACAGAGCACGAAACGTGCATTGAACTTTGCTGAAAGTTTATTTGATGAATCCCACCGTGATCGCTATAAGGGGAATTGGTCCAGCCTTGCCGGTTCCCTTGTCTACAATGTGAGTCAACAAGAAAGTTACCCATATTTAGAAGGATTGTTCCCCAAAAATGATGACATTTTATTTAACAGTGACTGTGTATTAAAATGAGCATCTCCCCACACAGCAGAAAAAAATAACCACCGAAATTGTTCCTTGCTATCAGTGAAAACCATCGTTAATTTTGGTAACTTCCTTTCGGACTTGAGCTGTACAGTCCAATGCAGATGAAGTTATAGTTATCCTAGCCCCTATTGCCAAAAACTTTAATATTAATTTTCGATTTGAGGCTTTTGGCGATTTTTTGGCAAAAGGTTTCCCTCGATGATTCAACATGTGCTACCTCCTTTTGGTGGAATTTTATGAAAATTATCATCACTGACCGACACCAAACATCTTCGGCGCCATGATGGTTGCTGTTTCGCGCATGGCATCAGCCGAAGTTCGTGTATAACACATGAACCGTTGGTTATCGTGTACCATCGTTGGGCACAGCCTACCATTAACAGCATGACTTGTTGACTGGCTATACAATGAAGCAAACTGGTATGCCGTGTGGAACGCTGGTCAACGATAACCAACGGTTCGTGTGACAAAGTTGTTGGTATGCAAAAGGTAAATTTTCCCATAATTGGGTTTATAAGTGTATTACAATCACAACATTCTTGTGACTAGCTTGTACCATGGAGGAATAAAATATTGTGTTCCTCCATGCTCGTACCATAGGTGGATCTAGTGTGGAGTTCCCGGGTCCGACCAGCTCCATCCCATCTTTGTGATCACCTTTTTGAAATTTAATTAGTAAACATTTTTAATTCTGTATAGGCCTCTTTTCGGGGATTCTTTTGTTTTTTTGTTGTGGGTATTATTTGCTGATATGTTTTTTTTATAGTTTTTTTCAGAGGGGTGTGGGGGAGAATAACTGGCCTTTCCATTAATTATGGAACACATGGAAACCCCATAGTATGCCTCAGTCCCACCCCTAAAGGGCCCTACCCCAACCCACCCCAGTTTACATTAGTACGTTGTGTTTGCAACATGACCACAACATTACCAAAATGCTACGTTTATACTACGTTTTGTTTGCAACATAACCACAATGTTAGGAAACCTACGTCTTCACTAGTACTTTGTGTTTGCAACAAAAATGGAAAACCTAAATACGACGTCTTCACTACCTTGAGTTTGCAACATAACCACAACATTAATAAAAAAAACCATAAATAATACGTCTTCACCACTACGTTGTGTTTACGATTTCATCACCACAATAATTTTAAACCTCAATACTACGTCGTCGATAAGTTGTGTTTGCAACATTACTACAACATTAATGGAAAACGTAAATACTACGTCTTCACTGCGTTGTGTTGCCAGCATAACCACAACATTACTGGACAACCTAAATACTACGTCGTCTGTACGTTGTGTTTGCAACATTACTACAACGTTAATGAAACACGTAAATACTACGTCTTCACTACGTTCTGTTGCCAACATAACCATAACATTACTGGAAAACCTAAATACTACGTTGTCAGTATGTTGTGTTTGCAACATTACTACAACCTTAACGGAAAACGTAAATACTACGTCTTCACTATGTTGTGTTTGCAACATAACCACAACATTACTGGAAAACGCAAATACTACGTTTACACTACGTTACGTTCGCAACATTAATATAATGTTATAAAAACACCAACATCCTACGTTGCCACAACGAGAGGCCTTGGACAAAATGACAACGTTACATTAATACCAATATACAACGTTAATATAACGTTGTGATCCCGAAAGAAAACGTTGTACAAAATACCAAAATATAACGTTCTTACAACGTTGTCACAATGTTGTAAAATCAGTACCTTATGACAACCAAACCACAACGTTGTGAAATGTTGTGGTTACGTTGTGTGTTAGCTGGGATGACTGTTTAAGACCAATTTTAAAACAGCTAATAAAGACATAGCTAGCTACAAATGCGGATTTGGTGCTCATCATAGCACTAGATATACAAAGGCACCCCAATTTATAGCAAATGTAAAATATATTGTAAAACTGGCGCGTTCACACAAAACTGAGCCTGGCAAGAATAAAGAATAAAAAAACAGTTTTACAGACTTTTCCCTCAATTGTTATGTTTTTTAAAACAACCATTTAAAACCAGCAGGGTTGAGACAATGCAATACAATACCAAGCAGAAAGGCACTTAAATGACGAGCATTGCACAGTCCCCACATGCGACAATCATGTATAGTCATTCTGATAATTTGGGATTCCTCAACAAAAAGGGGGAACAAATAAAATAAACAAATACAATAAATAAATAAAAAACAACCTCACAAAAACATGTTAGGCATTTCCTTATACTTATATAGGCTATTTTAATGTTATTCAATGACCAACATACCTTTGCATCCTGCATCCTTTACTTTCAGCCCTTGCACATCCCTTTTTTTACACCTATCAGATGAAATGGCTAGCAGATTCCCACGCTGTCTCTTTGATCGCCTTTACAATCATTAGAGAAAAAACAAGCCAGAATGAGAAGTGTCAAGGGGAAAAACCCCACTACTTTTGTCTTTTCTTTTCTTTCTAAAAAATGACATTCTAAATACTTTCCTAGCTAGTAACTAGTAGTACAAGTAAAACATTTATGACGACAAAGAAAAATGTCCAGATTGTTTGACATGCACACATTTTGATTGTTTTTACTTTTTTATTTTTTTATATTTTAGATAAGATGGGTCTATAAACCACCTAAGAAGAGTCAGTTTGGAACTTTTGGATCATAAATCACAACAATAGTGTAACGTTGCTCTGATGACTATTGTTAAAAAGAGCCAGCTGTTAACAGGTTAAGAAGTGTACTGTGCATGGGCATGGTTAGACATTAACACTAAACACTAAAGTACAGTAACAAATAGGCTAAATAACATGCCTATTCATGCTATGGTTGCCATGGTTGCTATGGCATAGGATTAGGAATGCAACCAATAACGTTTAATTGTCGTAAAAAAAAGAGCTCCAAAAATTGTCAAGTGGAAAACCTTTCAAAAGATGTGTCACCTTACTTAAGTGTATTTTTCAGGCTATAAGGACTATGGTTGTATTTTAAATGGAAAGACATATTTTTGTAAAATTAAATAGCGTCATTAATGCATTGATTGAAGGTTAATGTAACGTTAGGCCTGCAGCATGTGCAGTCAATCATCATGTCAAGACGTTCGTTGAAAGGCACCTAATTCAGTAGTTGTTCTACCTCCCAATGCCCTCCCGATTCTTTGCTGGCATTCGAAGTCTACCATGGATACTATTACTACTAAGAGTTTCATATATATCTTTTAAACTTACCGAGACATTGTTTTATCATGTTTATGTCGATGACTGGATGAAAGAAAGACACAGTCAGTCCTTGAAAAGTCGACGTGAAGCGTACGTGACATCGACAACCACAAGAAAAAAGGATACGACACAGGTACCAACTTGACTGGTACTCGGTATAAGTGTGTTTCTTTCCATTCACTGCCGTGGAGGGCGTTCTTCACACAGAGATTGCGGCTCTATCAGTCCGTGTCAGCGCATAACAAAATTTTCAAATTTTTCCGAATTTTCGAGGACATCGTCCAAATTCGAACAGAAGGTTGTTTAACGTATTTTCTTCTACTTACGGGACTTTTACTTCCGAGGACGCGTGTTTTGTCCTCGGACTGAAGTTTTGTCCTCGGTCAATTGGTGTTTTGACAAACTTAAGTCTTCGAAGGTTATGACAAACAAGAGCATCATAGCTTGTATATTCGTTGAGATACAGCAACAAGCAAATGGTCATTTTTCAACATTAAAAACCTTGTCATGACGTCATCAATGTCGTTTATCATTCCCAAAAAGTGGCGGTTTCATCTACTCACTATTGCCTATGTACACAGTAAGTTTTAAGTTTGTACAAGCTTTACTTTTGTTTAAAATTGCTGGAGAAGGTTCGGAGGGAAAGAAGAACACGAGGAAACTAGACATAGAATTTTTGTTTATTACAAAAATACGGTGGTTGGTTGAACGTTACATGATGACATAGTTCAAAAACATTGAACATAAAAAGATGAATTTGTATACAATGTTTGGTTTTTATAGTTAAACTTGTACCACACTTTGTAACAACTCCCGTTTCTTGACAAATGTTTATGTTTTTGTTACATTGGCATCAGTTTAGATGCAGTTTGAAGTTTGAACTATCTGTTTTTGTTTGTTCCACATATATTATTTCAATAAAGACACTGAACTATAAAGAATATTGTTATACAATGTGTCGTGAATTTATTGTTTCTTCCCACAAATGCAATAATGTTTGTTTGACATTGGCATCAGGTTTTATTTTGTTTTTTTGTTTTGCACCTAATGAAAGCACTTTAAAATGTTCGCTCATCTGGCAAAGGATGTTATGCATGACAGATTTCAGAATCCCATTGAAATGTTTTAGAAAAGTGTGCCATAATGCGATCGTTAATGCAAAGCCACTCCGGATTTTTAGGTTTAGTTTTTCAACTGAAAATCTTATGTTACGATAAGAAAGCCGGTTCTAAACGAAAGCAAGGTCAAACACTAACAAAACACTTTTGTCGTGGGAAAAGACCATGAAAATAGCCTATTTGTAGCATTTGTGGTTCTCAAGATATAAATTTTCTCGCTATTTAATGTAATGACGACATCAATGACGTCATCAGTCCAAAAAGTGGTGGTTTTGGTGCGAGACGTTATCACTCAACTATTGCGATTTTCCGCTCTGCACATACCGCTCAATGTTTCTAAAATCTTTATTCCCAACAGCGCCCTCTTTCGTTGGTCCAAAGGGAGCGCTGTTGGGTATTCCCCCGAAAAATTCGCGCCATATGAGTTTTACAAATTTTAAACTTTGATTCATTGTAAATTAATGCCCGATGACGTCATTATGACTTAGTTAGGTCTGTGGTTTCTTGATACCAAGGTTCACCTATCTGTTGAGTTTCAACGTTCAAATCAATCTCAATCTTGAGTTATTCCGTAGATAAGCTTGAAAGTTGTTTTTTGATGAAAAAACACGGAGGCGAACTTTGACCCTGGGTAACGACCCGGAAGTTAAGGTCGTACGATTTTGGCGTTAACTTTTCAAATGTTATCCAAGTCTTTATCTATTTGATGCCTAAGTATGAACATAATAGCTTGTATATTCGTTGAGATACAGCAACAAGCAAATGGTCATTTTTGAACATTAAAAACCTTGTCATGACGTCATCACTCCAAAAAAGTGGCGGTTTCATCTATTCACTATTGCCTATGTACACAGTAAGTTTTAGGTTTGTACAAGCTTTACTTTTGTTTAAAATTGCTGGAGAAGGTTCGGAGGGAAAGAAGAACACGAGGAAAACTAGACATAGAATTTTTGTTTATTACAAAAATACGGTGTTCAGTTGAACGTTACATGATGACGTAGTTCAAAAACATTGAACATAAAAAGATGAGTTTGTATACAATGTTTGGTTTTTATAGTTAAACTTGTACCACACTTTGTAACAACTCCCGTTTCTTGACAAATGTCATCATTCCAAAAAAGTGGCGGTTTCATCTACTCACTATTGCCTATGTACACAGTAAGTTTTAAGTTTTTACAAGCTTTACTTTTGTTTAAAATTGCTGGAGAAGGTTCGCAGGGAAAGAAGAACACGAGAAAAACTAGACATAGAATTTTTGTTTATTACAAAAATACGGTGTTCGATTGATTGTTACATAATGACGTAGATCAAAAACATTGAACATAAAAAGATGAATTTGTATACAAGGTTTGGTTTTTATAGTTAAACTTGTACCACACTTTGTAACAACTCCCGTTTCTTGACAAATGTCATCATTCCAAAAAAGTGGCGGTTTCATCTACTCACTATTGCCTATGTACACAGTAAGTTTTAAGTTTGTACAAGCTTTACTTTTGTTTACAATTGCTGGAGAAGGTTCGCAGGGAAAGAACACGAGAAAAAAAAAAAGCCGTTACAATTAGTGTCGTAGCACCATTGATTTGAAACTTGTTACCAGAGGACGCTGTTTAATGTAATGACGTCATCAGTTTTAAACTTGAAAACGCAGAGTCCTTTACCTACTCACACACTGAAACCACTGTCCAAAGCTTGTTTTATACTGACCAAAGAACTAAAAAAGAATGGCTTTATAACAATTCTTTCCTTCAACTTCCGGTTGGAACCGCAATACAAGGTCAAATTGGGGTCATTTCTTTGAGACATTTAAATTATTTCCAAAAGACCTTTGCGATGTGTAGATTGTAAAAATCCATTGTGCACTTCAGGAGTTCTGATTTAATGAATAAACTTTGATTTATTGTAACTCAACATCTGATGACATCATCATGACGTCATTGTTTTATTTCGCGTCTTCATATTGAGGTTCAAGTATATGCACAGTTTCAAGGTTCAGTTTAATTTCAATTTTGAGTTATTTGTTTGAAGAAAATTTTGGAGGAATTAACATTTAAAGCAACATAATGGTCTCTATGAGACACCGTATAACACATGGTTTTGATTTTGTTTGATTTTTTGAAAGTGAAATCAAATAAAACCTTTAAATATGAATATGAAATTAATTAAAAAGAGCTTTATCATATGTATTTCATGGGGACTTCCGGTTTGGGCAGGAAGCGAGGTCAACTCAGGTCACTAAGAATTGTAAAGAACCGCATACATTTATTGTAACTCGACTCCTGGAGGAAAAACAAGTTACCTTTTTGGTTTTAACTGCCAGGAAAAACAATGTTTTCGTGCTTTCCAAAGTGTTCCTTTTCCACGCCGTGCAATTGGCTGCCGCCAGGTTGTGTGTTCAAAATAGTATTCATATTGCCTTTTATCAAAACATTAACCCTTGCTGCCCTCCGTTTTGTTCGGCATCTATGCGGTGTCAATAAAACAAAGTGTGTATCGCTAGTGACGTTGGTGGCGCTATATCAAATTAACGGTCTTATTTTGTAACATCACGAACACTGGTGTACTGTACAGTCAATCTGACATTTGACAGATTCAAATTCCGAGCTCATTATCTGTATTAAAAAGTTCCAAAGTTTTATAAAAACTACCCCACTTTGATAAACATCATAAACACAAGTGTGCACGGCTAAAGAAATACACGGACATTTTGAAAGGCGATGACTTTACTTTTAAACTTTACTTTTAAACAGTTTTACTCAGCGTATCCCGATAACAACTCTCGCGGGGGTAAAGTGCCTCTGGCCCCGCTGTTGCACATTGTGACTCTCGTATGTAAGCACGTACGTGATCGGTAAATATAGAACGAAAGACGATCATTTTGTCAATTGCATTTTCTCCACCATTATACATCAAACAACTCACGTGAGCATGTGATCGTCTCAGTAAAGTCTCCTCTTCCTCTCCCTGTCACAATTAAGCCACCAGAATGACATAAAGGGAAACATTTCCACACTGAACTTGGCATGACTTGCATGTTTTTCTTTGCGTCGCCATTATTACACACACACACACACACACACACACACACACGCAGAACTTAACAACACACCGCAAAGTACGATGAACTGTGACAAGACCTGACTTGTCGCGTGTAGGTATATACACAGCATGCAGTAAAAGCCTAGAGTGCACACGCACGGGCTGCAATACATTGAGGGAACTGTACAGACTTTATCGCCGATCGCGCTAAAAACGGCACTTTTCACCTTAATATAACTTCGTTATGCAACGGCCAATTTTGTTCAAATTTCACAATTAGGCTTTTATAGTCGTTATCTATTACCAAAAAATTCAACACGTAGTTTGCTCAAAAAAAAAAAAAAAAAAAAAAAATTATTTTTAAACTCGTCGTCGTAACAAACTGTAACATTTGATGACGTCATCAATGTAATATTTTCAAAGGTCATCAACTTTATTCAAATGAGTTCACACATTGTAAACATTTGTAGAATCGTCGAAGGGCCTTAAAATTAAGTTATTATATTAATACACAAAATAATATTATTCAGATACGATTTTTTATAAAACAAACTACTACTTCCGGTTTCGACCGGAAGTAAAGATCAAATGGGGTCACACCCTGTGTAAGATTTGTTTAACACTTCATGACCTTTCATATGGTGTAAAGATCATGTATGTAGCATATCTGATTCTGGAGATATGAGTATTTTAATAAAAAACTTCAATTTAATATAATGACGTCATCGATGACGTCATTCCAAATTTTGTTCTTTGTCATGTACACGCTTTGGTCTAAGTACGTGGTAAGTTTCAAGTCCGTACATGCTCTATTTTTTGAGATAGCAAAATAATTTTTTTTTCGACCTCGTGTACCATTTTCGTTGTGACGTAGCTATGACGTCACACATCATATTTTTAGAATGCTCTTGAGTTAAAGAAAATATTATGCATTGAACATTTTTTCATATTTTCATGCACTTAGGCTCTAGAGCCCAAAATAACATGATTTGTTACTTTAACTTCCGGTTTCGACCGGAAGTAAAGGTCAAATGGGGTCACGTTGTGCACCGCATTTGTAGATCTTTATAAGAGGTTTCATGTAAAAAGAGAATCTTGAACGTAGCTCTTTTGGTTTTGAAGATATGATTTTTCAAATTATTTAAGGTTTTTTTAACGTTTATTTAACGTAATGACGTCATCAATGACGTCACCATTCCAAAAAAGTGGCGGTGCCGTCTACTCACCGAGGTTGATGTTCATGAGAAGTTTCAAGTTCATACAAGTTTCAGTTTTTCTCTAAATTGGCGGAGAAGGTTCGCAGGGAAAGAAGAACACGAAAAAACAAACTAGAAATTGAGAGTTTGTGAACAAACTCACGGTGTTCGGCTTAATTACGTAATTTTAAGGTCATTATTGTGTGCAGGTTTTTTGTTTTTTTGTGCTATGCTGACGGGCGAAATATTTATTTGTACTTTTTTATCTTTATGCATGAAGGTTTGTCATATTAAACTTCAAGTTCCGGTTTGACAGGATTTAAAGGTCAAATGGGGTCACACTTTGTGCATAACATCTAGAATTGCCAGAGAGCTCAAAATTGATGTAATGATTATTAATGTACCACGTTTCATTAATAAGATACACAATTTTGTATGTACAAACTTATACTTCCGGTTTCGACCGGAAATGAAGGTCAGATGAGGTCACACATTGTAAACATTTGTAGAATCATCGAAGGGCCTTAAAATTAAGTTATTATATTAATACACAAAATATCATTATTCAGATACGATTTTTTATAAAACAAACTACTACTTCCGGTTTCGACCGGAAGTAAAGGTCAAATGGGGTCACACCCTGTGTAAAATTTGTTCAATACTTCATGACCTTTCATATGGTGTAAAGATCATGTATGTAGCATATCTGATTCTGGAGTGAGTATTTTAACAAAAAACTTCAATTTAATATAATGACGTCATCGATGACGTCATCATTCCAAATTTTTTTCTTTGTCATGTACACGCTTTGGTCTAAGTACGGGGTAAGTTTCAAGTCCGTACATGCTCTATTTTTTGAGATAGCAAAATAATTTTTTTTCGACCTCGTGTACCATTTTCGTTATGACGTAGCTATGACGTCACACATCATATTTTTAGAATGCTCTTGAGTTAAAGAAAATATTATGCATTGAACATTTTTTCATATTTTCATTCACTTAGGCTCTAGAGCCCAAAATAACATGATTTCTTACTTTAACTTCCGGTTTCGACCGGAAGTAAAGGTCAAATGGGGTCACGTTGTGCACCGCATTTGTAGATCTTTATAAGAGGTTTCATGGAAAAAAAAATCTTGAACGTAGCTCCTTTGGTTTTGAAGATATGATTTTTCAAATTATTTAAGGTTTATTTAACGTTTTTTAACGTAATGACGTCATCAATGACGTCACCATTCCAAAAAGTTGCGGTGCCGTCTACTCACCGAGGTTGATGTTCATGAGAAGTTTCAAGTTCATACAAGTTTCAGTTTTTCTCAAAATTGGCGGAGAACGTTCAGGCAGAAGAAGAAGACGGAGAACTAGACATAGAATTTTTGTTTATTACAAAAATACGGTGTTCGGTTGAACGTTACATAATGACGTAGTTCAAAAACATTGAACATAAAAAGATGAATTTGTATACAATGTTTGGTTTTTATAGTTAAACTTGTACCACACTTTGTAACAACTCCCGTTTCTTGACAAATGTCATCATTCCAAAAAAGTGGCGGTTTCATCTACTCACTATTGCCTATGTACACAGTAAGTTTTAAGTTTGTACAAGCTTTACTTTTGTTTAAAATTGCTGGAGAAGGTTCGCAGGGAAAGAAGAACACGAGGAAAAAAAGCCGTTACAATTAGTGTCGTAGCACCATTGATTTGAAACTTGTTACCAGAGGACGCTGTTTAATGTAATGACGTCATCAGTTTTAAACTTGAAAACGCAGAGTCCTTTACCTACTCACACACTGAAACCACTGTCCAAAGCTCGTTTTATACTGACCAAAGAACTAAAAAAGAATGGTTTTATAACAATTCTTTCCTTCAACTTCCGGTTGGAACCGCAATACAAGGTCAAATTGGGGTCATTTCTTTGAGACATTTAAATTGTTTCCAAAAGACCTTTGCGATGATGTGTAGATTGTAAAAATCCATTGTGCACTTCAGGAGTTCTGATTTAATGAATAAACTTTGATTTATTGTAACTCAACATCTGATGACATCATCATGACGTCATTGTTTTATTTCGCGTCTTCATATTGAGGTTCAAGTATATGCACAGTTTCAAGGTTCAGTTTAATTTCAATTTTGAGTTATTTGTTTGAAGAAAATTTTGGAGGAATTAACATTTAAAGCAACATAATGGTCTCTATGAGACACCGTATAACACATGGTTTTGATTTTGTTTGATATATTGAAAGTGAAATCAAATAAAACCTTTAAATATAAATATGAAATTAATTAGAAAGAGCTTTATCATATGTATTTCATGGGGACTTCCGGTTTGGGCAGGAAGCGAGGTCAACTCAGGTCACTAAGAATTGTAAAGAACCGCATACATTTATTGTAACTCGACTCCTGGAGGAAAAACAAGTTACCTTTTTGGTTTTAACTGCCAGGAAAAACAATGTTTTCGTGCTTTCCAAAGTGTTCCTTTTCCACGCCGTGCAATTGGCTGCCGCCAGGTTGTGTGTTCAAAATAGTATTCATATTGCCTTTTATCAAAACATTAACCCTTGCTGCCCTCCGTTTTGTTCGGCATCTATGCGGTGTCAATAAAACAAAGTGTGTATCGCTAGTGACGTTGGTGGCGCTATATCAAATTAACGGTCTTATTTTGTAACATCACGAACACTGGTGTACTGTACAGTCAATCTGACATTTGACAGATTCAAATTCCGAGCTCATTATCTGTATTAAAAAGTTCCAAAGTTTTATAAAAACTACCCCACTTTGATAAACATCATAAACACAAGTGTGCACGGCTAAAGAAATACACGGACATTTTGAAAGGCGATGACTTTACTTTTAAACTTTACTTTTAAACAGTTTTACTCAGCGTATCCCGATAACAACTCTCGCAGGGGTAAAGTGCCTCTTGCCCCGCTGTTGCACATTGTGACTCTCGTATGTAAGCACGTACGTGATCGGTAAATATAGAACGAAAGACGATCATTTTGTCAATTGCATTTTCTCCACCATTATACATCAAACAACTCACGTGAGCATGTGATCGTCTCAGTAAAGTCTCCTCTTCCTCTCCCTGTCACAATTAAGCCACCAGAATGACATAAAGGGAAACATTTCCACACTGAACTTGGCATGACTTGCATGTTTTTCTTTGCGTCGCCATTATTACACACACACACACACACACACACAGTCTTTTTAACACCGAGTTGTGGGGACTCCCTATTGTTGTTCTATTATTCCCTTTTCTAAAGAATCCCTCTGTGGGGACAGGGTTTGACATAGAAAAACGTTGTGGGGACCTTTGTTCCATTGTTTAAAAGTCCCCACAACGGTGTGTGTGCCTACCCACACACACACACACGCAGAACTTAACAACACACCGCAAAGTACGATGAACTGTGACAAGACCTGACTTGTCGCGTGTAGGTATATACACAGCATGCAGTAAAAGCCTAGAGTGCACACGCACGGGCTGCAATACATTGAGGGAACTGTACAGACTTTATCGCCGATCGCGCTAAAAACGGCACTTTTCACCTTAATATAACTTCGTTATGCAACGGCCAATTTTGTTCAAATTTCACAATTAAGCTTTTATAGTCGTTATCTATTACCAAAAAATTCAACACGTAGTTTGCTCAAAAAAAAAAAAAAAAAAAAAAATTATTTTTAAACTCGTCGTCGTAACAAACTGTAACATTTGATGACGTCATCAATGTAATATTTTCAAAGGTCATCAACTTTATTCAAATGAGTTCACACATTGTAAACATTTGTAGAATCGTCGAAGGGCCTTAAAATTAAGTTATTATATTAATACACAAAATAATATTATTCAGATACGATTTTTTATAAAACAAACTACTACTTCCGGTTTCGACCGGAAGTAAAGATCAAATGGGGTCACACCCTGTGTAAGATTTGTTTAACACTTCATGACCTTTCATATGGTGTAAAGATCATGTATGTAGCATATCTGATTCTGGAGATAATATGAGTATTTTAATAAAAAACTTCAATTTAATATAATGACGTCATCGATGACGTCATCATTCCAAATTTTGTTCTTTGTCATGTACACGCTTTGGTCTAATTACGTGGTAAGTTTCAAGTCCGTACATGCTCTATTTTTTGAGATAGCAAAATAATTTTTTTTTCGACCTCGTGTACCATTTTCGTTGTGACGTAGCTATGACGTCACACATCATATTTTTAGAATGCTCTTGAGTTAAAGAAAATATTATGCATTGAACATTTTTTCATATTTTCATGCACTTAGGCTCTAGAGCCCAAAATAACATGATTTGTTACTTTAACTTCCGGTTTCGACCGGAAGTAAAGGTCAAATGGGGTCACGTTGTGCACCGCATTTGTAGATCTTTATAAGAGGTTTCATGTAAAAAAAGAATCTTGAACGTAGCTGTTTTGGTTTTGAAGATATGATTTTTCAAATTATTTAACGTAATGACGTCATCAATGACGTCACCATTCCAAAAAAGTGGCGGTGCCGTCTACTCACCGAGGTTGATGTTCATGAGAAGTTTGAAGTTCATACAAGTTTCAGTTTTTCTCTAAATTGGCGGAGAAGGTTCGCAGGGAAAGAAGAACACGAGGAAAAAACAAACTAGAAATTGAGAGTTTGTGAACAAACTCACGGTGTTCGGCTTAATTACGTAATTTTAAGGTCATTATTGTGTGCAGGTTTTTTGTTTTTTTGTGCTATGCTGACGGGCGAAATATTTATTTGTACTTTTTTATCTTTATGCATGAAGGTTTGTCATATTAAACTTCAAGTTCCGGTTTGACAGGATTTAAAGGTCAAATGGGGTCACACTTTGTGCATAACATCTAGAATTGCCAGAGAGCTCAAAATTGATGTAATGATTATTAATGTACCACGTTTCATTAATAAGATACACAATTTTGTATGTACAAACTTATACTTCCGGTTTCGACCGGAAATGAAGGTCAGATGAGGTCACACATTGTAAACATTTGTAGAATCATCGAAGGGCCTTAAAATTAAGTTATTATATTAATACACAAAATATCATTATTCAGATACGATTTTTTATAAAACAAACTACTACTTCCGGTTTCGACCGGAAGTAAAGGTCAAATGGGGTCACACCCTGTGTAAGATTTGTTCAATACTTCATGACCTTTCATATGGTGTAAAGATCATGTATGTAGCATATCTGATTCTGGAGATATGAGTATTTTAATAAAAAACTTCAATTTAATATAATGACGTCATCGATGACGTCATCATTCCAAATTTTTTTCTTTGTCATGTACACGCTTTGGTCTAAGTACGGGGTAAGTTTCAAGTCCGTACATGCTCTATTTTTTGAGATAGCAAAATAATTTTTTTTCGACCTCGTGTACCATTTTCGTTATGACGTAGCTATGACGTCACACATCATATTTTTAGAATGCTCTTGAGTTAAAGAAAATATTATGCATTGAACATTTTTTCATATTTTCATTCACTTAGGCTCTAGAGCCCAAAATAACATGATTTCTTACTTTAACTTCCGGTTTCGACCGGAAGTAAAGGTCAAATGGGGTCACGTTGTGCACCGCATTTGTAGATCTTTATAAGAGGTTTCATGGAAAAAAAAATCTTGAACGTAGCTCCTTTGGTTTTGAAGATATGATTTTTCAAATTATTTAAGGTTTATTTAACGTTTTTTAACGTAATGACGTCATCAATGACGTCACCATTCCAAAAAGTTGCGGTGCCGTCTACTCACCGAGGTTGATGTTCATGAGAAGTTTCAAGTTCATACAAGTTTCAGTTTTTCTCAAAATTGGCGGAGAACGTTCAGGCAGAAGAAGAAGACGGAGAACTAGACATAGAATTTTTGTTTATTACAAAAATACGGTGTTCGGTTGAACGTTACATAATGACGTAGTTCAAAAACATTGAACATAAAAAGATGAATTTGTATACAATGTTTGGTTTTTATAGTTAAACTTGTACCACACTTTGTAACAACTCCCGTTTCTTGACAAATGTCATCATTCCAAAAAAGTGGCGGTTTCATCTACTCACTATTGCCTATGTACACAGTAAGTTTTAAGTTTGTACAAGCTTTACTTTTGTTTAAAATTGCTGGAGAAGGTTCGCAGGGAAAGAAGAACACGAGGAAAAAAAACCCGTTACAATTAGTGTCGTATCACCATTGATTTGAAACTTGTTACCAGAGGACGCTGTTTAATGTAATGACGTCATCAGTTTTAAACTTGAAAACGCAGAGTCCTTTTCCTACTCACACACTGAAACCACTGTCCAAAGCTCGTTTTATACTGACCAAAGAACTAAAAAAGAAAGGCTTGATAACAATTCTTTCCTTCAACTTCCGGTTGGAACCGCAATACAAGGTCAAATTGGGGTGATTTCTTTGAGACATTTAAATTGTTTCCAAAAGACCTTTGCGATGATGTGTAGATTGTAAAAATCCATTGTGCACTTCAGGAGTTCTGATTTAATGAATAAACTTTGATTTATTGTAACTCAACATCTGATGACATCATCATGACGTCATTGTTTTATTTCGCGTCTTCATATTGAGGTTCAAGTATATGCACAGTTTCAAGGTTCAGTTTAATTTCAATTTTGAGTTATTTGTTTGAAGAAAATTTTGGAGGAATTAACATTTAAAGCAACATAATGGTCTCTATGAGACACCGTATAACACATGGTTTTGATTTTGTTTGATATATTGAAAGTGAAATCAAATAAAACCTTTAAATATAAATATGAAATTAATTAGAAAGAGCTTTATCATATGTATTTCATGGGGACTTCCGGTTTGGGCAGGAAGCGAGGTCAACTCAGGTCACTAAGAATTGTAAAGAACCGCATACATTTATTGTAACTCGACTCCTGGAGGAAAAACAAGTTACCTTTTTGGTTTTAACTGCCAGGAAAAACAATGTTTTCGTGCTTTCCAAAGTGTTCCTTTTCCACGCCGTGCAATTGGCTGCCGCCAGGTTGTGTGTTCAAAATAGTATTCATATTGCCTTTTATCAAAACATTAACCCTTGCTGCCCTCCGTTTTGTTCGGCATCTATGCGGTGTCAATAAAACAAAGTGTGTATCGCTAGTGACGTTGGTGGCGCTATATCAAATTAACGGTCTTATTTTGTAACATCACGAACACTGGTGTACTGTACAGTCAATCTGACATTTGACAGATTCAAATTCCGAGCTCATTATCTGTATTAAAAAGTTCCAAAGTTTTATAAAAACTACCCCACTTTGATAAACATCATAAACACAAGTGTGCACGGCTAAAGAAATACACGGACATTTTGAAAGGCGATGACTTTACTTTTAAACTTTACTTTTAAACAGTTTTACTCAGCGTATCCCGATAACAACTCTCGCGGGGGTAAAGTGCCTCTTGCCCCGCTGTTGCACATTGTGACTCTCGTATGTAAGCACGTACGTGATCGGTAAATATAGAACGAAAGACGATCATTTTGTCAATTGCATTTTCTCCACCATTATACATCAAACAACTCACGTGAGCATGTGATCGTCTCAGTAAAGTCTCCTCTTCCTCTCCCTGTCACAATTAAGCCACCAGAATGACATAAAGGGAAACATTTCCACACTGAACTTGGCATGACTTGCATGTTTTTCTTTGCGTCGCCATTATTACACACACACACACACACACACACAGTCTTTTTAACACCGAGTTGTGGGGACTCCCTATTGTTGTTCTATTATTCCCTTTTCTAAAGAATCCCTCTGTGGGGACAGGGTTTGACATAGAAAAACGTTGTGGGGACCTTTGTTCCATTGTTTAAAAGTCCCCACAACGGTGTGTGTGCCTACCCACACACACACACACGCAGAACTTAACAACACACCGCAAAGTACGATGAACTGTGACAAGACCTGACTTGTCGCGTGTAGGTATATACACAGCATGCAGTAAAAGCCTAGAGTGCACACGCACGGGCTGCAATACATTGAGGGAACTGTACAGACTTTATCGCCGATCGCGCTAAAAACGGCACTTTTCACCTTAATATAACTTCGTTATGCAACGGCCAATTTTGTTCAAATTTCACAATTAAGCTTTTATAGTCGTTATCTATTACCAAAAAATTCAACACGTAGTTTGCTCAAAAAAAAAAAAAAAAAAAAAAATTATTTTTAAACTCGTCGTCGTAACAAACTGTAACATTTGATGACGTCATCAATGTAATATTTTCAAAGGTCATCAACTTTATTCAAATGAGTTCACACATTGTAAACATTTGTAGAATCGTCGAAGGGCCTTAAAATTAAGTTATTATATTAATACACAAAATAATATTATTCAGATACGATTTTTTATAAAACAAACTACTACTTCCGGTTTCGACCGGAAGTAAAGATCAAATGGGGTCACACCCTGTGTAAGATTTGTTTAACACTTCATGACCTTTCATATGGTGTAAAGATCATGTATGTAGCATATCTGATTCTGGAGATAATATGAGTATTTTAATAAAAAACTTCAATTTAATATAATGACGTCATCGATGACGTCATCATTCCAAATTTTGTTCTTTGTCATGTACACGCTTTGGTCTAATTACGTGGTAAGTTTCAAGTCCGTACATGCTCTATTTTTTGAGATAGCAAAATAATTTTTTTTTCGACCTCGTGTACCATTTTCGTTGTGACGTAGCTATGACGTCACACATCATATTTTTAGAATGCTCTTGAGTTAAAGAAAATATTATGCATTGAACATTTTTTCATATTTTCATGCACTTAGGCTCTAGAGCCCAAAATAACATGATTTGTTACTTTAACTTCCGGTTTCGACCGGAAGTAAAGGTCAAATGGGGTCACGTTGTGCACCGCATTTGTAGATCTTTATAAGAGGTTTCATGTAAAAAAAGAATCTTGAACGTAGCTGTTTTGGTTTTGAAGATATGATTTTTCAAATTATTTAAGGTTTTTTTAACGTTTATTTAACGTAATGACGTCATCAATGACGTCACCATTCCAAAAAAGTGGCGGTGCCGTCTACTCACCGAGGTTGATGTTCATGAGAAGTTTGAAGTTCATACAAGTTTCAGTTTTTCTCTAAATTGGCGGAGAAGGTTCGCAGGGAAAGAAGAACACGAGGAAAAAACAAACTAGAAATTGAGAGTTTGTGAACAAACTCACGGTGTTCGGCTTAATTACGTAATTTTAAGGTCATTATTGTGTGCAGGTTTTTTGTTTTTTTGTGCTATGCTGACGGGCGAAATATTTATTTGTACTTTTTTATCTTTATGCATGAAGGTTTGTCATATTAAACTTCAAGTTCCGGTTTGACAGGATTTAAAGGTCAAATGGGGTCACACTTTGTGCATAACATCTAGAATTGCCAGAGAGCTCAAAATTGATGTAATGATTATTAATGTACCACGTTTCATTAATAAGATACACAATTTTGTATGTACAAACTTATACTTCCGGTTTCGACCGGAAATGAAGGTCAGATGAGGTCACACATTGTAAACATTTGTAGAATCATCGAAGGGCCTTAAAATTAAGTTATTATATTAATACACAAAATATCATTATTCAGATACGATTTTTTATAAAACAAACTACTACTTCCGGTTTCGACCGGAAGTAAAGGTCAAATGGGGTCACACCCTGTGTAAGATTTGTTCAATACTTCATGACCTTTCATATGGTGTAAAGATCATGTATGTAGCATATCTGATTCTGGAGATATGAGTATTTTAATAAAAAACTTCAATTTAATATAATGACGTCATCGATGACGTCATCATTCCAAATTTTTTTCTTTGTCATGTACACGCTTTGGTCTAAGTACGGGGTAAGTTTCAAGTCCGTACATGCTCTATTTTTTGAGATAGCAAAATAATTTTTTTTCGACCTCGTGTACCATTTTCGTTATGACGTAGCTATGACGTCACACATCATATTTTTAGAATGCTCTTGAGTTAAAGAAAATATTATGCATTGAACATTTTTTCATATTTTCATTCACTTAGGCTCTAGAGCCCAAAATAACATGATTTCTTACTTTAACTTCCGGTTTCGACCGGAAGTAAAGGTCAAATGGGGTCACGTTGTGCACCGCATTTGTAGATCTTTATAAGAGGTTTCATGGAAAAAAAAATCTTGAACGTAGCTCCTTTGGTTTTGAAGATATGATTTTTCAAATTATTTAAGGTTTATTTAACGTTTTTTAACGTAATGACGTCATCAATGACGTCATCATTCCAAAAAGTTGCGGTGCCGTCTACTCACCGAGGTTGATGTTCATGAGAAGTTTCAAGTTCATACAAGTTTCAGTTTTTCTCAAAATTGGCGGAGAACGTTCAGGCAGAAGAAGAAGACGGAGAACTAGACATAGAATTTTTGTTTATTACAAAAATACGGTGTTCGGTTGAACGTTACATAATGACGTAGTTCAAAAACATTGAACATAAAAAGATGAATTTGTATACAATGTTTGGTTTTTATAGTTAAACTTGTACCACACTTTGTAACAACTCCCGTTTCTTGACAAATGTCATCATTCCAAAAAAGTGGCGGTTTCATCTACTCACTATTGCCTATGTACACAGTAAGTTTTAAGTTTGTACAAGCTTTACTTTTGTTTAAAATTGCTGGAGAAGGTTCGCAGGGAAAGAAGAACACGAGGAAAAAAAACCCGTTACAATTAGTGTCGTATCACCATTGATTTGAAACTTGTTACCAGAGGACGCTGTTTAATGTAATGACGTCATCAGTTTTAAACTTGAAAACGCAGAGTCCTTTTCCTACTCACACACTGAAACCACTGTCCAAAGCTCGTTTTATACTGACCAAAGAACTAAAAAAGAAAGGCTTGATAACAATTCTTTCCTTCAACTTCCGGTTGGAACCGCAATACAAGGTCAAATTGGGGTGATTTCTTTGAGACATTTAAATTGTTTCCAAAAGACCTTTGCGATGATGTGTAGATTGTAAAAATCCATTGTGCACTTCAGGAGTTCTGATTTAATGAATAAACTTTGATTTATTGTAACTCAACATCTGATGACATCATCATGACGTCATTGTTTTATTTCGCGTCTTCATATTGAGGTTCAAGTATATGCACAGTTTCAAGGTTCAGTTTAATTTCAATTTTGAGTTATTTGTTTGAAGAAAATTTTGGAGGAATTAACATTTAAAGCAACATAATGGTCTCTATGAGACACCGTATAACACATGGTTTTGATTTTGTTTGATATATTGAAAGTGAAATCAAATAAAACCTTTAAATATAAATATGAAATTAATTAGAAAGAGCTTTATCATATGTATTTCATGGGGACTTCCGGTTTGGGCAGGAAGCGAGGTCAACTCAGGTCACTAAGAATTGTAAAGAACCGCATACATTTATTGTAACTCGACTCCTGGAGGAAAAACAAGTTACCTTTTTGGTTTTAACTGCCAGGAAAAACAATGTTTTCGTGCTTTCCAAAGTGTTCCTTTTCCACGCCGTGCAATTGGCTGCCGCCAGGTTGTGTGTTCAAAATAGTATTCATATTGCCTTTTATCAAAACATTAACCCTTGCTGCCCTCCGTTTTGTTCGGCATCTATGCGGTGTCAATAAAACAAAGTGTGTATCGCTAGTGACGTTGGTGGCGCTATATCAAATTAACGGTCTTATTTTGTAACATCACGAACACTGGTGTACTGTACAGTCAATCTGACATTTGACAGATTCAAATTCCGAGCTCATTATCTGTATTAAAAAGTTCCAAAGTTTTATAAAAACTACCCCACTTTGATAAACATCATAAACACAAGTGTGCACGGCTAAAGAAATACACGGACATTTTGAAAGGCGATGACTTTACTTTTAAACTTTACTTTTAAACAGTTTTACTCAGCGTATCCCGATAACAACTCTCGCGGGGGTAAAGTGCCTCTTGCCCCGCTGTTGCACATTGTGACTCTCGTATGTAAGCACGTACGTGATCGGTAAATATAGAACGAAAGACGATCATTTTGTCAATTGCATTTTCTCCACCATTATACATCAAACAACTCACGTGAGCATGTGATCGTCTCAGTAAAGTCTCCTCTTCCTCTCCCTGTCACAATTAAGCCACCAGAATGACATAAAGGGAAACATTTCCACACTGAACTTGGCATGACTTGCATGTTTTTCTTTGCGTCGCCATTATTACACACACACACACACACACACACAGTCTTTTTAACACCGAGTTGTGGGGACTCCCTATTGTTGTTCTATTATTCCCTTTTCTAAAGAATCCCTCTGTGGGGACAGGGTTTGACATAGAAAAACGTTGTGGGGACCTTTGTTCCATTGTTTAAAAGTCCCCACAACGGTGTGTGTGCCTACCCACACACACACACACGCAGAACTTAACAACACACCGCAAAGTACGATGAACTGTGACAAGACCTGACTTGTCGCGTGTAGGTATATACACAGCATGCAGTAAAAGCCTAGAGTGCACACGCACGGGCTGCAATACATTGAGGGAACTGTACAGACTTTATCGCCGATCGCGCTAAAAACGGCACTTTTCACCTTAATATAACTTCGTTATGCAACGGCCAATTTTGTTCAAATTTCACAATTAAGCTTTTATAGTCGTTATCTATTACCAAAAAATTCAACACGTAGTTTGCTCAAAAAAAAAAAAAAAAAAAAAAATTATTTTTAAACTCGTCGTCGTAACAAACTGTAACATTTGATGACGTCATCAATGTAATATTTTCAAAGGTCATCAACTTTATTCAAATGAGTTCACACATTGTAAACATTTGTAGAATCGTCGAAGGGCCTTAAAATTAAGTTATTATATTAATACACAAAATAATATTATTCAGATACGATTTTTTATAAAACAAACTACTACTTCCGGTTTCGACCGGAAGTAAAGATCAAATGGGGTCACACCCTGTGTAAGATTTGTTTAACACTTCATGACCTTTCATATGGTGTAAAGATCATGTATGTAGCATATCTGATTCTGGAGATAATATGAGTATTTTAATAAAAAACTTCAATTTAATATAATGACGTCATCGATGACGTCATCATTCCAAATTTTGTTCTTTGTCATGTACACGCTTTGGTCTAATTACGTGGTAAGTTTCAAGTCCGTACATGCTCTATTTTTTGAGATAGCAAAATAATTTTTTTTTCGACCTCGTGTACCATTTTCGTTGTGACGTAGCTATGACGTCACACATCATATTTTTAGAATGCTCTTGAGTTAAAGAAAATATTATGCATTGAACATTTTTTCATATTTTCATGCACTTAGGCTCTAGAGCCCAAAATAACATGATTTGTTACTTTAACTTCCGGTTTCGACCGGAAGTAAAGGTCAAATGGGGTCACGTTGTGCACCGCATTTGTAGATCTTTATAAGAGGTTTCATGTAAAAAAAGAATCTTGAACGTAGCTGTTTTGGTTTTGAAGATATGATTTTTCAAATTATTTAAGGTTTTTTTAACGTTTATTTAACGTAATGACGTCATCAATGACGTCACCATTCCAAAAAAGTGGCGGTGCCGTCTACTCACCGAGGTTGATGTTCATGAGAAGTTTGAAGTTCATACAAGTTTCAGTTTTTCTCTAAATTGGCGGAGAAGGTTCGCAGGGAAAGAAGAACACGAGGAAAAAACAAACTAGAAATTGAGAGTTTGTGAACAAACTCACGGTGTTCGGCTTAATTACGTAATTTTAAGGTCATTATTGTGTGCAGGTTTTTTGTTTTTTTGTGCTATGCTGACGGGCGAAATATTTATTTGTACTTTTTTATCTTTATGCATGAAGGTTTGTCATATTAAACTTCAAGTTCCGGTTTGACAGGATTTAAAGGTCAAATGGGGTCACACTTTGTGCATAACATCTAGAATTGCCAGAGAGCTCAAAATTGATGTAATGATTATTAATGTACCACGTTTCATTAATAAGATACACAATTTTGTATGTACAAACTTATACTTCCGGTTTCGACCGGAAATGAAGGTCAGATGAGGTCACACATTGTAAACATTTGTAGAATCATCGAAGGGCCTTAAAATTAAGTTATTATATTAATACACAAAATATCATTATTCAGATACGATTTTTTATAAAACAAACTACTACTTCCGGTTTCGACCGGAAGTAAAGGTCAAATGGGGTCACACCCTGTGTAAGATTTGTTCAATACTTCATGACCTTTCATATGGTGTAAAGATCATGTATGTAGCATATCTGATTCTGGAGATATTAGTATTTTAATAAAAAACTTCAATTTAATATAATGACGTCATCGATGACGTCATCATTCCAAATTTTTTTCTTTGTCATGTACACGCTTTGGTCTAAGTACGGGGTAAGTTTCAAGTCCGTACATGCTCTATTTTTTGAGATAGCAAAATAATTTTTTTTCGACCTCGTGTACCATTTTCGTTATGACGTAGCTATGACGTCACACATCATATTTTTAGAATGCTCTTGAGTTAAAGAAAATATTATGCATTGAACATTTTTTCATATTTTCATTCACTTAGGCTCTAGAGCCCAAAATAACATGATTTCTTACTTTAACTTCCGGTTTCGACCGGAAGTAAAGGTCAAATGGGGTCACGTTGTGCACCGCATTTGTAGATCTTTATAAGAGGTTTCATGGAAAAAAAAATCTTGAACGTAGCTCCTTTGGTTTTGAAGATATGATTTTTCAAATTATTTAAGGTTTATTTAACGTTTTTTAACGTAATGACGTCATCAATGACGTCATCATTCCAAAAAGTTGCGGTGCCGTCTACTCACCGAGGTTGATGTTCATGAGAAGTTTCAAGTTCATACAAGTTTCAGTTTTTCTCAAAATTGGCGGAGAACGTTCAGGCAGAAGAAGAAGACGGAGAACTAGACATAGAATTTTTGTTTATTACAAAAATACGGTGTTCGGTTGAACGTTACATAATGACGTAGTTCAAAAACATTGAACATAAAAAGATGAATTTGTATACAATGTTTGGTTTTTATAGTTAAACTTGTACCACACTTTGTAACAACTCCCGTTTCTTGACAAATGTCATCATTCCAAAAAAGTGGCGGTTTCATCTACTCACTATTGCCTATGTACACAGTAAGTTTTAAGTTTGTACAAGCTTTACTTTTGTTTAAAATTGCTGGAGAAGGTTCGCAGGGAAAGAAGAACACGAGGAAAAAAAACCCGTTACAATTAGTGTCGTATCACCATTGATTTGAAACTTGTTACCAGAGGACGCTGTTTAATGTAATGACGTCATCAGTTTTAAACTTGAAAACGCAGAGTCCTTTTCCTACTCACACACTGAAACCACTGTCCAAAGCTCGTTTTATACTGACCAAAGAACTAAAAAAGAAAGGCTTGATAACAATTCTTTCCTTCAACTTCCGGTTGGAACCGCAATACAAGGTCAAATTGGGGTGATTTCTTTGAGACATTTAAATTGTTTCCAAAAGACCTTTGCGATGATGTGTAGATTGTAAAAATCCATTGTGCACTTCAGGAGTTCTGATTTAATGAATAAACTTTGATTTATTGTAACTCAACATCTGATGACATCATCATGACGTCATTGTTTTATTTCGCGTCTTCATATTGAGGTTCAAGTATATGCACAGTTTCAAGGTTCAGTTTAATTTCAATTTTGAGTTATTTGTTTGAAGAAAATTTTGGAGGAATTAACATTTAAAGCAACATAATGGTCTCTATGAGACACCGTATAACACATGGTTTTGATTTTGTTTGATATATTGAAAGTGAAATCAAATAAAACCTTTAAATATAAATATGAAATTAATTAGAAAGAGCTTTATCATATGTATTTCATGGGGACTTCCGGTTTGGGCAGGAAGCGAGGTCAACTCAGGTCACTAAGAATTGTAAAGAACCGCATACATTTATTGTAACTCGACTCCTGGAGGAAAAACAAGTTACCTTTTTGGTTTTAACTGCCAGGAAAAACAATGTTTTCGTGCTTTCCAAAGTGTTCCTTTTCCACGCCGTGCAATTGGCTGCCGCCAGGTTGTGTGTTCAAAATAGTATTCATATTGCCTTTTATCAAAACATTAACCCTTGCTGCCCTCCGTTTTGTTCGGCATCTATGCGGTGTCAATAAAACAAAGTGTGTATCGCTAGTGACGTTGGTGGCGCTATATCAAATTAACGGTCTTATTTTGTAACATCACGAACACTGGTGTACTGTACAGTCAATCTGACATTTGACAGATTCAAATTCCGAGCTCATTATCTGTATTAAAAAGTTCCAAAGTTTTATAAAAACTACCCCACTTTGATAAACATCATAAACACAAGTGTGCACGGCTAAAGAAATACACGGACATTTTGAAAGGCGATGACTTTACTTTTAAACTTTACTTTTAAACAGTTTTACTCAGCGTATCCCGATAACAACTCTCGCGGGGGTAAAGTGCCTCTTGCCCCGCTGTTGCACATTGTGACTCTCGTATGTAAGCACGTACGTGATCGGTAAATATAGAACGAAAGACGATCATTTTGTCAATTGCATTTTCTCCACCATTATACATCAAACAACTCACGTGAGCATGTGATCGTCTCAGTAAAGTCTCCTCTTCCTCTCCCTGTCACAATTAAGCCACCAGAATGACATAAAGGGAAACATTTCCACACTGAACTTGGCATGACTTGCATGTTTTTCTTTGCGTCGCCATTATTACACACACACACACACACACACACAGTCTTTTTAACACCGAGTTGTGGGGACTCCCTATTGTTGTTCTATTATTCCCTTTTCTAAAGAATCCCTCTGTGGGGACAGGGTTTGACATAGAAAAACGTTGTGGGGACCTTTGTTCCATTGTTTAAAAGTCCCCACAACGGTGTGTGTGCCTACCCACACACACACACACGCAGAACTTAACAACACACCGCAAAGTACGATGAACTGTGACAAGACCTGACTTGTCGCGTGTAGGTATATACACAGCATGCAGTAAAAGCCTAGAGTGCACACGCACGGGCTGCAATACATTGAGGGAACTGTACAGACTTTATCGCCGATCGCGCTAAAAACGGCACTTTTCACCTTAATATAACTTCGTTATGCAACGGCCAATTTTGTTCAAATTTCACAATTAAGCTTTTATAGTCGTTATCTATTACCAAAAAATTCAACACGTAGTTTGCTCAAAAAAAAAAAAAAAAAAAAAAATTATTTTTAAACTCGTCGTCGTAACAAACTGTAACATTTGATGACGTCATCAATGTAATATTTTC
This sequence comes from Marthasterias glacialis, assembly GCA_911728455.2. NCBI lineage: Eukaryota > Metazoa > Echinodermata > Asteroidea > Forcipulatida > Asteriidae > Marthasterias > Marthasterias glacialis. The sequence goes on from OU452220.1 coordinate 22,200,039, forward strand.
AAAGGTCATCAACTTTATTCAAATGAGTTCACACATTGTAAACATTTGTAGAATCGTCGAAGGGCCTTAAAATTAAGTTATTATATTAATACACAAAATAATATTATTCAGATACGATTTTTTATAAAACAAACTACTACTTCCGGTTTCGACCGGAAGTAAAGATCAAATGGGGTCACACCCTGTGTAAGATTTGTTTAACACTTCATGACCTTTCATATGGTGTAAAGATCATGTATGTAGCATATCTGATTCTGGAGATAATATGAGTATTTTAATAAAAAACTTCAATTTAATATAATGACGTCATCGATGACGTCATCATTCCAAATTTTGTTCTTTGTCATGTACACGCTTTGGTCTAATTACGTGGTAAGTTTCAAGTCCGTACATGCTCTATTTTTTGAGATAGCAAAATAATTTTTTTTTCGACCTCGTGTACCATTTTCGTTGTGACGTAGCTATGACGTCACACATCATATTTTTAGAATGCTCTTGAGTTAAAGAAAATATTATGCATTGAACATTTTTTCATATTTTCATGCACTTAGGCTCTAGAGCCCAAAATAACATGATTTGTTACTTTAACTTCCGGTTTCGACCGGAAGTAAAGGTCAAATGGGGTCACGTTGTGCACCGCATTTGTAGATCTTTATAAGAGGTTTCATGTAAAAAGAGAATCTTGAACGTAGCTGTTTTGGTTTTGAAGATATGATTTTTCAAATTATTTAAGGTTTTTTTAACGTTTATTTAACGTAATGACGTCATCAATGACGTCACCATTCCAAAAAAGTGGCGGTGCCGTCTACTCACCGAGGTTGATGTTCATGAGAAGTTTGAAGTTCATACAAGTTTCAGTTTTTCTCTAAATTGGCGGAGAAGGTTCGCAGGGAAAGAAGAACACGAGGAAAAAACAAACTAGAAATTGAGAGTTTGTGAACAAACTCACGGTGTTCGGCTTAATTACGTAATTTTAAGGTCATTATTGTGTGCAGGTTTTTTGTTTTTTTGTGCTATGCTGACGGGCGAAATATTTATTTGTACTTTTTTATCTTTATGCATGAAGGTTTGTCATATTAAACTTCAAGTTCCGGTTTGACAGGATTTAAAGGTCAAATGGGGTCACACTTTGTGCATAACATCTAGAATTGCCAGAGAGCTCAAAATTGATGTAATGATTATTAATGTACCACGTTTCATTAATAAGATACACAATTTTGTATGTACAAACTTATACTTCCGGTTTCGACCGGAAATGAAGGTCAGATGAGGTCACACATTGTAAACATTTGTAGAATCATCGAAGGGCCTTAAAATTAAGTTATTATATTAATACACAAAATATCATTATTCAGATACGATTTTTTATAAAACAAACTACTACTTCCGGTTTCGACCGGAAGTAAAGGTCAAATGGGGTCACACCCTGTGTAAGATTTGTTCAATACTTCATGACCTTTCATATGGTGTAAAGATCATGTATGTAGCATATCTGATTCTGGAGATATTAGTATTTTAATAAAAAACTTCAATTTAATATAATGACGTCATCGATGACGTCATCATTCCAAATTTTTTTCTTTGTCATGTACACGCTTTGGTCTAAGTACGGGGTAAGTTTCAAGTCCGTACATGCTCTATTTTTTGAGATAGCAAAATAATTTTTTTTCGACCTCGTGTACCATTTTCGTTATGACGTAGCTATGACGTCACACATCATATTTTTAGAATGCTCTTGAGTTAAAGAAAATATTATGCATTGAACATTTTTTCATATTTTCATTCACTTAGGCTCTAGAGCCCAAAATAACATGATTTCTTACTTTAACTTCCGGTTTCGACCGGAAGTAAAGGTCAAATGGGGTCACGTTGTGCACCGCATTTGTAGATCTTTATAAGAGGTTTCATGGAAAAAAAAATCTTGAACGTAGCTCCTTTGGTTTTGAAGATATGATTTTTCAAATTATTTAAGGTTTATTTAACGTTTTTTAACGTAATGACGTCATCAATGACGTCACCATTCCAAAAAGTTGCGGTGCCGTCTACTCACCGAGGTTGATGTTCATGAGAAGTTTCAAGTTCATACAAGTTTCAGTTTTTCTCAAAATTGGCGGAGAACGTTCAGGCAGAAGAAGAAGACGGAGAACTAGACATAGAATTTTTGTTTATTACAAAAATACGGTGTTCGGTTGAACGTTACATAATGACGTAGTTCAAAAACATTGAACATAAAAAGATGAATTTGTATACAATGTTTGGTTTTTATAGTTAAACTTGTACCACACTTTGTAACAACTCCCGTTTCTTGACAAATGTCATCATTCCAAAAAAGTGGCGGTTTCATCTACTCACTATTGCCTATGTACACAGTAAGTTTTAAGTTTGTACAAGCTTTACTTTTGTTTAAAATTGCTGGAGAAGGTTCGCAGGGAAAGAAGAACACGAGGAAAAAAAACCCGTTACAATTAGTGTCGTATCACCATTGATTTGAAACTTGTTACCAGAGGACGCTGTTTAATGTAATGACGTCATCAGTTTTAAACTTGAAAACGCAGAGTCCTTTTCCTACTCACACACTGAAACCACTGTCCAAAGCTCGTTTTATACTGACCAAAGAACTAAAAAAGAAAGGCTTGATAACAATTCTTTCCTTCAACTTCCGGTTGGAACCGCAATACAAGGTCAAATTGGGGTGATTTCTTTGAGACATTTAAATTGTTTCCAAAAGACCTTTGCGATGATGTGTAGATTGTAAAAATCCATTGTGCACTTCAGGAGTTCTGATTTAATGAATAAACTTTGATTTATTGTAACTCAACATCTGATGACATCATCATGACGTCATTGTTTTATTTCGCGTCTTCATATTGAGGTTCAAGTATATGCACAGTTTCAAGGTTCAGTTTAATTTCAATTTTGAGTTATTTGTTTGAAGAAAATTTTGGAGGAATTAACATTTAAAGCAACATAATGGTCTCTATGAGACACCGTATAACACATGGTTTTGATTTTGTTTGATATATTGAAAGTGAAATCAAATAAAACCTTTAAATATAAATATGAAATTAATTAGAAAGAGCTTTATCATATGTATTTCATGGGGACTTCCGGTTTGGGCAGGAAGCGAGGTCAACTCAGGTCACTAAGAATTGTAAAGAACCGCATACATTTATTGTAACTCGACTCCTGGAGGAAAAACAAGTTACCTTTTTGGTTTTAACTGCCAGGAAAAACAATGTTTTCGTGCTTTCCAAAGTGTTCCTTTTCCACGCCGTGCAATTGGCTGCCGCCAGGTTGTGTGTTCAAAATAGTATTCATATTGCCTTTTATCAAAACATTAACCCTTGCTGCCCTCCGTTTTGTTCGGCATCTATGCGGTGTCAATAAAACAAAGTGTGTATCGCTAGTGACGTTGGTGGCGCTATATCAAATTAACGGTCTTATTTTGTAACATCACGAACACTGGTGTACTGTACAGTCAATCTGACATTTGACAGATTCAAATTCCGAGCTCATTATCTGTATTAAAAAGTTCCAAAGTTTTATAAAAACTACCCCACTTTGATAAACATCATAAACACAAGTGTGCACGGCTAAAGAAATACACGGACATTTCGAAAGGCGATGACTTTACTTTTAAACTTTACTTTTAAAACAGTTTTACTCAGCGTATCCCGACAACAACTCTGGCGGGGGTAAAGTGCCTCTGGCCCCGCTGTTGCACATTGTGACTCTCGTATGTAAGCACGTACGTGATTGGTAAATATAGAACGAAAGACGATCATTTTGTCAATTGCATTTTCTCCACCATTATACATCAAACAACTCATGTGAGCATGTGATCGTCTCAGTAAGTCTCCTCTTCCTCTCCCTGTCACAATTAAGCCACCAGAATGACATAAAGGGAAACATTTCCACACTGAACTTGGCATGACTTACATGGTTTTCTTTGCGTCGCCATTATTACACACACACACACACACACACACACGCAGAACTTAACAACACACCGCAAAGTTCGATGAACTGTGACAAGACCTGACTTGTCGATCGCGTGTAGGTATTTACACAGCATGCAGTAAAAGCCTATAGTGCACACGCACGGGGTGCAATACATTGAGGGAACTGTACAGACTTTATCGCCGATCGCGCTAAAAACGGCACTTTTCACCTTAATATAACTTCGTTATGCAACGGCCAATTTTGTTCAAATTTCACAATTAGGCTTTTATAGTCGTTATCTATTACCAAAAAATTCAACACGTAGTTTGCTAAAAAACAAAAACAAAAAAATATATATATTTTTAAACTCGTCGTCGTAACAAACTGTAACATTTGATGACGTCATCAATGTAATATTTTCAAAGGTCATAAACTACATTCAAATGAGGTCACACATTGTAAAAATTTGTAGAATCGTCGAAGGGCCTTAAAATTAAGTTATTATATTAATACACAAAATAATATTATTCAGATACGATTTTTTATAAAACAAACTACTACTTCCGGTTTCGACCGGAAGTAAAGGTCAAATGGGGTCACACCCTGTGTAAGATTTGTTTAATACTTCATGACCTTTCATATGGTGTAAAGATCATGTATGTAGCATATCTGATTCTGGAGATATGAGTATTTTAATAAAAAACTTCAATTTAATATAATGACGTCATCGATGACGTCATCATTCCAAATTTTGTTCTTTGTCATGTACACGCTTTGGTCTAAGTACGTGGTAAGTTTCAAGTCCGTACATGCTCTATTTTTTGAGATAGCAAAATAATTTTTTTTTCGACCTCGTGTACCATTTTCGTTGTGACGTAGCTATGACGTCACACATCATATTTTTAGAATGCTCTTGAGTTAAAGAAAATATTATGCATTGAACATTTTTTCATATTTTCATGCACTTAGGCTCTAGAGCCCAAAATAACATGATTTGTTACTTTAACTTCCGGTTTCGACCGGAAGTAAAGGTCAAATGGGGTCACGTTGTGCACCGCATTTGTAGATCTTTATAAGAGGTTTCATGTAAAAAAAGAATCTTGAACGTAGCTCTTTTGGTTTTGAAGATATGATTTTTCAAATTATTTAAGGTTTATTTAACGTTTATTTAACGTAATGACGTCATCAATGACGTCACCATTCCCAAAAAGTGGCGGTGCCGTCTACTCACCGAGTTTGATGTTCATGAGAAGTTTCAAGTTCATACAAGTTTCAGTTTTTCTCTAAATTGGCGGAGAAGGTTCGCAGGGAAAGAAGAACACGAGGAAAAAAAAAAATTAAAAAAAAAACAAAAAAAAAAACAGAACAATAACAATAGTTGTTCGGCTGTTGGCCGAACACCTAAAAAAAACCAAACTTAACAATAACAATAGGTTTTCGGCTCAATGCCGAACACCTAAAAAAAACTAGACATAGAATTTTTGTTTATTACAAAAATACGGTGTTCGGTTGAACGTTACATAATGACGTAGTTCAAAAACATTGAACATAAAAAGATGAATTTGTATACAATGTTTGGTTTTTATAGTTAAACTTGTACCACACTTTGTAACAACTCCCGTTTCTTGACAAATGTCATCATTCCAAAAAAGTGGCGGTTTCATCTACTCACTATTGCCTATGTACACAGTACGTTTTAAGTTTGTACAAGCTTTACTTTTGTTTAAAATTGCTGGAGAAGGTTCGCAGGGAAAGAAGAACACGAGGAAAAACTAGAGATTGAGAGTTTGTGAACAAACTCACGGTGTTCGGCTGGAACGTAATAAAGTGATTGCGTCATTGAAAACAAGGTCAATATTGTATGCTGTGCTGATGGGCACAATTTTTATTTGTACCTTGTGTTGATCTTTAGGCATGAAGGTCAGTCATATGAAACTCCAACTTCCGGTTTTGACATGAACTATGGGTCAAATGGGGTCACACTCTGCAATAGTTGTACAGTATTTCAAGGGCTTGCATATGGAGCAAATATCTCGTGTGTAACTTTTATGATCCCCCAAATGATTTTTTTAAACATTAAACGTTGATTTAATATGACTTCATCAATGATGTCATAATCCGAAAATAATCCAGTTTCATCTACACAGTAATGTCTAAGGCAACAGTAAGTTTCAAGTCTGTATCACGTTCAGTTGATGAATTATGAATTTACTATCTGTGACATTTCAACATCCGTTTCAACCGGAAAAAGGGTCAAATGGGGTCACATCTTCAACACAATTTTAGAATTGTTAACGAGCTTTCAGATGAAGTAATGATTATTAATGAATTCTGTTTTGTTATTGAAAAATAATCTTTTTGAAAAAAAAAATTCAACTTCCTGTTTCGACCGGAAGTCAAGGTCAAATGGGGTCACAAACTGTGTAAGATGTGCAGAGTAATTGAAGAGCTTTTATATGGCGCAAATATCTTGTATGTATCATTTACGGTTCTTCAGATATGAATTTTTGAAATATTAAACGTTGATTTATTGTAATGACGTCATCAATGACGTCATCATCCAGAAAAGACAATGCAGTTTACTGCACGGTAAAGTTGAAGGTAAAAGTAAGTTTCAAGACTGTACCTCGTTTGGTTAATGACCTATGAATTTTTTTATACTTAAACTTCAACTTCCGGTTTCAACCGGAAGTCAAGGTCAAATGGGGTCACACTTTCTGTAAAACATGTAGACTGGTTAAAGTGTTTTCAGATGAAGTAATGGTTATTACTATAGCCTGTTTTTTTATTGAAATATGATTTTTTTGGAAAAATGACATATTAACTTCCGGTTTCGACCGGAAGTCAAGGTCAAATGGGGTCACACACTGTAAGATTTGTAGAGTAATCAAAAAGCTTTCATATGGTGCAAAGATCTTGTATGTAACATAAACGGTTCTTCAGATATGGATATTTTAAATATTAAACGTTGATTTAATATAATGACGCAATCAATGACGTCATCTTTTACGGCCGGAAGACATTGCCAAACCAGTATTATGTCTGTACAAAAGTTTAAGCAGGCTAACCGATCTTCAAACTGTAATTCAAATTTTGTCAATATGATAAGCAGTTCTTGGGATATGAATTTTTGAAATTTTGAACTTCCGGTTTCGACCGGAAGTAAAGGTCAAATGAGGTCAAGTTGTGCACGACAATTAAAGGTCATCACAAGAACTTTTATGTTTTGAAAGAATCTCGTTTGTAGCTTTTCTGGTTCTCAAGATATGAATTTTCTAATTATTAATGGTTTATTTAGCATAATGACGTCATCAATGACGTCATCATTCTTAAAAAGTTGCGGTTTCATCTACTAACTATGGTTCATGTTCCTGATAAGTTTTAGGTTCATATAAGCTTTACTTTGGTTAAAAATCGACGGAGAAGGTTCGCTGATAAGAATGAGGAAAAACTAGACAGAATTTTTGTTTATTACAAAAATACGGTGTTCGGTTGAACGTTACATAATGACGTAGTTCAAAAACATTGAACATAAAAAGATGAATTTGTATACAATGTTTGGTTTTTATAGTTAAACTTGTACCACACTTTGTAACAACTCCCGTTTCTTGACAAATGTCATCATTCCAAAAAAGTGGCGGTTTCATCTACTCACTATTGCCTATGTACACAGTAAGTTTTAAGTTTGTACAAGCTTTACTTTTGTTTAAAATTGCTGGAGAAGGTTCGCAGGGAAAGAAGAACACGAGGAAAAAAAGCCGTTACAATTAGTGTCGTAGCACCATTGATTTGAAACTTGTTACCAGAGGACGCTGTTTAATGTAATGACGTCATCAGTTTTAAACTTGAAAACGCAGAGTCCTTTACCTACTCACACACTGAAACCACTGTCCAAAGCTCGTTTTATACTGACCAAAGAACTAAAAAAGAATGGTTTTATAACAATTCTTTCCTTCAACTTCCGGTTGGAACCGCAATACAAGGTCAAATTGGGGTCATTTCTTTGAGACATTTAAATTGTTTCCAAAAGACCTTTGCGATGATGTGTAGATTGTAAAAATCCATTGTGCACTTCAGGAGTTCTGATTTAATGAATAAACTTTGATTTATTGTAACTCAACATCTGATGACATCATCATGACGTCATTGTTTTATTTTGCGTCTTCATATTGAGGTTCAAGTATATGCACAGTTTCAAGGTTCAGTTTAATTTCAATTTTGAGTTATTTATTTGAAGAAAATTTTGGAGGAATTAACATTTAAAGCAACATAATGGTCTCTATGAGACACCGTATAACACATGGTTTTGATTTTGTTTGATATATTGAAAGTGAAATCAAATAAAACCTTTAAATATGAATATGAAATTAATTAAAAAGAGCTTTATCATATGTATTTCATGGGGACTTCCGGTTTGGGCAGGAAGCGAGGTCAACTCAGGTCACTAAGAATTATAAAGAACCGCATACATTTATTGTAACTCGACTCCTGGAGGAAAAACAAGTTACCTTTTTGGTTTTAACTGCCAGGAAAAACAATGTTTTCGTGCTTTCCTAAGTGTTCCTTTTCCACGCCGTGCAATTGGCTGCCGCCAGGTTGTGTGTTCAAAATAGTATTCATATTGCCTTTTATCAAAACATTAACCCTTGCTGCCCTCCGTTTTGTTCGCCATCTATGCGGTGTCAATAAAACAAAGTGTGTACTTGTGAACGTTGGTGGCGCTATATCAAATTAACGGTCTTATTTTGTAACATCACGAACACTGGTGTACTGTACAGTCAATCTGACATTTGACAGATTCAAATTCCGAGCTCATTATCTGTATTAAAAAGTTTCAAAGTTCTATAAAAACTACCCCACTTTGATAAACATCATAAACACAAGTGTGCACGGCTAAAGAAATACACGGACATTTTGAAAGGCGATGACTTTACTTTTAAACTTTACTTTTAAACAGTTTTACTCAGCGTATCCCGACAACACCTCTCGCGGGGGTAAAGTGCCTCTGGCCCCGCTGTTGCACATTGTGACTCTCGTATGTAAGCACGTACGTGAACGGTAGATATAGAACGAAAGACGATCATTTTGTCAATTGCATTTTCTCCACCATTATACATCAAACAACTCACGTGAGCATGTGATCATCTCAGTTAAGTCTCCTCTTCCTCTCCCTGTCACAATTAAGCCACCAGAATGACATAAAGGGAAACATTTCCACACTGAACTTGGCATGACTTACATGTTTTTCTTTGCGTCGCCATTATTACACACACACACACACACACATTCCTATTTTTGCATCCTTGTGGAGACTTCTTTTGTTCTTTCCTTTGTCCCTGTAGTTAACATCCTCCCAAAGACTTTGTACACAAAATTCCTTGTGGAGCAACCCTCTCTGTAGAATTTCCCTATGGAGACACATTGTTCCTTGCTTTCCCTTTTGTCTAATGTCTCCATAAGGCAGCGAATATCAGGGCACACACACACACACACGCAGAACTTAACAACACACCGCAAAGTTCGATGAACTGTGACAAGACCTGACTTGTCGCGTGTAGGTATATACACAGCATGCAGTAAAAGCCTAGAGTGCACACGCACGGGGTGCAATACATTGAGGGAACTGTACAGACTTTATCGCCGATCGCGCTAAAAACGGCACTTTTCACCTTAATATAACTTCGTTATGCAACGGCCAATTTTGTTCAAATTTCACAATTAGGCTTTTATAGTCGTTATCTATTACCAAAAAATTCAACACGTAGTTTGCTCCAAAAAAAAATATATATTTTTAAACTCGTTGTCGTAACAAACTGTAACATTTGATGACGTCATCAATGTAATATTTTCAAAGGTCCTAAACAACATTCAAATGAGGTCACACATTGTAAACATTTGTAGAATCGTCGAAGGGCCTTAAAATTAAGTTATTATATTAATACACAAAATAATATTATTCAGAGACGATTTTTTATAAAACAAACTACTACTTCCGGTTTCGACCGGAAGTAAAGGTCAAATGGGGTCACACCCTGTGTAAGATTTGTTTAATACTTCATGACCTTTCATATGGTGTAAAGATCATGTATGTAGCATATCTGATTCTGGAGATATGAGTATTTTAATAAAAAACTTCAATTTAATATAATGACGTCATCGATGACGTCATCATTCCAAATTTTGTTCTTTGTCATGTACACGCTTTGGTCTAAGTACGTGGTAAGTTTCAAGTCCGTACATGCTCTATTTTTTGAGATAGCAAAATAATTTTTTTTTCGACCTCGTGTACCATTTTCGTTGTGACGTAGCTATGACATCACACATCATATTTTTAGAATGCTCTTGAGTTAAAGAAAATATTATGCATTGAACATTTTTTCATATTTTCATGCACTTAGGCTCTAGAGCCCAAAATAACATGATTTGTTACTTTAACTTCCGGTTTCGACCGGAAGTAAAGGTCAAATGGGGTCACGTTGTGCACCGCATTTGTAGATCTTTATAAGAGGTTTCATGTAAAAAAAGAATCTTGAACGTAGCTCTTTTGGTTTTGAAGATATGATTTTTCAAATTATTTAAGGTTTTTTTAACGTTTATTTAACGTAATGACGTCATCAATGACGTCACCATTCCCAAAAAGTGGCGGTGCCGTCTACTCACCGAGGTTGATGTTCATGAGAAGTTTCAAGTTCATACAAGTTTCAGTTTTTCTCTAAATTGGCGGAGAAGGTTCGCAGGGAAAGAAGAACACGAGGAAAAAAAAAAACAAAAAAAAAAACAGAACAATAACAATAGTTGTTCGGCTGTTGGCCGAACACCTAAAAAAAAACAAAAAAAAACAAAAAACAAAAAAACTTAACAACAATAGGTTTTCGGCTCAATGCCGAACACCTAAAAAGCCGTTACAATTAGTGTCGTAGCACCATTGATTTGAAACTTGTTACCAGAGGACGCTATTTAATGTAATGACGTCATCAGTTTTAAACTTGAAAACGCAGAGTCCTTTACCTACTCACACACTGAAACCACTGTCCAAAGCTCGTTTTATACTGACCAAAGAACTAAAATAGAATGGCTTTATAACAATTCTTTCCTTCAACTTCCGGTTGGAACCGCAATACAAGGTCAAATTGGGGTCATTTCTTTGAGACATTTAAATTGTTTCCAAAAGACCTTTGCGATGTGTAGATTGTAAAAATCCATTGTGCACTTCAGGAGTTCTGATTTAATGAATAAACTTTGATTTATTGTAACTCAACATCTGATGACATCATCATGACGTCATTGTTTTATTTTGCGTCTTCATATTGAGGTTCAAGTATATGCACAGTTTCAAGGTTCAGTTTAATGTCAATTTTGAGTTATTTATTTGAAGAAAATTTTGGAGGAATTAACATTTAAAGCAACATAATGGTCTCTATGAGACACCGTATAACACATGGTTTTGATTTTGTTTGATATATTGAAAGTGAAATCAAATAAAACCTTTAAATATGAATATGAAATTAATTAAAAAGAGCTTTATCATATGTATTTCATGGGGACTTCCGGTTTGGGCAGGAAGCGAGGTCAACTCAGGTCACTAAGAATTATAAAGAACCGCATACATTTATTGTAACTCGACTCCTGGAGGAAAAACAAGTTACCTTTTTGGTTTTAACTGCCAGGAAAAACAATGTTTTCGTGCTTTCCAAAGTGTTCCTTTTCCACGCCGTGCAATTGGCTGCCGCCAGGTTGTGTGTTCAAAATAGTATTCATATTGCCTTTTATCAAAACATTAACCCTTGCTGCCCTCCGTTTTGTTCGCCATCTATGCGGTGTCAATAAAACAAAGTGTGTACTTGTGAACGTTGGTGGCGCTATATCAAATTAACGGTCTTATTTTGTAACATCACGAACACTGGTGTACTTGTACAGTCAATCTGACATTTGACAGATTCAAATTCCGAGCTCATTATCTGTATTAAAAAGTTTCAAAGTTCTATAAAAACTACCCCACTTTGATAAACATCATAAACACAAGTGTGCACGGCTAAAGAAATATACGGACATTTTGAAAGGCGATGACTTTACTTTTAACTTTACTTTTAAACAGTTTTACTCAGCGTATCCCGACAACAACTCTCGCGGGGGTAAAAGTGCCTCTGGCCCCGCTGTTGCACATTGTGACTCTCGAATGTAAGCACGTACGTGAACGGTAAATATAGAACGAAAGACGATCATTTTGTCAATTGCATTTTCTCCACCATTATACATCAAACAACTCACGTGAGCATGTGATCGTCTCAGTAAAGTCTCCTCTTCCTCTCCCTGTCACAATTAAGCCACCAGAATGACATAAAGGGAAACATTTCCACACTGAACTTGGCATGACTTACATGTTTTTCTTTGCGTCGCCATTATTACACACACACACACACACACACACACACACACACACACACACACACACACACACACAGAACTTAACAACACACCGCAAAGTTCGATGAACTGTGACAAGACCTGACTTGTCGCTAGTAGGTACATGTATATACAATGTACACAGCATGCAGTAAAAGCCTAGAGTGCACACGCACGGGGTGCAATACATTGAGGGAACTGTACAGACTAATATCGCCGATCGCGCTAAAACGGCACTTTTCACCTTAATGTAACTTCGTTATGCAACCGCCAATTTTGTTCAAATTTCACAATTAGGCTTTTATAGTCGTTATCTATTACCAAAAAATTCAACACGTAGTTTGCTCAAAAAAATAAAATTAAAATAAAAAAAAATATTTTTAAACTCGTCGTCGTAACAAACTGTAACATTTGATGACGTCATCAATGTAACATTTTCAAAGGTCATGAACTACATTCAAATGAGGTCACACATTGTAAACATTTGTAGAATCGTCGAAGGGCCTTAAAATTAAGTTGTTATATTAATACACAAAATAATATTATTCAGATACGACTTTTTATAAAACAAACTACTACTTCCGGTTTCGACCGGAAGTAAAGGTCAAATGGGGTCACACCCTGTGTAAGATTTGTTTAATACTTCATGACCTTTCATATGGTGTAAAGATCATGTATGTAGCATATCTGATTCTAGAGATATGAGTATTTTAATAAAAAACTTCAATTTAATATAATGACGTCATCGATAACGTCATCATTCCAAATTTTGTTCTTTGTCATGTACACGCTTTTGTCTAATTACGTGGTAAGTTTCAAGTCCGTACATGCTCTATTTTTTGAGATAGCAAAATAATTTTTTTTTCGACCTCGTGTACCATTTTCGTTGTGACGTAGCTATGACGTCACACATCATATTTTTAGAATGCTCTTGAGTTAAAGAAAATATTATGCATTGAACATTTTTTCATATTTTCATTCACTTAGGCTCTAGAGCCCAAAATAACATGATTTGTTACTTTAACTTCCGGTTTCGACCGGAAGTAAAGGTCAAATGGGGTCACGTTGTGCACCACATTTGTAGATCTTTATAAGAGGTTTCATGTAAAAAAAGAATCTTGAACGTAGCTTTTTTGGTTTTGAAGATATGATTTTTCAAATTATTTAAGGTTTATTTAACGTTTATTTAACGTAATGACGTCATCAATGACGTCACCATTCCCAAAAAGTTGCGGTGCCGTCTACTCACCGAGGTTGATGTTCATGAGAAGTTTCAAGTTCATACAAGTTTCAGTTTTTCTCAAAATTGGCGGAGAAGGTTCGCAGGGAAAGAAGAACACGAGGAAAAAAAACAAAACAAAACAAAAAACAAAAACTAGAAATTCAGAGTTTGTGAACAAACTCACGGTGTTCGGCTGAACGTGTAAAGTGATTATGTAATTTTAAAAAGGGTCAATATTGTGTATAAGTTTAATGTCTCCTTGTGCTGTGCTGACGGGCAAAACTTTTATTTGTACCTTTTATTGATCTTTGTGCATGAAGGTTTGTCAAATGAAGCTTAAACTTCCGGTTTTGACAAGAACTAAAGGTCAAATGGGGTCACACCTTTTTACAAGATATCTAGAATTGCCAAAGAGCTTTAAATTGATGTCATGATTATACATGTACCACGTTTCATTAATAAGATACACATGTTTGTATGTACAAACTTATACTTCCGGTTGCAACCAATAGTGAAGTTCAAATGGGGTCACACATTTCAAAATATTTGTAGAATCGTCGAAGGGCTTTAAAATCACGTAATTATATTAATATACAAATTTACGTTAATAGAGGTCAACACAAACGCGCGCTTTTACGACCAGAAGACTAGGTCAAACTGGTATTATATTTGTGCAAAAGTTAGAGCAGGCTAAACGATCTTCAAACTGACATTTAAATTTTGACATTATGATTAACAGTTATTGAGATATGAATTGTTAAAATTTTGAACTTCCGGTTTCGACCGGAAGTAAAGGTCAAATGAGGTCACGTTGTGCACAATATATGTAGATCATTACAAGACCTTTCATCTAGTGTAAGTTCCTTGTACATACCATTTGTGGTTCTCAAGACATGAATTATTTAACGTTTATTAACGTAATGACGTCATCAATGACGCCATCATTCCAAACAAGTTTCCACTGCATCTACCTACTAAGTTCTATGAACACGATAAGTTTCAAGTTCGAACAAACTTTACTTTTGTTCAAAATTGTGAGAGAACCTCATTGAGGAAGAAGACGAGGAAAAACCCCAAAGCAATAACAATAGGTTTTCGGCTGGTAGCCGAACACCTAACAAACCTGAAAGATAACAATAAGTTTTTGGGTCGAAGCCGAACACCTAACAATAGGTTTTCGGCTCAAAGCCGAATACCTAAAAACTTAACAATAACAATAGGTTATCGGCTCGAAGCCGAACGCCTAAAACAAACCCTGAGAATTTAAGTTTTTGTTTGTTACAAAAACAACGTGTTCGTGAGTAATGTCATCAAATGATGGTTGAATGAAACGGTGACGACATTTCATCTTGTCAATGTGGTACAGGACCGGAAGTTGAAGTATAAGTCCTGACCAAAACATTAGTTTCTTTTCAATCTTAAAATTTTTGGAAAGGTCTTCAAAAAACCTACCAAACGCGACACAGAATGTGACCCCATTCGACGTTGACATCCAGTCGGAAAGTGGAAGTTAAAATTATCGGATTGATAAGGTAAAATGTCGACACCAATTCATTAAATTATAACTAGATGACACACGAAAAAACGTGTTTTTGTAAATAAGGAAAACCGTGTTTTTGTATATAAGGAAAACCGTGTTTTTGTATATAAGAAAAATCTGCATATCATTCAAGATTCATAGTAATTATTGTTGATGTACGCATATGGCCCCTTGCGGCTAGCTGTGATTACGTTATCAACGAAATGTAATCTGCAAAACTTTTCCAAAGATAAGTTGAAAACTACATTTTAAGAGTTTTAAGATTTTATGAAACATTGTCACCAGATGGCGCTGTGTAAGTTGACGACGTCCTCACTTATTATGTAAAAAGGTAAAGTGTTAATTTAATTTTATACAGAGCAGCATCTTTCGAATTCCCTTTCTTCTTAGCTGCAGATCTCAAACTTAGTTAAGGATATACTCACAAGAATAACTATCAAGTATGCAATTCACTGCAGCCAATGCATTTTATCATGGAAAGTGACTGTTTGTTGATTAATAATTAAAACACATCTTTACACGAACATTATTTTGGTGAGGTATAATCTCTATAATTCATTCTAATTTTACGGCAGGTCTCACAAGTATGTAAAGCGAACTAACACCTGGTAATTAAAAATGTCCAATCACTATGCAAGTAATGATTTAAAATGTATCCAACCTAATAGCCTACATCTAGGAACATTCCTTGCTATCAAGGCTATCACGTTATTACTGTAGCGCCAATGCCAGATGTGGCAGGAGATTATGTTCCCCTCCATACGGCGAACTGTGTACAAATTTCTTCTGATAGCGCCCTCTTTTGAATCATCCTCTTTCAACCCACAAAATTTCCGGGACAGATTTCCCTATGACACCGTGAATAACGCCAGATACCAGCCTCACTGTAGCCAAGATGTACCTTTGACTTCGCATTACATGTACAATTTTTTTGTGAATAAAACAACACAAAAAAATGTATATGTATACAGCATTGTCCGATTGAAAGTGAAAGCTGACAATTACATCACCAGATACCAATTATAACGTGGAAAGGTTTACAATACGTTTATCCAATTGAATCATTGCATCCGATGAAATCCTTGGGCCTGCAAGACCAGTACCTGTCTTTATAGACCTTTCCATTGTTGATAAACAAACCGTGCTGATTGGCAAGAGCCGCCGAAATTACAAAAAAGTTTCAATGTGGTGAAATATTTTTTTAATTAAAATCAGCAATTTTAGACAATCCCCTTCAAAGACAAATGCAACCTGTTATCAAAATGTTCGTTTCCGATGTATTAAGCACTGTTTTCAATCTGTTGTTAACATTTTTACAAAGTTTGATATTTTAATTTTGCTTTGCACTGGTGGCTGTCCATATTTTTCACACTTTTGCCAACCATTGACGTTGCAAAAGAAAGGTCTGCTGAAGACAGTGGACCACCGCAGCCTGCGGCCGACGCGTCATCAATGACAGCCGTTGCAGTAACCGAGAAGACTCGAAAAGTTCCGAGTGCACTCGAGAGGTTGTCCATGCGGCGCATGCGACGTGACGATCATTTCCAGCGTATCATCAGTCGTCCTTCATCAGTCAGTCAAGGTAAGTTTCTTCGATCTTTCTTATCCTGGCGTAATGGGTTTTCAGTCGGATAACAGAATAGTTGTTGAGAAAGAAAGACTATGTAACAGACCTTCTGACTAAACATTTCAAGTTAAAAAACTGTTGAAATGCTTGAACTTGAAGTTGCAATCTTTGTCAAATTGCCTTTTTCAATCTGAAAGATCTTCTGCCGTTTAAAGCAACTGCATATGATTTGCATGCACAAAATTTTTTTTATTCTTTCTTTGTAACCTTTCAACAAATTATGTCTTGCAAAGTATCTTTAAGGCAGAAATATTGTTTATACTGTCACTGCTGGTGGTTTTTAATTTCAGTGAGACTCAATTTCTGAACGGTCAAGACGGTCAGACTTTCGCCCGGTTACTTATGTACTTAATTAAACTGTATTTCTATGTATGTTACTTAGTTATGTATCTATTCTTCAGTATTGGGTGGTCGTTTGTAATCTGCTGATTGATTTAATTTGTCAATATTAATTAATAATATCTATAATGTTATTAAAAATGATGAAGAATAATTGATCGACTTGTTAGACTTTAAGGTACAATCCATCAAAAATTTTGTCTTGATCATGACCTTGGTTATTATGACAAATGTTTACTTTTAATACGGACTTAAACATTGCTGAAAATGTTTTAAATTTATGTGACATGTCAGACTTCAGCTAACATAATTATATGATTACATTGTACTTGGCTTTACCTAGGTTACTTTGTTTTGATTTATTTTAAACAAGTCAGAAAATATCTACATGTATGTCTGCATACAAGATATGGGAAGCACAAAGTTAAAATGAATGAATAAATATTTTACTTATTATTCCATTATATTGTAAATAGCAGTGAACCATATTTTCTGGAGAACTAGGCCCCCTACTGCTAATAAGACAATTAATTGATAATATAACTTGTTTTCTTAGGAATTCCACAATGTCACAAAAATAACCTCTCAGTACTTTTTTTCATGCAATTTATCTGTTTTGGTAAATTATAGATGTGCACACTTCACGACTTGTTTCACAACATGACCAAGCCATATGGTGCATTGACACGAGTGAAGGTAATCTGTCAAGGAACTGATTCTAACAGGAACAGATTTGGCATTGCAGATCACACTATGGCAGTTGAACTCATTTTGTATGATGATGCAAAGGCATCTAAGTTGATTTGTGGTGGATTTGTTGCACTGATAAATTCTTCTGTGAAACAATCTCCACACAATCAAGTTGTAGTAGGAAAAAACACAAGAGTCACAAAGACAGGATCATTTGACGTGCCTGATGCTGTGGAGAGGGCAGCAAAAGACATAATCAATCCACAAGCAGCTGCATTTGTGTGTGTATCTGAAGTAAAGACTTCACCAGTGAAGAAACTTGTTTCTGTTAAGGGCCAAGTTGTTGCAGTAAGTATTGTATAAAACTTTAAATCCATGGATTTGTACTCCTGTCAGTTTGACATATAATTATGGTCTACGGGCAAACTTAAATTGATAAATACTAAGTTGATAGTCTAATGATACAGAATACGCTTGTCTTTATGAACAACAATAATGAGAACAGAAAGATGTATAGGCTGAGGGTATATTTTCTTCAACACATTGCATTGTATATGTGCATAAGACTTGAGCAAATAAGCTCAAGCAAATGTAAAATTTTAATCTTTTAAATGTATGATTGGATAAACTAAACAATCAAAGATATTGATAAAGTGCATACCACAAGAAAAAGACATAGCTATAAAATAAGTTCTAAGTTGTGCAGAAAACAAATTCAGCATAAAGATCTAGTAAGAGTAAGTTGAATTTTAATATCCCTTTGTACTATGGCTGCATAACTACTCACTTGTTACATATTGAATGGGCCTGTGGTGAGGAGTTGAATGATAATACAAGTCTAGGGATAAGAATAAAACTGACATACTTTACTACAAGAAGTAAAGCTGTAAAGCTGTTATTACGTGTTACGCAGTCACTGGGTTACATGTGAATTGTACAACAATTGCTTTAGCACAGAAAACAACCCCTATGAAAACAAACAAAGTAGTGCAGTCACAATATTTCACAAATTCTGTAGCACAGTATGTATACACTTACTTAAAACAAATCATATAGACCAACAGTTTAATAATTTTGTATATTGCTATTTGTTTAATTGCAGCAAGAAATGGTGAAGACAGTCTTCACAAAAGGCACAGATGTCTCGGTGAAAAACATCACCATCAGAGAACGAGGACAGACATGCCGAGTGGCATTGTGGCGAAACAACTCTGCAACCACTGTCAACATTGGTGACTTCCTTGAAATAACCAATGTTGTCACCAGCACATTCCAGGAAGAAACATACTTAACTTCAACCAGACACAGCCAAGTGAGGGTAAGACAAAGCACTTTCATATTTTCTTTCTATGGCAGCTAAATCAACAGTTAAATCTTCCTCATTTTCATTTAAGAACAACAGTATCCTCACATTACCAAGCTTTTTCAAATGCAAACACACTCATCATATCAATCTCGCTTAACTAATTTTTTAATGCAGACAATTGATCAAGAAAGAGTAATGGAAGAAGCAGAAATCGTCGCTTATGAACTGGAGGGAGACATGGTCAAATTAACTTCAAACCAAGACAATTTTCCAGAGTACCACATCAGGAAGGACTTGCTCATGGAAGCTTTTGAAACAGACGAAATGCAAAACATAGATGACATCTTGACCACTAAAGTACCATTCAAATGCCAGTTTGTCCTGTCTGAAAATGGGATGGACAGGTTTTCACTCATTCTGGTGTAGGAGTGCACATTACAGGCCACTTCTTAGGCAACTGCCTAATTGTTTATTGGGCAATGCATATCGTCTGAAAAGTCTCCCATTGCAATGGGAGACTTTTGAGATGATAGAGGGCGTCCCACGGACTGGTCCTTTTCCATTCTCAGCGATGAAAACAATGGAAAAGAACTGGTCTGTGGGACGCCCGCTATTGTCTCAAACGTCTCCCATTAGATGTCATCATGCTAAGTATGCCCTTTAAAGCTATCTCTAGCAATAACTATAATTATTCATATTGTCTTTAACTAACAAAGATATAAGAGAAATTGTTAACAAGATAAATCACAAAATAGTTTTTCCTTTGTTAAAATACCAATCATGCAATCATGTGTAATTTGTTTCAGGAGAAATCATAAAAAAATGTTTTCTTTGTCATAGGACAAGTCAACTGAATCATTTGTGGAAAAAAAAAGATTTTCACAAGATAAATCATCAAATTGTGTTTTCTCAGTGATAAGACAAATTAACCAATCATTTG
This sequence comes from Marthasterias glacialis, assembly GCA_911728455.2. Taxonomy (NCBI): domain Eukaryota; kingdom Metazoa; phylum Echinodermata; class Asteroidea; order Forcipulatida; family Asteriidae; genus Marthasterias; species Marthasterias glacialis. The sequence continues at coordinate 22,220,048 of OU452220.1, forward strand.
TAATTATTTACAAGATAAATCATCAAATACTGTTTTCTTAGTCATGAGACCAATACCAATCATTTGTAAATCATCACAAGATAAATTATCAAATGTTTTCTTATTCATATTACCAATAACTCTACAAGATAAATCGCCAAATAATGTTTTCTTAGTCGTGAGACCAATATTAACTCATCATTTGTAATCCTCTACAAGATAAATCATCAAATAATGATTTCCTGCTCATAAGACCAATTATCCAATAATTTGTAATTCTTTACAAGATAAATCATCAAATAATGTTTTCCTGCTCATAAAACCAATCATCCAATAATTTGTAATTCTTTACAAGATAAATCATCAAATAATGTTTTCCTGCTCATAAAACCAATCATCCAATAATTTGTAATTCTTTACAAGATAAATCATCAAATAATGTTTTCCTGCTCATAAAACCAATCATGCAATAATTTGTAATTCTTTACAAGATAAATCATCAAATAATGTTTTCCTGCTCATAAAACCAATCATGCAATAATTTGTAATTCTTTACAAGATAAATCATCAAATAATGTTTTCCTGCTCATAAGACCAATCATCCAATAATTTGTAATTCTTTACAAGATAAATCATCAATAATGTTTTCCTGCTCATAAAACCAATCATCCAATAATTTGTAATTCTTCACAAGATAAATCATCAAATAATGTGTTATTTGTCATAAAAGTAACCATTCAGTAATTTGTAATTTATAAAAGAAAAAGTGTTTTTTTTTATCATAGCCTTAGCCTGATCATTAAATTATTTGTAATTTTTGTTACAAGATCAATCACCAAAATATAGTGTTTTCTTTGACATAAGACAAATCATCCAATCATTTAGAATATTATACAAGCTTTTTCTTCAAATAATGTGTAATATGTCATAAGACCAATGATCAAATCATTTTTTTGAAGAAAATTATCAAATCAAGTTTTCTTGGTCATCAACCAATTATCGACCAATTGTAAAGTGAAATGTGTTACTTGTCATAAAATGACTGATTCAACTATTTGTAATTTGTTATAAGATGAATCATCAATTTGTGACAAAAGTAATCAAACGTTTTCTATTTCTTACAAGTTAAAGCCTCAAATAATGTGTATCTGTCATGAGACCAGCCATCAAATCATTTTTAATTTGATACAAGATAAATCAGCATGCAGACGGTTTCCTTGTTGTAAGGCACCAGATGATGTTCTTATATTTCAGGGACCTGCTTTTAATCACGCTATTGCATGTTGATAGGTGTAAATCATGTGCGGTTGTATATTAACCCTTGTAAGAATGTTATTAGTGTTTCATAAAATATTTAGATTTTTAATAAAGAAATTATTTGAAGGTTTAATCCTTCCATTTTCAAAGTATTTATTTGTCTTCGTTCTTGCTGTTTTTTTTTTACCCCGATTCTTTACTTTTTTTTATGTGGGCTCACACTTTAATATCTTGTCAGAAGTCACATGAAATTGATTGCACAGACATAAGGGTGAGAGCATTATGTTCTGATAGACCTATCTTTTGTTTACAAACATTGAGCTCTGATAGTCGGCCGGTCTGTGGTCGGCCCACTCGGGGCGCCTTCTCTGTTGAAGACTTTCAGACAGAGCACCACTGCCACTTTCCCCTGTCTTTATCCGCAAGAAGGATAAAGACATGCACTGCTGGTCTTAAGTCGGTTCTATCGATCTTGAGATCAATGGCCGGTTCATACCCGCTGCGTTTTAACTGCGTACGCAGCGCGCGGACCCATTTTATATCACATTATAAACACGTGTGTCAATGGAAGCGCGCAGTGCGTAGTGATATTGCGCTTTGGCGTCCGAATTAAAACAATATTTAAACAAGGTCGTGCGCGCGCACCAAAGGTGGATGCATCTCGGTCAACATTTTATCAGATGCAAGAACTTGATGAGAACAGTGCACCTATTTTGTGAACGAAAACCGAGATGCAGAGGGCATTTATTAATTAGGCTACTTCATAATTTCATGGAAGGAAATTGGGAAAAGCGTAAATACAAAATCACATCTGGTGATTGATATGAATGGTACGTTTTCGGAGTTTTTTGGGATACAGGGTCTGAAGTAAGAAATTCACATCCCGGCCCGGCCTGATGATGACCCCCGACCCCTCACCATTTACGTCATTCTCTATTTTTAAGTTTGGCTGATACCTGACCTTCAGTTCAGCGGATAATATTGGTCATGGAACCAGACTAGTCTTGCTGCCCGTCGCAAGCTGGCCTCGACCTCTACATGTACATATGACCTGTGTGTGTGTATTGTACGTGTACGACGGACACACATACAAAAACAACGCGTTGGTTTTTCATCATTCATGGAGACCATTTCGATGTGTGTTCGGCTTGTTGAAGGGTGACCTCATACATATTGCAAGCATCTCTAGTCTGAGGAGGTTGGCTCATTATCAATGTGAAGGTAAAACCCTCAGCCATATGCAGGGATGGCTTTTTGCCAGGGAAAACGATGTTCATCTATGAAAATGATTGGAAAATGTGGAAACTTGAAGACTGAAGAGTGTTGATACTGTTAATGTTAGGCCTAATAATACTATTACTAAAAGTACTAATATTAATAAACTGTTCATTCACTGTTCCACTTGGTATCCTTTGTCGATTGGCACGTATAATTGCTATGGTTGGGTATGTCGGATGTCTGTTTGTTTTGGGGGTACAATTTAGAACTGTGTCGTGCTACAATAAATATAGTTGCGATAATCGTAACCCTCCAGGATGGAGGGTTACGATTATCGCAACTACAATAAATACCGTATGTGCAATGTTTAGCAGGCCTAGAATTGCATTGATGTTTAACTTTTTAATAAATAATATAAAATAATAGAATTGGAGAGGTAAAGGCCATTTTCTTTGGAACAATGATTAATAGCCCCATAAATAGGGCCAATCCGCTTTCGTATTCTTGGCCCTACTTCCATCCATTTAAAAAACCGGCGGGAAAATATGACTTTAAACCAGCATCTTAAAAACTTATCAGTGTGATGTTTAAGTAATTGAAGATCAGCGGGAAGTTGAAAATCGACAATTTAGTAAAAATTCCAATATTTCTGGGAGTAGGTTTTGTTCACAGCACGACTGAATTTCAACTTGCTCACACAATCATCGGGATCCCTGAGCGAGTTTGAAATGAAGATGTCACAAAGTAATGGAGGACCAGACTAGTTTGCCAAGCACTAAAAGTTGACGACTCTTTTGTGAAATCATCATCGCGGCACGGCAACGAAGCATGATCCGTGCGCGCTGGATTTGAAGCCACGATACAGCTACCAAACTAGTCTGGTCCTCCATTACTTTGTGGCATCTCCATTTCAAAGTCATTAGGTTTTGTTTACAGCTCAACTTAATTTCAACTTGCTCTTTGATCAGCAACATTCTCATGATTGAACTTCAATTTTTAATGTAATTGTATAGAGCTCGAGCACCTGTCCAAACATTTGGGTTTGATCACATTCACAACACTTTGTTGGGTTCCCTGAGCTGTTAACTAAAACTACTCCCAGAAATGTTATTATTTTTACAAAATTGTTGAATTTTTTCCGTCACAGTGGTAAGTTTTTTAGGACAAGGCATAGGCGGATGGAAAGTCATACTTTGCCACCGGATTTAGATATGAATGGAAGTAGGGCCAAGGATACAAAGTGGATTGGCGCTATCTATGGGGCCAAACTATGAAATGACTGTCTAATAGTTGTCTCCATGAATCTAGGTGCAGATCATATACAAAATCCTGTTCAAAAGTTTTTGTATTTCTTCACATTTTGATAATAATGCTAGTGCTAGTTGAAGTTCTTTTTTGAAACCAGATCTTGTTAATTACATGAAAAAGGTGGTTCTGTCTGTGAATTAATTATGTTTTCTTTGTATTCACACTCACAGTGAGGTCACGGTGGGTACAGAAAATTCACTCTGCAAAAGAAAAAAAAAGATAAATTGTCACTGCTATTGTGAACCAGTGTTGCCTGTATGCAATGTTGCACTTGTGCGCAATATTGACTTGCAGAATTGCACAATGTTGGCAAAGTCTTTCATTCAAACCAAAAAACGAATTAAAAGGCTGTGTAGGAATAGTGAAAATCTGAATAATGTTGAATATTTACTTACCCAACTTTTTAATTATAATGCGAATCGAAAAGTTATCTGTGTTTTTTTTTTATGTAAATGGCATTTGAAAATCATTAACTGCACACTTTTGGATCATGTAAATGTTTTACTCAATGTTGTTTTGTTGGATTATATCCTTGCACAGGATGTTAATAGATCTTAAATTTGCATCGGGGATAAAGAATATCATTTGGTTTTACCCTTATACAGATGTGTATAAGCACTGTATACTCAGTACTAAAATAAAAATATGTTAATGTTGTGTGTGAAAAAATATGTGAATGTTATGCATTTTTAATATCACACTGTAATTTAAGAAATAAATTAAGAGTAAAAAAAAAAGATATTGCACTGATTAACTATTATTTAATAACTTTCTGAGGTTAAAAATTAGTGATTTTTTTTTTTTTCTTCATTTTTTAACAAAGTTTCTATTGTATTGATGTGTCAGGCCATTCATATTGCGTAAAACTTAAACATATGGAAGGAAAAGTAAAATGCAGGCAATTGTACTAATGTGTCAACTTGCTCCATATTGATGTTGCGGTCAACTGAATTTATGCATTGAAAATAATTCAGTTTAAAAAGGGAAGCTTCATTCAGGTTAATCAACTGGGAAAAAACTTAGGCTACTGTTATAAATTGTTCAGCTTTATCATAAAACAATAGTTGCAACCTAGCTATCAATGTGTTGTCTTTGTAAATGTTTTTCAAATAGTTCAGTATTTTGTTAGGGGTGTGGTTATGAATTAATCACAGGGAGTGGAGTGCAATGATAATATATTGCCTTTAAAAAGATATGTTGAAAACTTATGTGGGTTTTGATCCAGATGAAAGAGTGAGAATGAGAACAGAGATGTGTATAATAAGGAATGGAGTTTTTAATAATCTTATTTGATAAAGTAGGCAAAGGAAATTCACATTGAGATATGATGCAAAGTGAATGTGAGCATCAAGCCAAATAGTAAGACGTGAAGTTACAGTGCAACATAACTCTCTCCATCAACACTCCTCCTGACTCCTGAGGAGGTTGAAAATGAGATGCCCCTAAAACCCAAACTGACATGCAATAGAGAATTTTTTATGTTATCTTTTATAAAGTTATTTGTTACTTATCTTATGTTGGTAATGTTTCAACACAATCAACAGGAAACGTTTTGTCACTTTTATTAACAAGATTTTAATTATGAAGTCTTTACTAATTTTAATCAGAAATGAAACTTAAAATCTTAAACTTTTAATATTTGATAATAATAATAATAATAAGCAGCTGTTATATAGCACTTTATCACACCTGAAGGGTGTCTCAAAGCGCTTAGTGTTTTTCCTTTAAGGTATGCAGAGCTGTGTTCCTTTACATAGCACCATGTAATGGTTTGCAAGGTGCTGTGGTGCAATCTGCAGGTGATGAAAGCAGGAACATCGAGGCAAACCCCTTCTCTTAACGATAAGTGCACTTGGTTCTTTTACGTGCATTACACAACACACAGGACCTACAACTTTACGTCCCATCCATAGAAAGAAGCAAAGTGTCTTGCTTAACCCTCCGAGCAGCCACAAAAAAAATCTCACGCGGTTCATCCATAAGTCTTTTTTTTTATCCACCCAGTTTTTTTTACGTAAAACCCCCAACAGCAAGCCCAAACCTATTTTAATCTATATAATTAGTGAATTGGAGTGCCAGTCAAGACTTAGACTTGTGTTATTTATGTTATTTACGACCAGTATGCGGCGCAAGTTGTTTTCACAAAGTGCATACCACCCTGTCCCAAGGGAATACTTGACACAAGGTCAATCAATTACTACACTGAGACAGGTGGCTGCTGTCTTTCAACACTCCTTACTCCGCACTGGTTAGGGTCTGTCCAATACAGGCTTGTGGGGTGTACCAGGAGTGAGGATTACATGGAATCTTGGCCTTATTGGCCCATTGAAAAAAAATTATGACCATATTTGGTAACTATTGGATTATTTTTTATCCTCGTGGCTGCTCTGAGGGTTAAGGACACAAGTGTCACGACCAGGACTCAAACCCAAAGTCTGCTGACCAGAAACACCAGAGCTTGAGTCATGTGTTATCCGCTCGGCCATGTTTGAACTTTAAATACAATAAGATCATTTTAGCTCATATTTATTACTCTTTAAATATTGAAAATTAGAATGAAATCTAAAGTTTGAAATTCAAATTGATGCTTTAATTTTACAAAATTGTGTTTACTGAGTTGTCATTATTTATTCAAACATAAACACTGCACAGTTAGACAACCAAAATTTGCAACACAAACAAACTAGTGATCCATATAGACTTGCTGCCCCACATGTACAAAGCAAATACTAGTAAAAACAAAATACAATTTGATGGAACTTGGATGAAATCTTGAATATTGAATGTGTATTATAACAAATTAATTAAGAAAAACAAGTTTTAAACAAATTTGGTAAACAAATAATTCAATGTGTTATAAAACCAAATGCAAAAATTAACAAACTTAACATTAAAAGAAGGAATGAATAAAACATTTGAAAATGAGATTTTTCTAATGTGTTTGGTGTAAACCCTGCCCCCAGATGCCAACCCCTCCACTTCATAACCCAACTTCTTAAAAGACAACAGTAAATATGTTTAATTGTAATCACAGACCACGATCTGATTAGTGTTTACAATATTTCAGCACAATAAGCAATTTCCACTTTACACTAAAAAGTTGCCTTATTGTGCAAATAGATGCACAATAATTGTGCAAAATGTGCACTTTGTGTGGACTGATATGCAGGTAAACATTGGTGTGCTGTGCCTGCCTGCGATGTTGGTGCACAATAATCAATGGTGAACGTTTTCTACATGGAAGCACCAATATTTGTTTTAAGGTGATGCTGATTAAGGATTTTGAATGACTGAGAATTTACTGGTTGTTTTTTGTTATTGTCTTTTTATGCCCCGCCGGCGAAGCCGAAGGGGCATAATATAGCGTTTGCCTTGTCCATCCGTGAGTGTGTGTGTGTGTGTGTGTGTGCGTGTGTGCACTTGTTGTCCGAGCAATAATGTAAGAGTTGGTCTGTCAACTCCAAATTTGATCTGTGGATTGGTCATGGGATCCTCTAGAAGTCTATTGATTTTGGACCTCATAGGTTAATTGTCAAGGTCATTATGGCTAAATAAAAGAAATGTTGTGCGAGCAATAACTCCTATCAACTCTGAACTTGGTTTGTGGATTGGTCATGGGGTCTTCTAGAAGCCTATTGATTTTGGATCTGTTGATTAAAAGTGAAGGTCATTGTGGGTAAACCCAACAAAAAGTACATTCTTTATGTAAATGGATTTATTTTTCACTAATCAAAAGATGATATTAGTTTCAGCGGGGCATTTGTGTTGTCAACACATCATTCTTGTTTTGGTTTTATTTTTTTTTCATTTTTTTATTTATTTGTTTATTTTTTATTTATTTATTTGTTTATTTTTTATTTATTTATTTATTTATTTATATTTTTTTTGGGGGGGGAGGGGGTTTGTGGAGTGAAGTGTCTGAACCCACCCTGAGGTCACTATGTGAATATGTAAATAGTGCACATAGAGCCCAATTTTGCGAGGTATGGTTTAAAAAGAAACACAGTGGGTACATAATTTTGAATAGGATTTTGTAAACAAACCTATGAGATTCATGGAGACAATAGGGGAATGAACCTTTGTTCTAGGAGTAAGTGACTTCCATTTAATTTCAGGCCTGATGTACTGAGTAATGTACTGACTTTACCAGACTATATAGATAACCACACTCTTCACAGTTGAGTGAACAAGGTTTTTTTCAGATGAAGGAGTATCATTATTATCTTGAATTCGTATAAAATTTAATAGAACCTATTTCTCATTGACACTAGTTGATTGTGTCAAATTTCAAAATGTTACTAACTGGCTTGTTTTTTCTTTTTATTTCAGGTGTTTGCTGGTGGTGATAGTGTGGAGACTTGATACAGTTGGCTGATCAATTTTTGTAAACACTACAGCAAAAAAGACAAATAGAGTAAAACGTTTTGAAAACAAGAAATTTAACAGACAATAAGAAGTAAATAATCAGGGAATCAGGCAGTGATTTCCCAAAACAATATTGAATAGGCCTATTTAAAGAATTTTGACTATAGGACAGAAGAGAGTTTTGAGTTAGAAAATCAGAACTTGGGAAACAAAGTGAAGCTTGAATATTGAGAAAATCATATAATTTGAAATCATATAATTTGAGTTTGAAAAATAGAGACAACTTTGAATACTTGGAAAATCAGAACTGCAGAAACAAAAAAGAATTTTGAATAACCAGAGATTTCATAACGTGAGATTCAAAGAGAATTTATGATTATAGAAACAAAGAGAATTTATAATTACAGAATCAAAGAGAATTTTTAATTACACAATCAGAACTCGAGAACCAGAGAAATAAAACAAGAATCTTAACTTAAAAAGCAAAAATATTTGATAAAAAGACCAGCAAAACTTTGAGAAAACAAAGATAATTAATTTTGTGTAAGAGAACTCATATACCAAATATAAGTTTGAATAATCAGACAATATAATTTGAGAATCAAAGAGAGCTTTAGAAAGGAAACAAATTACAGGAACATGCCAAATCCTGGGGTGTACCAGGTACCTGGGAAGAGCCAGGTTATCAGAACAAATTCAAATCCTGGGGTGTGCCAGGTACCTGGGAAGAGCCAGGTTATCAGAACAAATCCAAATCCTGGGGTGTGCCAGGTACCTGGGAAGAGCCAGGTTATCAGAACAAATCCAAATCCTGGGGTGTGCCAGGTACCTGGGAAGAGCCAGGTTATCGGAACAAATCCAAATCCTGGGGTGTGCCAGGTACCTGGGAAGAGCCAGGTTATCAGAACAAATCCAAATCCTGGGGTGTGCCAGGTACCTGGGAAGAGCCAGGTTATCAGAACAAATCCAAATCCTGGGGTGTGCCAGGTACCTGGGAAGAGCCAGGTTATCAGAACAAATCCAAATCCTGGGGTGTGCCAGGTACCTGGGAAGAGCCAGGTTATCAGAACAAATCCAAATCCTGGGGTGTGCCAGGTACCTGGGAAGAGCCAGGTTATCAGAACAAATCCAAATCCTGGGGTGTGCCAGGTACCTGGGAAGAGCCAGGTTATCAGAACAAATCCAAATCCTGGGGTGTGCCAGGTACCTGGGAAGAGCCAGGTTATCAGAACAAATCCAAATCCTGGGGTGTGCCAGGTACCTGGGAAGAGCCAGGTTATGAGAACCATTGTTATGAACAAGAAATTACATGACAACAATGAAGATATAGCACAGATAATGAAACTTTACTATGATGGAGTTTTGCAGCCAAGAAAAGATCACCTTAAAAAAGTTGAGCATGAACGTAAGAGAAAGCTGCAGTGCCAAGAAAGAAAGAAAGTGTGTACACCGAGAAGAAAAAGAATCACTGGTTATTCAAGAGTAAGTAATCTTAATGGTTTACGATGGCTGAAGAAGTATAATTGGACACGGCATTGTGGAGGTGGAAAGATTTTGGACTGCGTAGAAGAGGTTATTGAAAGAAGAGGGAGAAAGAAAGTATCGAGAAGTTACAGAAGAAAACAAAGAAGAGAAGCATTCAGGAAGGGTCATAATATCAGGAAAAATGGCAAGGTGATAGAGTGCCGTATGAGTAAGGCAGACAGAATATTGCATACAAAGGTGCAGAAAGACATTTATGATCATACAAGAGGAAGCTTGAATACCATTGTGAAGAAAATGAAAGATAATGAAAAGCCAATCGGAACAAAGAATTCATATAAATGTGGGAAGATGATGAACAAGAAGTTTGTGAAAATTGAGAATGTCACTTCTAGTAAACATTCCAAGTGTCAGAGACAAAGTAAGAAGAGAAATGAGGGATCACAAAATGAGGCTACTAAATGTCATGTTATGTATATGATTGATGATGAAACACAATGTTGGCTATGTGATGAGATGATTGGTACATTTGAAGCCAAGTTACAATGTGAATGTAGTTTGTGGTACCATGCAGATTGCATTGCATCTACAGAAGTAATTGAAGTAATAGCAAAGTGGTCATTTGAATGGATATGCTGTAAATGTCAAGGAAGTAATTATTGTCAATCTTTGCACTGTGATTTTGGTATCCCCTCAGATGAGAACATGTATTACACACTGGACAGCTCCACTGAAGAGATGGTAATTGAGCTTACAAGTGATCATCATGAGGAGACTATGCAGGAACATGGAAAAACAGCATGCACAAGTTGTAAACCACTGCTATCAGGTATGACAAAGCATAAGGTAATACAGCAGCATGGAGGATATAACCTAAGAAAGAGAAAAGTTAAGAGACAAGAAACGGATGAATCAAGTAAAACAAAGAAGAAACCAGAAGTAAAGAGTACATGTACAATGACTGTAGAAAGCGTAAATGGTGATGGTGGCAAAGAAGAATGCTTTGGTACATGTGAAGCGAAAAAGAGACCATTGTCGCCTTGTAATGAATTAAATGAAACAAAAAAGAAGAAAGATGCAAATTCAACAGCAATACAAAGCTTAGTGGTACAGGGACATTTCCATCAAGGTCATTTAAAATTTGGTGTCAATACTGGAAAACAGTGTGTTACAAATACCTTGAGTGCTATGATGTACAGTCGTATTAAAGAATTAAGACAGTGGACAAGTAACGACATGGATTTGATATTGAACACTGGTGATGAATTGTATGGTCTTTTGTCTAAAAGTTCCACAATCAATGATGACTATTTGTTAGTCAGTGAATTGCCCAATGAACTAATTTTATTTAACAAAAGCTACACAATAATCTATCATGAATCAGTAAGTGGGATGTTTGAAGATGATGGAACTTTGTCTCAATTTAACATGGTCAGGATAGATAAAGCTCTTGAGGAGAGATTGCAGAGATATGATGCATGTTTTATTTGTTTTAATGGAAACACATTTGGTGTGATTGCGCAAAATGGAATGTTTTATATTTTCGATTCACATTCTAGAAACTGCAATGGCTGTCAAGATCAAGAAGGAAATAGTTTGATGAAATGTGCACCAACGTGGCAAGATGTTTACAGGTATTGTACTCAGTTGGGACAATCAATGAATTTATCTAATAATGAACAATTTGAAATTACTAGTGTTACTCTTTGTCAAGACATTGATGCTTGTACAAGTGCCAGTGAGGATTGTGTACCCAGAGATGTTTTTGACTGTAGTACCCTGTCAAGTACATGTATGTGTGATATAGAAGAAGACAATCCAAACACAAAGACCAAGGAAAAGATGCATGTAGATAATAGTGAATATTGTAATGATTTGTCTGACAGTAGAGAACATGTCCTAGATAATGGAAGTGACATTGAGATTGTAACAGAAGTTGTACATGAGTCAAGTACTTTTAAGTTCTGTCCACTAACATTTGAACATCAAAAGGCACTGTGTAAAGTTCTTGGAATTGGCAAAGTCAAATCCATATCAGAAATTCGTCAGGAAAGTGACTGTATCATTGGTAAGCCCGATGAGATAAGAACTATTACTGGTGATGGTAATTGTTTTTTCAGAGGGGTTTCATATGCAATATCTAGTACTGAACGTAATCATATGCGAGTAAGAATGGCTACTGTCAATCAGTTACTGAAACATGCTACTCATTACAAGACTTACTTGAGAGAAGGATACAGTGATGTAGAAGATTATGTCCAGAGGCAAAGAATGTTCAATTCAGGTGTATGGGCCACTGAGGTTGAGATTATGGCATGTGCACACTTTCTTGCAATTGACATATATACATATTCTAATATTAGTAGATGGTACATATTTTCAGGACAGATGACAGGAATAGGTTGTGTGACATCTAATACAGGGATTTATCTGAATCATTCAAGTGGAATACATTATGATGTTGTATTATCAGTGCACACGTTATCAAGGGAAATAAGTCCTAGTGGAGAGCAAATTATTGATTTGGAAGAGTCTGATATTTGTGATGGAGTGCAGGAAGCAGGTAGTACATGTATAAATAAGATTGTTGATGAAGATACCTTGAGGCATGACATAACAGATGAATTACAAGATGATCATAAAGAGCTCCTAAAGAATGATAACCAGGTTTGCATGAAAGTGTCGAAAGGAAAGAAACGTAAACAAAGTGCAGCAATGAGAAGAAAGCATGACAGAGACAGGAAGAGAAAGAAGTATCACAAGGAAAAAGAAAGGAAACACAAATGTATTGATTGTGATGAGAATAATGAGATAATTTCAGCATTGAATCAAAGTGAAAGTAAGCAATATAATAAAATGAAATACCATGCAAATCATTTGTATAAAGAGTATCAAAAAAGTGCTACAAAAAAAAATCAAAATAAAAACTTGTTTTATAGTGAAAATAAAAGAAATGAAATGAAAGCAAAATACCATGAATCTTTAGACTGCAGAGAGAAAAAGAAATCTGCAAGCAAAAATGTGTATAACAGGAGTAAAGACAAAGTAAATAATGCCAGAAGAATGAAATCCAATGCTGATGAAAAATACAAGAAAACAAAACAGGTTAATGAAAAATCAAGGTATCAGGGTGATTTGAAGTACAAATTGAAAAAAAATTGTATTAATAAAAAATATTACCACTCAAATGTTCAGTATCGGTGTAATTTAATAAGCAATGTCAAAAAGAAATATCACACAAATGCACAGTACAGATACAATTTAATAAGTAACATCAGAAGGAAATATTGCACAAATGCACAGTACAGGTACAATTTAATAAGTAACATCAAAAGGAAGTATCATACAAATGCACAGTACAGGTACAATTTAATAAGTAATATTAAAAGAAGGTATTGTGGAAATTCTTTTTTTAAACAGAAAGTGAAGGATACTACTTTACAAAAGAGATTGGTTCTGAAGAAAAACACACAACATATTGATAATGTAATGCACAATTTTAAGGAAAAAATGAGTTCAGGACCAGAATTTATCTGTGCAGTTTGCTTGAAATTACTATATAGAAATCAAGTCTTAAAGTGTAACAAAGAGAGATATAGACATTCAGAGTGTGTATCTGAAAAGTATTTGCACCAGTGTAATGAGGAATGTAGTTCAAAGGAATGTGCTTTGTCAAAATGTAGGTCATGTTTGTGGATATGTTATACTTGCCATAGGAAGTTACGTGCGAACACAATACCATCTGAGTCAAGTGCTAATAATTTAACTCTTTCAGATATTCCAGAACAGTTGAAACAATTGAATTCTCTTGAACAACATTTAATTGCAAGAAGTATTGCATTCATGAAGATAATTAATCTCCCTAAAGGTGGACAGAATGGAATCATTGGACCTTGTGTGTGTGTTCCATCTAACACTACAGAATCTGTGCAGTCATTACCAAGGAGTCAAAATGAGAATGAAATGATTCGGATCAAGTTGAAGAGAAAGTTGTCATATAAAGGCTACTATGAATACAAATTTATCAATAAGTCTCATGTTGAAGAAGCTTTACATTATCTTAAAGCAAATAACAAATGGTACAATGATATTGAAATTGAGAAAGACTGGATAAATCCTGTACTCAATGAACCTCCAAACAAAGAGACTGAGGAACCAAATGACAAAGATGAATGTAGTGATGATGAAGAAGATAGTGATGAAGACAGATTATGTGGAATTCAGCTTGATACTTGTATCCAACCAGTGGACATAGGTCAGGAAATCTTGGACCAGTATTTTGATGATGTATTTTGTGTGGCTCCATGTGAAGGAAACAACCCAGTAAGAGTCTTGATGGAAGAAGGAAATGAAGCCAAATGTTTTCCAGCATTATTCCCAACTGGTAGTCCAATATTCAGTGATAAGCGGAATGTCAGAATAACATTGTGTAGATATTTACTCAATAGATTGATGAATGTTGATAACAGATTTTCAAAAAATGTAGACTATATTTTCTATGCTCAGTATCTATCTGAGATTCATCAAGTACTATCAAGTGTGTCTATTGCACTCCGGAAAGGTTGTGTAAAAACAAAGCAAGGACATAATTTAACTGCATCAATGTTAAATAACAAAGATAAATTAAAGGATATGTTGAAAAGTGATAATGGATATAAGTTCTTAAAACCCATCAGAGGTACTAGTCCATATTGGCAATCAACACAGAGAGATATCTATGCTATGATCAGACAGCTTGGGTTACCCACTTGGTTTGCATCATTTTCCTCAGCTGATATGAGATGGCCAGAAGTTATAAATACATTATTGAAGCAACAAGGTGACTGTAGAACAATAGAGGAATTGGATTGGAATGATAAATGCATGCTACTTAAAAGTAATCCTGTAACTGTGGCAAGAATATTTGATCGCAGATTCCACATGTTTTTGAAGGGGGTTATTTTGTCAGACGTTCAACCGATTGGTAAAGTTATTGACTATTTCTATAGAATAGAGTTTCAGTTAAGGGGCAGTCCACATACACATTGCTTATTCTGGATTGAGAATGCACCAAAATTAGATACTGATAAAGATGAAGAAGTTATCAAATTTATTGATAAATATGTTACTTGCAAAATGCCATCAAAGGAAGATGATAATGAACTAAATGAAATTTTATCACATGTTCAAATGCACAGCCGGAAACATTCAAAAAGTTGCAAAAAGAAGGGAACAGAATGTAGATTTAATTTTCCAAGACCTCCATCTGAAAGAACATTTGTTGTTAGACCTAAACAAGATGTCGGTAATAAAATAGACAAATCAAGTGCAAAACAACAGTTTGATAATGCAATAGAATTGTTGAAAAGTGTTTGGGAAGCAGTAAAAAATGAAGACAACCTACACAAGTCTACACATGATATCTTTAAAGATATTGAAATAAATCAGAAAGCATTCGAAAAAGCAAATAATAATGTCACAAAAAAAATAAGTATTGTATTAAAGCGTAATCCACAAGATGTCTGGGTCAATCAGTATAATCCACATTTGTCACGTGCATGGAATGCTAATTTAGATATTCAGTATATTACTGATATTTATGGGTGTGTTGGATACATTGCTGCATATATTTCTAAGGCAGAACGTGAGATGGGAATGTTACTCAATCAAGCACAAAAAGAGGCAGTAAAAGGAAATTTGGATGCTAGACAAAGTATGAAACAGATTGGACAAGTGTATTTGCAAAATAGAGAGATTTCGGCGCAGGAAGCTTGTTTTCGTGTTTGTAATTTGCGATTGAAAGAAGGTTCCAGGAAAGTAGAGTTTATACCAATAGGAGAGAATCCTGTGAAAATGAGTTTGCCGTTACGATTGATTCAAAATAAACAAGATGAGGACGATGAGAATGTATGGATGTCTAGCAAGATTGACAAATACAAAGCAAGACCTAAATCACATGAATTTGACATAATGTGTTTGGCAACATTTTGCTCAGAATATCGGGTTTTATGTAGCACTGAAGCAGCAAAGGTCTTTAGACGTGGGAAAATACCTACACATGTTCATAGATTACAAAACAATTTAGGCGTCGTACAGAAGCGAACAAGAACTGGTAATGCTGTTATAAAGTACCCAAGGTTTTCTGAAACCAAATATCCAGAAAAGTACTATCACAGTATTTTACAACTTTTCCTGCCCTATCGTGTGGATTCACATTTGAAGCCTTCACATTTTGAAACATTTGAAGAATTTTACAAAAGTGGATGTGTTAAACTTGTTTGTGATGTTGTACGTGTGAAAATGATTGTGGACAATAACCGTGGTAAATTTGAGGCTAACATTGAGTCCATGGAAGATGTTGAAGAGTATTTAGCTAAGTTTGGTCCTCAGGAAGATGCATGGGCTTTAATCTGTCCAGAGACTGAAGCACAAAGACTTGAATGTCAAAGTGAAAAGGCTGTAGCAAGTCAAGAAAGTGAAGATGAGTTTGCAATACCTGATTTGAAGTCTAATAAGAAAGATGACATAGGATACTCAGTTGAACCCCATGCTGCTCAGATACCTAGAAAGGAAGCTCAGAGTCTAATGAGAATAATGAATGATGAACAAAGTAAAGTATTCTACACAATAAGACAATGGTGTATTGATAAAGTCAATGGTGGAAATCCCAAACCATTTCACATATTTCTAACTGGAGGAGCTGGCACAGGAAAATCTCATGTCATAAAATGTATATATAATGAGTCTGTACGATTACTGCAAAGAATGAATCATAATCCTGATGATATTTCTGTATTATTGACTGCACCTACAGGAGTTGCTGCATTTAATATTAATGGATCCACATTGCACAGTGCTTTATCTATAACTATCGATAATTCACTACCCTATAAACCACTTGGCGAGGAAAAACTAAGTAAATTACGTAATAAATTGGCAACCCTAAAGATCTTGATTATTGATGAAATATCCATGGTTGATCACAAAATGATGTGTTACATACATGGGCGATTGAGACAGTTAAAACAAACCAGGACTCAGTGTGCATTTGGCAATGTTAGTATTCTTGCAGTTGGTGATTTTTATCAGCTACCACCAGTAAAAGGGAAGTCCTTACATCACAGCACTGTAGAGTCAAGCTTATGGCATGATAGTTTCAAAATGTTTGAATTGAAAGAAATTATGAGGCAAAAAGATGACTTGAAGTTTACACAAGTTTTAAACAAGTTGCGAGTGAAAAAGAAAGATGAGAAATTGTCAGATGAAGATATAGCTATGTTAAAGGCATGTGAAACTGGAGAGGACATGAATGATGCACTTCATATCTATCCTACTAATAAGCAAGTTAATAAATACAATCTGCAAAGAATGCATGAAAAATGTCCAGAATCTATGTATATTGAGGCTAAGGATTATGAAAAAGATGGAAGTAGTAAACTCAAACAGAGAGATAAGCCATTGCAATCAGAACATAGTTTGTGCAGATCATTATGGATTGGAGTTGGTGCCAGAGTCATGTTAACAAGAAACATAGATGTATCTGATGGACTTGTCAATGGAGCATTTGGAACTGTTGTTGCAATAGAAATGTTACAAGATGGATCTGGACCCAAATGTATCAAGGTAGCCTTTGATAATAAGAATGTTGGAGCTAAATGCAGAAGGCAGTCAGTGTCCTTGGATGATCAGAGAACTGTTTCAATTAACATTGAGGAAGAGAATATTGGTAAAAAGTGCATCCGTAAACAATTCCCATTGAAACTGGCATGGGCTTGTACAGCACATAAGTGTCAAGGAATGACAACAAATAAAGCTGTAGTGTGTCTAGAAAAAACATTTGCAGCAGGGCAAGCATATGTAAGTCTGAGCCGTGTGACATCATTGAGGGGTCTCATTATTGAAAATTTAGATGAGAAGTATATATACTGTGATGGATCAGTTGCACAGTCTTTAAATGATATGTCTAAATTGAGTTTAAATGACGAGACATACCCAGAAAAGAGTACCACCATCATATTGCATAATGTTGAAGGCTTAAAGAATCACTTTATAGATTTGAAAGGGCATCCTGAAATGAAAGAGTCAGATTTTTTGTGCCTGTCTGAAACATGGATTAATGTGGATGATGAAATTGATGAATTGAATTTACAGGATTTCAAATGCTACCATCAGATAAGATCAATGTCATATGATAATTCCATGAGGACATTACAGCAACAAAGTCATGGGGGAGTTTCAGTGTATGGCAAGAAAACTAAAAGTTTTAGTCAGTTAAAACTACCATGTCAAAATATAGAATATGTTGCTTTCCATATTATTTCAAAAACATCTCTAGCAATAGCAGTGGTATATCGACCTCCATCTTACAAGATAAATGATTTTGTCATGAACTTATCATACTTCATAACTGAAGTCCACAAGATCAGCCACAGAAGTATAATAATGGGAGATTTTAATGAGAATCTTTTGGACAGTCATTCCCATTTTATTGACAAGTTAATGCAAGAACAAGGATATAAACAATGTGTGCGAGACGCAACTACTGAGAATGGCACATTACTGGACCATGTGTATGCCAGAGGATTGGATGATATTGTAACAACTGTCATACCAACATATTATAGTTACCATGAAGCTGTAAAAATTCAGTTTTAATCAAATGTAGCAGGGTTAAGAAAAACATTGTAGGGGGTTCTTTGAAATATTTGTGTGGCTAATTATGCAAAGTGCTGTTATTGATTCAAGATATTAGGCAAAAGAATTGGTTGGCTATACATCAGTAATATAAGAAATTTGTGTCGTTTGTGCAAGTCAAGAGTTTTGTCATTTGTATGATCAAGATACTGTCTTATTTGAAACATGGTCACATTTGTTAACAACAACTGATATAATTCCTCAGGTGATTATTACTACACTTATATGAGTATTAGGCTTGTCGAAGGCAGTTATAAAGAGTACTGCCAGCAGATGAGCTTGCCCTGCTGCCCTGCGCGCTGCTTGCCCTTCCACCAGGCTGAGCCCTACCTGTCTCAGTGCCCTCGATCAATCACTGCGCATGTACAATTACACTTTATACAGTAGAGCACATGCACCACATTCACACCAAAGATTGTATAGCAGTAGGATTTGAAACTTTGCATGGTGGAAATATAATCTAGTGATGACACCATGTAATTATCTTTTTGAGTTGGGGTGGTTCTGAAAAAGAATGGATTACAACTCGATGTTTCGATCAGTATGTTCTGATTATCTTCAGGAGAATGCTGGACTCTGATGATGCAAGGTGCTTAAGTACTTAAATATCTTAAATATCCAATGCCAGCATATGTAATTTGTGCTGGAATTCCAGTGTAAATGATAAAGAAAAACACAAGCTGTTATTTACAGTAGGAACAAGACTATTTAAGCTTTGCTGCAAGGCTGAAAGACCATGCTTCAACCCCATGGTACACTGTATATCAAGCACTGCATACTGTGCTTGTGTTATTCCTACTGCATTACATAGGTTATGCGCTGTCGTGGTCATGTGATTCATGCTCCTGATGTATTCGAAGGGTGTGCTTGCATAAGGGGCTTGCACAAGGCTAGTATTGGCATACAGGAGATTTACATACAACTGTACATCTAGAGATTTACATACCTAGAGCTTTACATACCTGCAGATTTACATATACTTTGAGATTTACTTACAACTGTACATTTACATACCTGGATATACAGATTTACATACCTAGAGATTCCTGGAGATTTGTAGCCTATAATTCATGAGACTTAAGTGCAGCTTTAGATGAACAATTAACAAGCTTTAAAAATTAGAAAAAAGTTTAAGGACAAATAAAAGAAAAAAGAAAAGCAATATTCAGGTAAAATATATTTGCATTTAATTTTCTTCCGCGCACAATTTAACAAGAAATGCTGTTTGAAAAGGGTAACTTAAAAGTCATGATTTAAGGATATTAATCAATGATACTGCTACACCACGTTTGTTTGAAAGTGTTTGTTATTTCACAGTTTCATGACGATGTTAATGTATATACAATGAATTGCATAAAAAAAAAATTATAAAAAAAAAATTATAAATTTGAAGGAACATTATATAGCTCTGTAAACACCAATCATTTTACTATTTATATTCCTTGTTTTTTAATGATCTTTCAGCATCAAACCCATAGATGTTGTTAACCAGTATGGCATCCTGAGGTGGATGTATGCCTTAATCAAGGCAATGGTATGGAGCTTGAAGATATCTCTAGCCACAACTGCTGTCAACTAGCTGAGGGTGATCTCATAATCAGGATGTATCCCCAATATGTTGTCTTGGAGTAGAGGTAGTCATCTGCAAGGGGTGATCACCCTTCCAACTGTAGGATAACCTCAGGGTTGTGAACAGTTTTCATCTGCTGATGTCATTTTCCACTGAAATAGAAAAACTACTGATGATTGGCTCAAAGAGGTCTCTACCCTTATCAGCTACATGTATAGTCAGCCAGCTGATGAGGATGACATATCCTTAATATGGTGTCTTGGACTGCAGTCATCTGCAGTCATCTACAAAGGGTGTTCTTTCTACTGCAGAATATCCTTGGATGGCCAGTCTTGATCAGGCTCATGCCATATACCACTGAGGTAAGTATTTAATTTTAAAGGTTCGCTGAAATACAAAGTATTGATGCTTTTATGTTACACCTTGTAATTTTTGTACAATAATTCAGGTGCAAATAATCATTTTTTGTTTTTTTACATGATTTATTTTCTTTAAAAATAATAGTCTTCAGGAACACCCACATAAATAGCTCACTTGCTGGATTCTCTTCTGCCTTCTTCGTGCCATCTTCAACATCAAGGCTGACCATATCACTAACGCTGAGATTCTTTGCAGGGCTGATATAGCTGGTGCGAAATTCATGTTACTTGCCACACATCTCTACTGAAGTGGTCACCTTGTATGTATGCATTACTTCTGTCAACAGAAACAGATATTTTATAGGGAACTTGCAAGTTGGGATCGTCACAGAGGTTGCCCTCAACTCTATTACAATGAGTGTCTGAAACAACATCTCCAAGCAGTTGACATTCCAACTACATGTACCAACAGGGAAGACATGGCTAATAAGAGGAAACCACTCTACATGCTGAATAGATCATAGGATGTGGCATCATGAAAGAGCAGTCCATACTCAGGAAACAACCCTCAAATGCAGATACTGTGCTTGTCAAACATCAGCCAGGATTACCCTCTACTCTCATGAGAAGGCATACCAACTCAAGGTCATCAGCTAACCCTGATAATCAGACTTGTCTGGGAGTAACAGCCAGCTCAAACCATCTAAGGACCATCAGAATGCATCACCTCAATGTGATGATAACAATTGAACATGCAGGTAATAATTTATTAACTGGAAAAACAATTGTTTAATTTGTTTGTTCCCCCCCCCCCACAACAACAAAACAAATTACGTTGCAGGTTCAAATCTCATTCTGGGAAATTTTCTCTGTTTACTCAAAAATTGAATTAAAACTTAACCAGTCAGACTTTTCTTGTTGGTTTATTACTTGATGTTTCAAACAAAAAGTCACTTCCACTGAAGGCAATCCCTCCACTACCACTTTCCAGGTTGTATTGTAAACACCGAATCCCTGGCTGTATGGCATTTAGGATTGATTTTTGTGTGTGACTGCACCCCCCTCCCCCCTCCACCTTCCCCAAACATAAACATTTACAATTAGGGAGGCTGTCAACATTTGGGCAAAATGGTTAAGTTGGTAACGTTTTTTTTTCAAATTCTGCATCAGTCATTTAATTTTAAAGTACAACTCTCAAGAAACAATGTGTGAAACTGTAATGTTTCTCTTATTTTTATTTCTTTATATTTTGCACAGGTTCACCACAAGATCAATACCTCTTTCAGTGATGTCTACTTATTGTACATTGTATGTAATGTGAAGAACAATCTTCATGGAACTACTGAGTTGGATTACATGAAATGCCATTGTGCTTGAATGTGTACATCTTACACCTGTCTTTACTTATTTTGGTGTATTTAAATTTCATCATTAATTAGTAAGGACTGAACACATTTACAACAATTATTTTCTCAATTACTCCACGCTGTATCCCAGATACTCATTAATTCATAGATACATGAAAGGGCATCTTTCAAGTCAAGAGGACTCGCAACTAACTTAAAACACATTCTAACTCTTCCAGACCCTACAGAGATTTAGTTGATTTGTGTCGTACTACTTATGTCAATCTTGGCAGTTGCGCACTTGAGCAAAACACTAAAATAACAAATTATTTCGTGCTTAGAACAAAGTTCTGGTTCCTGAGTCATCACAATGTGGATTTAAATCGCACTACTTACACCAATCATGATGATTGTATTCTTGAGCTAAACACTAATTGGATGCACATTAAATGTTACTTAATTAAGTTTCGGGACTTAAGTCTTCAAAATGCAGTTTGGAAAGTTGTGCCTTGAGTATGACACATTCAAGCATAATCCTCAAAAACAATATTGTAATGCTGGATACATTGTTTATATTTAGTCAACTGCCCAGCTGAGGGTTTTCAAAGAATGTTATAAATGACAACACTATTTCTAATAACCACAGATAAGTACAGTATTAGAACTATTTGATTTTTAAGTATGTTTACAGTTTGCAATATAGATGGATTTCTGCACTGCCAGAATCTCTAGAATGGGTCCGTACTCTCAGCAGTTCTGATTCAAGTTTTGATGGGGACATCATCAGAATGTAGACTGCAGTCAAGACATGTGTGTATCAGTTGATAAAAATAGATAAATAATAGTGTCACAGTAATTTGTCATATTTTAACTGCCTGAGTCATCACAATGTGGGTTACAATCCTACTCATGACAGTCATAATGGTTTGCTTTTGAGTGAAACAATGCATTACTCCTTGCAATTAGTGTGCTTCAGACAGGTTTTTGATGCCTGAATTATCAAAATGTTTGTTCAGATCCTACTAGCAAACAATGAGGGAATAACATGCCTGGTACCTGACTAAGTCCTGCTGCTCAATAAGGAAATAACATGCCTGGTACCTGACTAAGTCCTGCTACTCAAAACAGTCATTGCATTTGTATATTTGAGCAAAACACCAATAGTTCAATATTTTGTAATTCATACTCAAGTACTAGTGTCGAGTAATCAAAATGTTTGTTCAAACCACATAATATGCCTGCTGTGGTGGTTGTGCTCTTGAACATTAACACTGAATAGTTGGAAACGGTCATAGCACATCTGACTCAATCCTAGTCCCTGACTCACAATGTTAGTCCAAGTATTACTACTCATGGCTTTCCTGGTAATTCTGCTCATGAGCATGATGAGTAAACACACCCCAATGGGTGAATACATGTGTAGTCAACATATTTGTTAGCCAATTTCTTTTATCTGATTCAGAGTGTGTGTTTGAAAATTATAAAAATTGTGCGAGTATGACACATGTACTTCACCAAACGATTACAATTACAACGCTAGGATGTACTCTTTGAAAGATTATTTAGTACATGTAAACTGTCCATCTGTGATTAGGGTTTTGACATTTCATAAGTGACTACTATTTCCATTAACCAGAAATACTGACATAATTTGAACTTTTTGATGACATATGTTTGTAACATAATGATGTATAAAAACTCATGGCGTGATGAAAAGGGGATCTCATTTTCTGCACTTGTGGCGAGTCAGGGCCAAGTTGTTAGTGCTTCAGACTCAAGTTCCGGTGTCTAGTCATCGGGGTGTGGGTTTGAATCCTGGTCATGACACTTATACTTAATCATAATTACTTTGTAAATTTGGGGTGCTTTCTGCTCTACACCAGACTTCTGATGGATGATACCCAGCCCTACATCCTCACGGACTGTACAGGGGGTAGCCCTGTTTCAGCCCCAGAAGTAGATGGCAACAGCCCTTGAAAAACAGTTGAATTGTAGGCCACACCTTGAAGCGGTATTTAGGCCTTGCATTAAACAAAATATTAAAACTAATTTAAAAAAACATCAGAGTCACTATGGGTCCATCTCTCAGCAATTTGGACTCATGTTCTGGTAGGGAGTCGTCAAAATGTGGGTTGCTATCTTACTATTCAGCAGTGGTGGTACACATGTATTATGACATGTAATAACAAATAGAGAAATTGAAGCAGTGCTTACCAAAATATAAAAATATTGGGCTGACCAACCATTGTTTTGGTAAGCAGTGCTTCAATTTCTTTATTTGTTATTACTGTACCTCTCAGTGCTACACAGAGTTTTATTTAATATTATTACATGTAGCAGTTTTCTTGATGGTCACCTTATTTTAATTAAACATATCTCCTAAAATGTAGAGGGTTTCATACAAACATGATACAAATAAATGTATTATTGCTGATAGAAAGAGATAATAACATTAAGAGATCTAAGAACATCTTTATTATACAATGAATGTCAACAAGAGCTTTGCATTAATCAAAGATTCTTCAGATAAATACACTTATTTTATGTTAAAGTGTTCTGTTCATGGTGCCCCTGCACCACGATACTGACAAATATTGTACAAAAACAAAATTTGTCTTGTACTATGAATTTAATGCTGTAGTATTCTACTATTTTGTTTTGCAATATTTGTATTTATACTATTTATTCTTAGAATTTCAATAAAAGACAATGATTTAGAAAATGCAATGTGGTGTTGGTGTATAATTTTTATCACACTAAAACTTAGAATAACTCTAGTTTTGTCATAGATGTAAAGTCATCATTATTGCTATAGGAAAAGTATCCATTCACAAAACTGCTTCCATAAACATCAATTTAATTACCAATATTTTTGTTGTTGTTCCCAATAATTGAGGCCTACCTATATATTTTTAAATTTTAAATGGAAGGTATACACGGGTAGTGCAACAAGCTACTTTGGTTAGTTCAAGTGTGGTGGTTGTGCTACACGTACATAAAACAAAATAGTGGGGAGCCCTCTATATAGGAATGTACTCTTTGAATGTTCCCTGAACAAGTCTTAAATAAATCTATACATGTAAATGCTATAATTGCCTCCTATGCCCATAGCTCATTCATACAAAGTTCTTTGCCGATAGATGGCTACAAGAAGAGATTATAATAAT
Organism: Marthasterias glacialis; assembly: GCA_911728455.2. NCBI lineage: Eukaryota > Metazoa > Echinodermata > Asteroidea > Forcipulatida > Asteriidae > Marthasterias > Marthasterias glacialis. The sequence continues at coordinate 22,244,772 of OU452220.1, forward strand.
GATGACACTGCATTGTTTGATACTGTAGTTAGAGCTTCAAAAGCAATTGTTGAAGAACAGACGTATTGTAAAGTGACGCCGCTGCATTTAATGTTTTTGCAGAAAGTTAGCATCCACATTCCCAAGTCCATAAACTTTATAATAATGCCGTTCAAAAAAAGTGCAAACACTCAAACCAACCTCGGCCACACAACACTTGCCGCGTCGGCGGTGAAACAAATTAGTACCATTCCAACAATGAGGGCGTGCTTAACTTTTAACGGTGGAAGTAGTCAACATGCTATTCTTGATGCATTATGAATGGGGGTCAACACAAATGCGCGCTTTTACGACCACAAGACAATGTCAAAGTGGTATTATGTCTGTGCAAAAGTTTGAGCAGGCTAAACGATCTTCAAACTGACGTTTAAATTTCGACAATAAAATGAGCAGTTCTTGAATTATGAATTTTTGAAATTTTCAACTTCCTGTTTCGACCGGAAGTCAAGGTCAAATGGGGTCACAAACTGTGTAAGATGTGCAGAGTAATTGAAGAGCTTTTATATGGTGCAAAGATCTTGTATGTATCATTTACGGTTCTTCAGATATGAATTTTTGAAATATTAAACGTTGATTTATTGTAATGACGTCATCAATGACGTCATCATCCAGAAAAGACAATGCAGTTTACTGCACGGTAAAGTTGAAGGTAAAAGTAAGTTTCAAGACTGTACCTCGTTTGGTTAATGACATATGAATTTTTTTATACTTAAACTTCAACTTCCGGTTTCAACCGGAAGTCAAGGTCAAATGGGGTCACACTTTCTGTAAAACATGTAGACTGGTTAAAGTGTTTTCAGATGAAGTAATGGTTTTCACTAAAGCCTGTTTTTTAGGTGTTCGGCATTGAGCCGAAAACCTATTGTTATTGTTAAGTTTTTTTTAGGTGTTCGGCATTGAGCCGAAAACCTATTGTTATTGTTAAGTTTTTTTTTTTTTTTTTTTTTTTTTTTTTTTTTTTTCCTCGTATTCTTATCAGCGAACCTTCTCCGTCGATTTTTAACAAAAGTAAAGCTTATATGAACTTGAAACTTATCAGGAACATGAACCATAGTTAGTAGATGAAACCGCAACTTTTTTAGAATGATGACGTCATTGATGACGTCATTATGCTAAATAAACCATTAATAATTAGAAAATTCATATCTTGAGAACCAGAAAAGCTACGTACGAGATTCTTTCAAAACATAAAAGTTCTTGTAATGACCTTCAATTGTCGTGCACAACTTGACCTCATTTGACCTTTACTTCCGGTCGAAACCGGAAGTTCAAAATTTCAAAAAATCATATCTCAAGAACTGCTAATGATATTGTCAAAATTTGAATGACAGTTTGAAGATCGGTTAGCCTGCTCAAACTTTTGCACAGACATAATACCAGTTTGACATTGTCTTCTGGCCGTAAAAGATGACGTCATTGATTGCGTCATTATATTAAATCAACGTTTAATATTTAAAAAATCCATATCTGAAGAACCGTATATGTTACATACAAGATCTTTGCACCATATGAAAGCTTTTCGATTACTCTACAAATCTTACACAGTGTGTGACCCCATTTGACCTTGACTTCCGGTCGAAACCGGAAGTTAAAATGTCATTTTTCCAAAAAATCCTATTTCAATAAAAAACAGGCTATAGTAATAACCATTACTTCATCTGCAAACACTTTAACCAGTCTACATGTCTTACAGAAAGTGTGACCCCCATTTGACCTTCACTTCCGGTCGAAACCGGAAGTAGTAGTTTTGTTATGAAAAATTGTTTCTGAATTACGTAAATTTGTATATTAATTGTATAACTTAATTTTAAAGCCCCTCGACGATTCTACAAATATTTACAAAGTGTGACCTCATTTGACCTTCACTTCCGGTCGAAACCGGAAGTATAAGTTTGTACTACAAAAATATGTACCTTATTAATGAAACGTGGTACATTAATAATCGTTACATCAATTTAAAGCTCTCTGACAATTCTAGATACCATGCACAAGGTGTGACCCCATTTGACCTTTTGTTCCTGTCAAACCGGAAGTTGGAGTTTCATAATTATGACAAACCTTCATGCATAAAGATAAAAACAGTACAAATAAATATTTCGCCCGTCAGCATAGCACAAATAGACAAGAAACGTGCACACAATATTGACCTTAAAATTTTCAATTACGTAATTAAGCCGAACACCGTGAGTTTGTCCACAAACTCTAAATCTCTAGTTTTTTTTTTTTTTTTTTTTTCCTCGTATTCTTATCAGCGAACCTTCTCCGTCGATTTTTAACAAAAGTAAAGCTTATATGAACTTGAAACTTATCAGGAACATGAACCATAGTTAGCAGATGAAACCGCAACTTTTTTAGAATGATGACGTCATTGATGACGTCATTATGCTAAATAAACCATTAATAATTAGAAAATTCATATCTTGAGAACCAGAAAAGCTACGTACGAGATTCTTTCAAAACATAAAAGTTCTTGTAATGACCTTTAATTGTCGTGCACAACTTGACCTCATTTGACCTTTACTTCCGGTCGAAACCGGAAGTTCAAAATTTCAAAAAATCATATCCCAAGAACTGCTTATCATATTGACAAAATTTGAATGACAGTTTGAAGATCGGTTAGCCTGCTTAAACTTTTGTACAGACATAATACTGGTTTGACAATGTCTTCCGGCCGTAAAAGATGACGTCATTGATTGCGTCATTATATTAAATCAACGTTTAATATTTAAAAAATCCATATCTGAAGAACCGTTTATGTTACATACAAGATCTTTGCACCATATGAAAGCTTTGTGATTACTCTACAAATCTTACAGTGTGTGACCCCATTTGACCTTGACTTCCGGTCGAAACCGGAAGTTAATTATGTCATTTTTCCAAAAAAATCAGATTTCAATAAAAAACAGGCTATAGTAATAACCATTACTTCATCTGAAAACACTTTAACCAGTCTACATGTTTTACAGAAAGTGTGACCCCATTTGACCTTGACTTCCGGTTGAAACCGGAAGTTGAAGTTTAAGTATAAAAAAATTCATAGGTCATTAACCAAACGAGGTACAGTCTTGAAACTTACTATTACCTTCAACTTTACCGTGCAGTAAACTGCATTGTCTTTTCTGGATGATGACGTCATTGATGACGTCATTACAATAAATCAACTTTTAATATTTCAAAAATTCATATCTGAAGAACCGTAAATGATACATACAAGATATTTGCGCCATATAAAAGCTCTTCAATTACTCTGCACATCTTACACAGTTTGTGACCCCATTTGACCTTGACTTCCGGTCGAAACAGGAAGTTGAAAATTTTTTTCAAAAAGATTATTTTTTCAATAACAAAACAGAATTCATTAATAATCATTACTTCATCTGAAAGCTCGTTAACAATTCTAAAATTGTGTTGAAGATGTGACCCCATTTGACCCTTACTTCCGGTTGAAACGGATGTTGAAATGTCACAGATAGTAAATTCATAATTAATCAACTGAACGTGATACAGACTTGAAACCTACTGTTGCCTTAGACATTACTGTGTAGATGAAACTGGATTATTTTCGGATTATGACATCATTGATGAAGTCATATTAAATCAACGTTTAATGTTTAAAAAAATCATTTGGGGGATCATAAAAGTTACACACGAGATATTTGCTCCATATGCAAGCCCTTGAAATACTGTACAACTATCGCAGAGTGTGACCCCATTTGAACCATAGTTCATGTCAAAACCGGAAGTTGGAGTTTCATAAGACTGACCTTCATGCCTAAAGATCAACACAAGGTACAAATAAAAATTTTGCCCATCAGCACAGCATACAATATTGACCTTGTTTTCAATGACGCAATCACTTTATTACGTTCCAGCCGAACACCGTGAGTTTGTTCACAAACTCTCAATCTCTAGTTTTTTAAATGAGATTTTTTGGAAAAATGACATTTTAACTTCCGGTTTCGACCGGAAGTCAAGGTCAAATGGGGTCACACACTGTGTAAGATTTGTAGAGTAATCGAAAAGCTTTCATATGGTGCAAAGATCTTGTATGTAACATATACGGTTCTTCAGATATGGATTTTTTAAATATTAAACGTTGATTTAATATAATGACGCAATCAATGACGTCATCTTTTACGGCCGGAAGACAATGTCAAACTGGTATTATGTCTGTGCAAAAGTTTGAGCAGACTAAACGATCTTCAAACTGATATTTAAATTTTGACAATATGATAAGCAGTTCTTGAATTATGAATTTTTGAAATTTTGAACTTCCGGTTTCGACCGGAAGTAAAGGTCAAATGAGGTCAAGTTGTGCATGACATTTGTATAATTTTACAAGAGGTTTCATGTAGTGGAAGAATCTTGAGGATAGCTTTTCTGGTTCTGAAGATATGAATTTTCAAATTATTTAACGTTTATTTAGCGTAATGACGTCATCAATGACGTCATCATTCCCAAAAAGTTGCGGTTTCGTCTGCTCATCAAGGTCGATGTTCATGACAAGTTTCAAGTTCATACAAGCTTCACTTTTGCTCAAATCTTGCGGAGAAGGTTCATTGAGAAAGAAGAAGACGCAGAAAAAAAAAAAAAAAAAACAGAACAATTACAATAGGTTTTCGGCTCAAAGCCGAACACCTAAAAAACAGAACAATAACAATAGTTGTTCGGCTGTTGGCCGAACACCTAAAAATAACTTAACAATAACAATAGGTTTTCGGCTCAATGCCGAACACCTAAAAAAAACTTAACAATAACAATAGGTTTTCGGCTCAATGCCGAACACCTAAAAATAAAAAAAAAACAAAAAAAAACAGAACAATAACAAAAGTTGTTCGGCTGTTGGCCGAACACCTAAAAAATTTAAAAAAAAATAGAAATTTAGAGTTTGTGGACAAACTCACGGTGTTCGGCTTAATTACGTAATTTTAAGGTCAATATTGTGTGCAGGTTTTTTGTCTATTTGTGCTATGCTGACGGGCGAAATATTTTTTTAATACTTTTTTATCTTTATGCATGAAGGTTTGTCATATGAAAGTCCAACTTCCGGTTTGACAGGAACTAAAGGTCAAATGGGGTCACACCTTGTGCATGGTATCTAGAATTGTCAGAAAGCTTTAAATTGATGTAAGGATTATTAATGTACCATGTTTCATTAATGAGATACATATTTTTGTTGTACAAACTTATACTTCCGGTTTCGACCGGAAGTGAAGGTCAAATGAGGTGTAAACATATGTAGAATCGTCGAGGGGCTTTAAAATTAAGTTATTATATTAATACACAAATTTACGTAATTCAGAAACGATTTTTCATAACAAAACTATTACTTCGGTTTCGACCGGAAGTGAAGGTCAAATGGGGTCACACCCTGTGTAAGATTTGTTTAGTACTTCAAGACCTTTCATATGGTGTAAAGACCATGTATGTAGCATGTATTATTCTTAAGATATGATTATTTTAGTATAACTAACACTACAGTACTGAGTGACTGTGACTGACATGACTGAGATTGAGAATAGGAATGGAATTAAAATGTTAAACATAGGCCTAGGCCTACTTCCTGTAACATAACAGTTACACACAAGTGTTACAACATCATTAAAATTTACTTATTTAATTCCTCTCGAGAAAACGAAGTGATGTCGTCTGCTTACCTTCCCTCCATCTTGTTGTTACTGTCCGCCACTTTTAAATCACCCGCAAACGTCACCCCCTCGCAAGTAAGTAAATAATTTTCCTAAAACCAACGCTAAAAAATAAAAGTACGTTCGCCAAGCCGCGGTTGCCAACGTTGGCGGCGCACAACCCGTCACGCTTTTTTTTTTTTTTTTCTTTTTTTTTTTTTTTTTTTTTTTTGGGGGGGGGGGTTGGTTGCAAACGTTGGCAAACCACCGGTGTCATAAGGTATATATCGTATAGACCGTATCGAACCCCTTTGTTGCCATTGATCTCCAATGACGTCATCATTCCAAAAAAAGTCGCGGTTTCATCTAATCACTGAGGTTCATGTTCATGATAAGTTTCAAGTTCATACAGGCTTTACTTTTAAAGACTAGCCCAGCGTCGTGAAAAAAAGTGTTGCGCGCGACTTGCATAAAACTGCCTGCAATGCACAAAGCCGGCCACGATGGGTTGTACAATCGAATCATAGAGCGCGTTGTGGTAGACTGCACATTACAGGCACACAGTACACACACACAGCCTACAGTTAGTCGTACTACACGGCATGTTTTTATGCAGTATGATTGGAGGTCAACACAAACGCGCGGTTTTACGACTGGAAGACAAGTTCAAAACGGTGTTATGTCTGTGCAAAAGTTTAAGCAGGCTAACCGATCTTCAAACTGTCATTCAAATTTTGACAATATCATTAGCAGTTCTTGAGATATGATTTTTTGAAATTTTGAACTTCCGGTTTCGACCGGAAGTAAAGGTCAAATGAGGTCAAGTTGTGCACGACAATTAAAGGTCATTACAAGAACTTTTATGTTTTGAAAGAATCTCGTACGTAGCTTTTCTGGTTCTCAAGATATGAATTTTCTAATTATTAACGGTTTATTTAGCATAATGACGTCATCAATGACGTCATCATTCTTAAAAAGTTGCAGTTTCATCTACTAACTATGGTTCATGTTCCTGATAAGTTTCAAGTTCATATAAGCTTTACTTTTGTTAAAAATCGACGGAGAAGGTTCGCTGATAAGAATACGAGGAAAAACTAGACATAGAATTTTTGTTTATTACAAAAATACGGTGTTCGGTTGAACGTTACATGATGACGTAGTTCAAAAACATTGAACATAAAAAGATGAATTTGTATACAATGTTTGGTTTTTATAGTTTAACTTGTACCACACTTTGTAACAACTCCCGTTTCTTGACAAATGTCATCATTCCAAAAAAGTGGCGGTTTCATCTTCTCACTATTGCCTATGTACACAGTAAGTTTTAAGTTTGTACAAGCTTTACTTTTGTTTAAAATTGCTGGAGAAGGTTCGCAGGGAAAGAAGAACACGAGGAAAAAAAAGCCGTTACAATTAGTGTCGTAGCACCATTGATTTGAAACTTGTTACCAGAGGACGCTGTTTAATGTAATGACGTCATCAGTTTTAAACTTGAAAACGCGGAGTCCTTTACCTACTCACACACTGAAACCACTGTCCAAAGCTCGTTTTATACTGACCAAAGAACTAAAAAAGAATGGCTTTATAACAATTCTTTCCTTCAACTTCCGGTTGGAACCGCAATACAAGGTCAAATTGGGGTCATTTCTTTGAGACATTTAAATTGTTTCCAAAAGACCTTTGCGATGATGTGTAGATTGTAAAAATCCATTGTGCACTTCAGGAGTTCTGATTTAATGAATAAACTTTGATTTATTGTAACTCAACATCTGATGACATCATCATGACGTCATTGTTTTATTTCGCGTCTTCATATTGAGGTTCAAGTATATGCACAGTTTCAAGGTTCAGTTTAATTTCAATTTTGAGTTATTTATTTGAAGAAAATTTTGGAGGAATTAACATTTAAAGCAACATAATGGTCTCTATGAGACACCGTTTAACACATGGTTTTGATTTTGTTTGATATATTGAAAGTGAAATCAAATAAAACCTTTAAATATGAATGTGAAAATAATTAAAAAGAGCTTTATTATATGTATTTCATGGGGACTTCAGGTTTGGGCAGGAAGCGAGGTCAACTCAGGTCACTAAGAATTATAAAGAACCGCATACATTTATTCTAACTCGACTCCTGGAGGAAAAACAAGTTACCTTTTTGGTTTTAACTGCCAGGAAAAACAATGTTTTCGTGCTTTCCAAAGTGTTCCTTTTCCACGCCGTGCAATTGGCTGCCGCCAGGTTGTGTGTTCAAAATAGTATTCATATTGCCTTTTATCAAAACATTAACCCTTGCTGCCCTCCGTTTTGTTCGGCATCTATGCGGTGTCAATAAAACAAAGTGTGTATTGCTAGTGACGTTGGTGGCGCTATATCAAATTAACGGTCTTATTTTGTAACATCACGAACACTGGTGTACTGTACAGTCAATCTGACATTTGACAGATTCAAATTCCGAGCTCTTTATCTGTATTAAAAGGTTCCAAAGTTTTATAAAAACTACCCCACTTTAATAAACATCATAAACACAAGTGTGCACGGCTAAAGAAATACACGGACATTTTGAAAGGCGATGACTTTACTTTTAAACTTTACTTTTAAACAGTTTTACTCAGCGTATCCCGACAACAACTCTCGCGGGGGTAAAGTGCCTCTGGCCCCGCTGTTGCACATTGTGACTCTCGTATGTAAGCACGTACGTGATCGGTATAAATAGAACGAAAGACGATCATTTTGTCAATTGCATTTTCTCCACCATTATACATCAAACAACTCACGTGAGCATGTGATCGTCTCAGTAAAGTCTCCTCTTCCTCTCCCTGTCACAATTAAGCCACCAGAATGACATAAAGGGAAACATTTCCACACTGAACTTGGCATGACTTACATGTTTTTCTTTGCGTCGCCATTATTACACACACACACACACACACACACACGGAGAACTTAACAACACACAGCAAAGTTCGATGAACTGTGACAAGACCTGACTTGTCGCGTGTAGGTATATCAAAGCATGCAGTAAAAGCCTTGAGTGCACACGCACGGGGTGCAATACATTGAGGGAACTGTACAGACTTTATCGCCGATCGCGCTAAAAACGGCACTTTTCACCTTAATATAACTTCGTTATGCAACGGCCAATTTTGTTCAAATTTCACAATTAGGCTTTTACAGTCGTTATCTATTACCAAAAAATTCAACACGTAGTTTGCTAAAAAAAAAAAAAAAAAAAAAAATATATATATATTTTTAAACTCGTCGTCGTAACAAACTGTAACATTTGATGACGTCATCAATGTAATATTTTCAAAGGTCATAAACTACATTCAAATGAGGTCACACATTGTAAAAATTTATAGAATCGTCGAAGGGCCTTAAAATTAAGTTATTATATTAATACACAAAATAATATTATTCAGATACGATTTTTTATAAAACAAAACTACTACTTCCGGTTTCGACCGGAATTAAAGGTCAAATGGGGTCACACCCTGTGTAAGATTTGTTTAATACTTCATGACCTTTCATATGGTGTAAAGATCATGTATGTAGCATATCTGATTCTGGAGATATGAGTATTTTAATAAAAAACTTCAATTTAATATAATGACGTCATCGATGACGTCATCATTCCAAATTTTGTTCTTTGTCATGTACACGCTTTGGTCTAAGTACGTGGTAAGTTTCAAGTCCGTACATGTTCTATTTTTTGAGATAGCAAAATAATTTTTTTTTCGACCTCGTGTACCATTTTCGTTGTGACGTAGCTATGACGTCACACATCATATTTTTAGAATGCTCTTGAGTTAAAGAAAATATTATGCATTGAACATTTTTTCATATTTTCATGCACTTAGGCTCTAGAGCCCAAAATAACATGATTTGTTACTTTAACTTCCGGTTTCGACCGGAAGTAAAGGTCAAATGGGGTCACGTTGTGCACCGCATTTGTAGATCTTTATAAGAGGTTTCATGTAAAAAAAGAATCTTGAACGTAGCTGTTTTGGTTTTGAAGATATGATTTTTCAAATTATTTAAGGTTTATTTAACGTTTATTTAACGTAATGACGTCATCAATGACGTCACCATTCCCAAAAAGTTGCGGTGCCGTCTACTCACCGAGGTTGATGTTCATGAGAAGTTTCAAGTTCATACAAGTTTCAGTTTTTCTCTAAATTGGCGGAGAAGGTTCGCAGGGAAAGAAGAACACGAGGAAAAAACTAGACATAGAATTTTTGTTAATTACAAAAATACGGTGTTCGGTTGAACGTTACATGATGACGTAGTTCAAAAACATTGAAGATAAAAAGATTAATTTGTATACAATGTTTGGTTTTATAGTTAAACTTGTACCACATTTTGTAACAACTCTCGTTTCTTGACAAATGTTTGTGCTTTTGTTACATTGGCATCCGGTTTTTTGGTTTTATTTTGCACCTCAAAGCCCTTTAAAAATGTCACTCATCTGGCACGGGATATTGTACATACAGATTTTGCAATGCCAGTTGTACTATATTATTTCAATTATTTATTTGTATTTTCTTGTTTAACCTGAAGTCAAGGTTAAATGGTTACGTTGAATGTTGTGTATGTCGTTTCTTAAGTTTCTTAAGTTATTACTAGCAAAAATTAAAAATTCAAATGTGTGGTTGAGAAATTATTTTTTGTTGAAAAATTTAATTTCAACTTCTTGTTTGAACAAGAAGCAAAGTTTGTACTTGCGTAGATGGTGATTTTCCACTCACTATTCCCAACAGCGTCTCTTTTCTTGGACCAAAGAGAGCGGTGTTGGGAATTCCCCAAAGTTCGCGGCATATGATTTGACAAATTCTAATCTTTGATTTCTTGTAATTTAATGCCACATGACGTCATTATAATGTTATTAGGTCTGTGGTGTAATGATACCAAGGTGCAACTATATCTGTTGAGTTTCAACGTCCAATCAATCTCAATCTTAAGGTCGAAAGTTGTTCTATTATGAAAAAACGAAGACAAGTTTTGACTTAGGGTAATGACCCAGAAGTTAAGGTTGTACGATTTTGACGTTTACTTTTTAAACGTGTTCAAGTCTTTATCTATCCGATGCCGAAGTATAAACATCATCATAGTTTTATATTTGTTGAGATTCAGCAACCAGCAAATGGTAGTTTTTCAACGTTAAAAACCCAAAAGTGGCAGTTTCATTTATACTTTTTATTGCTTACGTTATAGTAAGTTTTAAAAATGTACATACCAAAGGGTTATTGTCCATCAAATGTTCCAGGTTGAGAGTCAACAATTCACTTAGCAGATTTTTTGAAAATCAATCCGTATATTTCACGAAAAGCGATATTACAAGTACAATAGCGCCACCAATAGCTGTAGGCTTCTTGTTGGGCTGGAAGAATAGGGCAAAGGTCACGTTTTTGATCACACCGTGCACAAATGTGTGCGGGCATGTTTGACTGTATGCTGTGAGGACAACAATAGGGACAATAGGTCCTCATTAGTCAGTTCTTTGTTTTCATGGGTCCTCGGACGCCATTTGTGTACAAAATCAATGGAGATTGCTTAAATACAGGAACAATGGAAATAACAATAGAAGTCCTCGGACATGATGGTGATTCACGACTGTGTGTGTGTGTGTGTGCGTGGGTGATGGGCAAGTTCTCACGTGCATGTGTGATCATTTGGGCGTACTAATGCAAGGTAAAACAATTTTTTGTTTTAATTAAGGTTGAAAAAGTTGCGAAAAGCAAATGATTATTTCTATTAGTAGTAGTAGTAGTAGTAGTAGTATTTTTATATATAAATATATATATAAATATATATATAAATATATATATATATTGTGTATCCCCGCTACTGCCGTTTACCAGGTTGTTTGCATCTTAACCGGGGTAGTGATCCCTGGCTTATCGGCAGCACGGTTCGGCTTCTGACTGGTCCCCCCGAGCAAAGTAGATTTGGTATTGCACATAGGACCGCCCACCAACTATAAGGGCTGGTTAGCTCAGTTGGTAGAGCGCTCGTACGGTATTCGAGAGGTCGCGGGTTCGAATCCGGCATCAGCCAAATTTTCTTTGCTCACGCTATTTATTTATAATATTCTCCCAGTCAGTTTCTCATGTACTTTCTCTGTGTAAATCCACGTAAAAAGCTGTATCCATTCGTTGTGTATCCCCGCTACTGCCGTTTACCAGGTTGTTTGCATCTTAACCGGGGTAGTGATCCCTGGCTTATCGGCAGCACGGTTCGGCTTCTGACTGGTCCCCCCGAGCAAAGTAGATTTGGTATTGCACATAGGACCGCCCACCAACTATAAGGGCTGGTTAGCTCAGTTGGTAGAGCGCTCGTACGGTATTCGAGAGGTCGCGGGTTCGAGTCCGGCATCAGCCAAATTTTCTTTGCTCACGCTATTTATTTATAATATTCTCCCAGTCAGTTTCTCATGTACTTTCTCTGTGTAAATCCACGTAAAAAGCTGTATCCATTCGTTGTGTATCCCCGCTACTGCCGTTTACCAGGTTGTTTGCATCTTAACCGGGGTAGTGATCCCTGGCTTATCGGCAGCACGGTTCGGCTTCTGACTGGTCCCCCCGAGCAAAGTAGATTTGGTATTGCACATAGGACCGCCCACCAACTATAAGGGCTGGTTAGCTCAGTTGGTAGAGCGCTCGTACGGTATTCGAGAGGTCGCGGGTTCGAGTCCGGCATCAGCCAAATTTTCTTTGCTCACGCTATTTATTTATAATATTCTCCCAGTCAGTTTCTCATGTACTTTCTCTGTGTAAATCCACGTAAAAAGCTGTATCCATTCGTTGTGTATCCCCGCTACTGCCGTTTACCAGGTTGTTTGCATCTTAACCGGGGTAGTGATCCCTGGCTTATCGGCAGCACGGTTCGGCTTCTGACTGGTCCCCCCGAGCAAAGTAGATTTGGTATTGCACATAGGACCGCCCACCAACTATAAGGGCTGGTTAGCTCAGTTGGTAGAGCGCTCGTACGGTATTCGAGAGGTCGCGGGTTCGAGTCCGGCATCAGCCAAATTTTCTTTGCTCACGCTATTTATTTATAATATTCTCCCAGTCAGTTTCTCATGTACTTTCTCTGTGTAAATCCACGTAAAAAGCTGTATCCATTCGTTGTGTATCCCCGCTACTGCCGTTTACCAGGTTGTTTGCATCTTAACCGGGGTAGTGATCCCTGGCTTATCGGCAGCACGGTTCGGCTTCTGACTGGTCCCCCCGAGCAAAGTAGATTTGGTATTGCACATAGGACCGCCCACCAACTATAAGGGCTGGTTAGCTCAGTTGGTAGAGCGCTCGTACGGTATTCGAGAGGTCGCGGGTTCGAGTCCGGCATCAGCCAAATTTTCTTTGCTCACGCTATTTATTTATAATATTCTCCCAGTCAGTTTCTCATGTACTTTCTCTGTGTAAATCCACGTAAAAAGCTGTATCCATTCGTTGTGTATCCCCGCTACTGCCGTTTACCAGGTTGTTTGCATCTTAACCGGGGTAGTGATCCCTGGCTTATCGGCAGCACGGTTCGGCTTCTGACTGGTCCCCCCGAGCAAAGTAGATTTGGTATTGCACATAGGACCGCCCACCAACTATAAGGGCTGGTTAGCTCAGTTGGTAGAGCGCTCGTACGGTATTCGAGAGGTCGCGGGTTCGAGTCCGGCATCAGCCAAATTTTCTTTGCTCACGCTATTTATTTATAATATTCTCCCAGTCAGTTTCTCATGTACTTTCTCTGTGTAAATCCACGTAAAAAGCTGTATCCATTCGTTGTGTATCCCCGCTACTGCCGTTTACCAGGTTGTTTGCATCTTAACCGGGGTAGTGATCCCTGGCTTATCGGCAGCACGGTTCGGCTTCTGACTGGTCCCCCCGAGCAAAGTAGATTTGGTATTGCACATAGGACCGCCCACCAACTATAAGGGCTGGTTAGCTCAGTTGGTAGAGCGCTCGTACGGTATTCGAGAGGTCGCGGGTTCGAGTCCGGCATCAGCCAAATTTTCTTTGCTCACGCTATTTATTTATATATATATATATATATATATATATATATATATATATATATATATTGTTTTATTTATTTATTTATTTAGTTATTTATTTATTTATTTATTTTTATTTTTTTTTGGGGGGGTGGGGTATAATTTTAATATAATTGGAGGAGATATAGTCATGGTATACATAACATAGTCTAGTCTAGATAGTAGATGTCAGTGTCATGACTGTGGTGGTGGTTGTGAAAAGTTACATGGGTTTTAGCTTTTTTGAATAAGAGTAAAGACTAGTAAGAGTTTTATAATAAATTGATCAGAATAATCTGACTGCACGTTCCTGACTGTATGATCTGACAATTGTGGACAAGGTCGAGGTAGTTGATATGGGTATGTAGTTTTGATTGATGAAAAAGTGGGTCAATACATTCGTAATCAGTGGTAATAAATAATATAAGTATTAAAATTATGTTGATCAATCTTGTTCAAAAATATAGAACATTATTGATTGGTCAATTTGACCTTTTGACTATTTGTCTCATAATACAACATTCCATTTGTTTTGTTTTACAGTGTTTGACAATAAATAATGTTATTGATAATTTTGTGAAATTTTATCTCACACTTTGCAGTTGTTCAAAAATGACATCATTGGATCATAGTAGGAGTGTGTAAGTGGACAGTTTACTGCATAATATTCATGGGTGATCCATGTGTGTAAGTATGAACCCATTTTAACATTTGGTATTTTGTACATTTAAAATTTACGCAGGATGTAAGGCCTCAGACACTCGTTACTTGCTATTTCCTGCAATAGGAATGCTAGTGTCAAGTTTTATCATCACTGGCCTTTAAAAAGGTGTAGTCTATTAAATTATTTTATTGAAAGGCACAGAATAACAATTTAGGAAGGATTTACATGTGATGCACGAACTGTTATTGGAAAACAAGAAATGTGGAAAATGTTTACTTTTATTTTATGAAGTGTGCATATAAATGCATGTAGATTGTCACTTTACGATGAATTGTTAGTTTTAGAGTTTTGGAAATAGTTATGTACTGTGCATTGCAATGAAAATAAACTTAAAAATAGGGGTCAAACTCAAATTAGGAGTCAAATGCAAGATCAAATTCAATGAAATGATTATCTTTATTACTGAATCAGTATGACATTATTCTGTTTTGAAATTGCTCATGATTGATGTAATTTAACAGTAATACACTCAGCAGAAGTATAAAGATGAATGTTGAACTAAAAGCGGGTGTAATGTGTTGACTCCATTACATGGATATAATTATACATCAAACAGTAATTTATAATACCACATAAGAGTGAGTGTTGACAAATGGCAATAGTGTATACAATTGTAACTGTTTGATGTATATACTTAAGTGATGGAGTCAATAAAATATTTACATAATTTACATTTGTATTTTTACTTGATTATGTTTTCAGTGGTGGTTTTTATCTAGAGCCTAGTTTGATTACATACAGTGAGGAGTTTACAAGTTTGACAATTTCTGGAGGTAATGGACCATCAACATAGGAATGTTAGCCAACAAACAATTTAAGGTGAATTTTAGTCAATTGTGTTACTTACATTATCAATTTGATAGATTATTGGATACAATTTGAAATATAAAGTACAGTGTTTGCCATCAATTTTTTTTTCTTCACGTAATGATAAAATGAATTTTACAGCAAATAGTAGTCTGTGTTACCATTTAAAAGCTCCAAAAGGTTTTTTGTTTAAGTGTGGTCATTGATAAATAATTCAATTTAAATTTGAAATGAATCGTATTGTAAGTAATACCTCAATCTTGTACAGATGAGATTGTTGGGGTATGAGGTTTGGTTTTGTAATTTTATTGGGAGATTGGTTCATTGACAAAACTTTACATAAGAAGTCTTCTGTAACCTTTACAAGAGTGTGTTTAGATGTGTTATGATTCTTTGTTATGATTAAAAGAAACACTTGCATGAAGGCTATTTTGATACAAAGCAGTTTTTGTTTGGGCAAGATATTTGTGGGTAGGTTAAGCATGTGAGTACTTTTGATTTCTTTAAACAGAACAATGTGGGGTTTTGGTTTAATAAAAGTGTTTTGGGCAGGTATTTCACATCTGTCATTAAGTCGATTCTAATTGTACTGGTTTTGTTTCTTCGGGGCGAATATGAGCTTTTTTGCTGGCCATGATGTTGCGCTTACTTGTCTATTAAAATTAAAAATTAAGATGACCTGTCTTTTTTTTAATTGCTTACAGAGGTTGTCATAAGTCACACATTTGATGGCGCCTGTGTGATCTGTCATACTTAAATCGTGAGCTTTATCGTTGGATGCTTTTACAGTTAGAGTGTTGATGGACTTCGGGTATGGATTGCATTTGCTGTCATTTGTTTTAAACCTTGATGAAGGGCATTCAGTTCTAGAGGACTTTGAATTTTCTTAGATTATTTGGCAAGTATTTGAACAGAACTGATGTTTTATTTTCATTTAATCACATCGTTTAACATTTTAGTTGGTTAATTAGCAACAAAACAGGTTTTAACTTTGTATTTTGTTGAGGAACAATATCAAAATGAACTGTAATTAACAATGAAACAGTGATCTATACAATCTATGATTTGTACAATCTCTTAGAAAGTTTGGATGGGGCAGTGGAGGGTGCAGCTTTCTCAGTAGTGGAGGGTCGAGCTTTCTCAGTAGTAGAGGGTCGAGCTTTCTCAGTAGTGGATGGTCCAGCGTTGTCAATATTGGTTGGTTCAGGTTTGTTGGAAGCACCAAGGCGAAGAATATTGCCTGCCTGCACAACAAATGTGTATACTGATTGCTCCTCTAGAGCAGTCAGTATGTCTGTAGTTTCGGTCGATTTCCACAAGTCTTTGGCCAGTGACTTGGTCATGTGCAGAGTGGACAGTTTGTTGTCCGACTGGCACATGAAAGAGATGTTACTGTCGGTTGTATCTTCCACAGTTATTATTTCAACAGTGTGTTGCTCTGGAACGATCTGTAAATAGTGATCAATCCTTGTAATTTTAGAGTATGTGTGTGTGTAACATTTTATTTAAGAATAAACTTTTTTTTGTAATAACATTTCATCAAATTCTTTTGTGTTACTCAATATGCATTTTGATAATTCAAATTAAGCAATTATTGGAATATTTACTTCAATGTGTGTTTCTCTTGTTGAGGAGAGACTCATCATCTGTAGGAAGTTATTCTTCCTTGGGGATACATGTGAAATCTTGATGTGATCTCCAGTTTTGACGGGACTTGTAGTGTTGTTATTCCATAAGGCGACTTGAATTGACCCAGTGCTGTCCTCAATCTCAATATTTCGTACTTTTTGAGATCGTATTCCTACAACTCTTGGTACTTCATCCTACAAGAATTGAAATATTATGATCTTGTGTTAGTAGTTTTTGTTTTAGTTCCTCAACATAAAAAAAAGATGTATTTTACTATAACTACGTCATTACATGCTGATCAAATTTTCATTTCACTGAGACAACAATGATTTTTTGTGAGTTGTTTCACTCATATCTCAAAAACAACAGCACCTCATCAGTAAAAAAAAATAATTTAAGGGAAGCTTAAAATTAATCTTCAACTGAGTAAGTTTAATTATTTCTGTGGACATTATGTTTCACAAAAAGTAGGTCTAGCAAATCCTTTAACTTGTTGTATATACTAATATTTTATCTTACATGTGTTATTACTCCCTGAACAGTGATAGTGGAAGTTTCTTCGCTTGAATGAATGGCTGAAATGGGTGTGACAGCAGGTTCTGGTGGGTCGACTAGCTTGTTGGCCAAGGTCATGATATCATCACTGATGAGTTGTTTGAGAGCTGGACAGGGGCGAATATGAGCATTCTTGCTGGCCATGATGATGCCGCTTACTCCTCTAGTAAAATTACGGATCAAGATGACCTGTCCTTCTTGGTATTGCTCACAGATGTTATCATAAGCCACACATTTGATGGCACCTGTGTGATCTGCCAGACTAAGCTCATGAGCTTTATTGGTTTGGATTTTTTTTACAATTAGAGCTCTTATGGTTTTCTTCGGGTATGGATTATGTTTTGTCATTTGTTTTAAATCCTTGATGGTGTCCATTGTCTGTAGATACAAAAAGTTAACAGCAAATGAGTGAATTGAATGTATCAATTTGATTTTACATTTATATGTAAAGTAAAGTAAGTAAAGTATATTATGTAAATATTTTGAGACTTTGGTGAAATAAATAACTAAGAAGTTCTTTTTGATTGAAACAGGAGTTTTCTTATCGAGATATGAAAGTGTTGGGCAAAGGGATTGGTATCTGTATTTAAAAGTTCTCAAGCCAGTTAGACAGATGTCCGCATATTCTCCTGGCTTTGTTGAACATGTTAATATGCCCTCTGATCATCAAATCGCTGTGTCCAAGTTATTATTGAACAATTCAGCTGATCAGTTATAGTTTTTGTATACTCACATAGGTTAAGTGGTCGTTTAAATGAAGACTGAACTCGGAGCGTAGTGATCTGTTGTGGTCGTAGCAAAATGTTGTTAACACTGATCAATGAGGTTTTTGAGGTGTTTATAAAGCTTTTGAGAATACAATCAAGGATCTTGTGCAATATTTTTTGAGCCAATCATAGTGGAGACTGTTCAGGTATGAAGTCTTAACCAATAAGAAACAAGAGATTTAGCCAATCACTGATTAATTTGCTGTAGCCAATGGCATTGAGGATTCTATAGTGGATTCCATTTCAGCCAATGAGAAAGATATTAGATTAGCCAATGAGAAGCGAGGTGGTTAGCTGGCTTGCTAAAGCACAGATGTTTGTACAAGTAAAACATAATAAAAGCTAACTTATAACGTAGTAGAACAGTCTGCCTGGTAATAGACATAGTGATGTTTGATGTGTGGTTTTGTGTTTCAAAAATTGTGAGATTAGTTTCATACCATAAATTGCATAAAGAAAATTACTCAAAGACAACAGGAGACGAGGATGAGATATATTTTGTTATGTCATGATGACGATCATTATTTGATTTTATAAAATGCAAGTTGAATTGAGATGTTTATAAATAAGACACGGAAATTATGGCAAGAAATGATTTGTTCTTTTCTATAGGGCAATAAAAGAAAAGTATTTAGAGTAAAATGTATGATTTCTATTAAGGTCTGGTCAAATATTCGCAGTTAAAAACTGCAATTTTGCTTAAAAGTAAAGCACATTTTGTGATATGAATCTATGAATATAACGTCGTGCTGCACACGTCTCGCAAAGGCAGTGTGGCGGGAGTATATAAGTTTTTGACCAATCAGAGCATGTAAGAACAATCTGCCTAGTAACAGAAAATGATGGTGTTTCATGAAGCTTTTGTGTTTATAAAACGGCAAAAATTCGTTAAAAAAGGAAATATTCACAAATTTGACTCAAAAACAATGGGAGAGGAGGGCTTGGTATATTTTGTGATGTCATAGTGACAACAGACATTTTAATGCACAAAATACGTATTTAATGCAAGTTTAATATTGAGCAGTTTGTAACGAAACAAGAAAATCTTTGATAAAAATAATGTAATTTTAAATAACTTGTAATTGAGTATGTGAATGCAATAAAAGAACAGTATTTGACATAAAAAGTATCATTTATTCAAGTTCTCATTGATTATTCTAAGATGAGAACTGATTTTCTGGAACTAAATAGAAACACAGTATCAAACAAAGGCAGTTTGGAGGGAGTTTCACCTTTGACCTTTAAGATGGCAAAATAGAACAGTCAGCTTATGTAGCAGGTTGCGGTGTCTGGTGTAGGTTTTGTGTTTCTAAAATTGTGAGAAATGCTTTAAATCTGAACATTACATAAAGAAAACTACTTAAAAACAATAAGGGACGAGGACAAGGTATATTTTGTGACGTCGAAATGACGATCAAAATTTCGTTTGACAAAATGGAAGTTGAATTGAGATGTTTGTAAAATTAGACACGGTAATTAATGACAAAAAATGATGTTTTTTGAAGTGATTTTTCTTCTTTTCTATAGCGTAATAAAAGAAAAGTATTTAGACTAAAATGTATGTTTTCTATTAAGGTCTGGTCAAATATTCGCAGTTAAAAACTGCAATTTTGTTTAAAAATAAAGCACATTTTGTCGTATGAATTTACCAATATAACGTCATGTTGCACACGTCTCGCAAAGGCAGTTTGGCGGGAGTATATAAGTTTTGACCAATCAGAACCTGTAAGAACAATCTGCCTAGTAACAGAAAATGATGGTGTTTCATAAAGGTTTTGTGTTTAAAAAATGGCAGAAATTCGTTAAAAAAGGAAATATTACTTACAAATTTGACTTAAAAACAATGGGAGAGGAGGGCTTGGTATATTTTGTGATGTCATAGTGACAACAGACATTTTAATGCACACAATTTGTATTTAATGCAAGTTTAATATTGAGCAGTTTGTAACGAAACAAGAAAATCTTTGATAAAAATAATGTAATATTAAATAATTTCTAATTGAGTGTTTGAATGCAATGAAGGAACAGTATTTGACATAAATAGTCTCATTTATTCAAGTTCTCATTGATTTTATTAAGATGAGAAAGAATTTTCTGGAACTAAATAAAAAACACAGTATCAAACAAAGGCAGTTTAGAGGGAGTTTAACCTTTAATTGTTAAAACCCTGCAGTCCCTACGACAAAACACCAGCCTTTCGTTTGGCTCAGTCACTAAATGTCCGTGCAGTCTGTTAAATTGTTTTACACCGAGGGTATGAAGCTTTTTTCACATAATTTATCAAGTCTAATACCCCTCAGAGGGGCTACAGATGTTCATTTTCTATAAACAGTGGTCTATATTTCTTGAATTTTTTGTTCACAGGTAGGATTACAGTGAAACCACGCCCCTTTTGCACTCCAACTCACAAATCCATCTCAAATACACAGCCCATGCTTGATATAAAGATCTCCCCCTTGCTTTGGCTATTCCTGATTAAAAAAAACCTTCATTTGTCAAACAAGTCTCACACAGTCTTGCTAAGGTAGCTACAAGCTGCCCTAGATAAGGATGATTGATGATTGTTTATAAACGTGGCTGGTTATCCACCTCTGAGACTTTGACAATATTTCTGTGTACAAACTAATGGCAGCCCTCCAGATCACATGAGTTGTAAGGGAAGTTTCAAGGTGAATGAACTCTTCAGCGCATGGAGGTACTGCCATTTGTTTCTGCATGGGATAACGGTGGAATACCAAAGAGACTGAATGTGTAGAAAATTCATGGGTGGAATTATTTAAAAAATACCAAAAACGTACACGACGACGGAGTACTCGAAATGCAGTGGCAGGTCACGATGGCAAAACAGAATAGGCAGCCTATGTAACAGGCTGCGGTGTCTGGTGTAGGTTTTGTGTTGCAAAAAATGTGAGAAGTGCTTTAAATCTGAACGTGACATAAAGAAAACTACTTAAAAACAATAGGGTCAAGGACAAGATATATTTTGTGACATTATAATGACGATCATTATTTCGTTTGACAAATTGCAAGTTGAATTGAGATGTTTTTGAAATAAGACACGGTAAACAATGACAAAAATGGTTTGTTCTGAAATGATTCTTTCAAGTTATTTTGTATAACGCAATAAAAGAAAAGGATTTAGACGTATATGTCTGTTTTCTGTTAAGGTCTGGTCTATATTCACAGTTAAAAACTGCAAGTTTGTTTAAAAATATAGCACATTATCATATGAATCTACCAATATAATGTCGTGTTGCACACGTCTCGCAAAGGCAGTTTGGCGGGAGTATATAAGTTTTTGACCAATCATAATCTGTAAGAACAATCTGCTTAGTAACAGTAAATGATGGTGTTTCATAAAGGTTTTGTGTTAGAAAACGGCAAAAATTCGTTAAAAAAGGAAATATTACTCACAAATTTGATTCAAAAACAATGGGAGAGGAGGGCTTGGTATATTTTGGGACGTCATAGTGACGACAGACATTTTAATGCACAAATGCAAGTTTAATATTGAGCAGTTTGTAACGGAATAAGAAAATTTTTGATAAAAAATGTGTAATATTAAATATTTTCTAATTGAGTGTCCGAATGCAATAAAAGAACAGTATTTGACGTAAATAGTATCATTTACACAAGTTCTCATTGATTATTCTAAGATGACTGATCTTCTGCAACTAAATACAAACACACTATTAAACAAAGGCAGTTATTTAAAATGCAAGTTTAATGCAGATCAGGGAGGAAAAATGAAGATCTTTGATAGAAATTGTATGAGTAGCCCCCCCCCTACATGTTTGTCAAAATGTTTCAATGTTTGGTGAGGTCACTTTTTCATAACGGTTGTCGATTCATGATTGAAAATTTACGAAAGAAATAATACATCAGACCGTCGTTTGGCAGGAGTTTTTTACAATCTCAAAAATTATATAACAAAAACGTGATTATCTACAAAGAGATGTTGACGGCATTCGATGCAATCATTAGCGCAAGTATTTGTTTTACGTAATGCGCAATGCTTCAACCGATTAGCCAAATTCATGGCTCTGCTTACCGGCGAATTCTGTGCTTACGAATACAATTCCCGCTTGTGCAAACGCCGAAGTTTTGGGCTAGCCTTGTAAGCGTAAAATGTTTAGAACGTAGAGTACGCAGTGCGGAGAAGTCAAAGTTGGCTGCTAACTTGTGAAATACGCTTGCCGTAAGCGCAGAATTACCTGTTTTTGTAAGCGCCGATTTTGTGCTTATTACGGTAAGCACAGTGGGCACTTCGTGTTTGAAATTGCGCCCTCAAGTGACAATGAACGAGCAGTGGAGTGGTGGTCTAGCAACGGACGTACATACAGTTGAATTTTCATATATAATGCGACTTATCTGTAGCTCAGACTAAACTTCAATAACAGGAGGTATGGTATGGTTTTCAATTTTGGGGTAGTAAAGTCATGAGAATATAATTGTTTATGACTAGTTTTGATTGAACGATGTCAGCAAAAGAGGTGTAAATTTATACAGATGTTTAAGAAATGAGTATTTACGGTGTGATTTTTGTTATTAGTATTTGAAATCCAAATTATGACAAGAGTTCTATACATTATAATAGAGTATGATGATGATGTGATGGAGTGGGATCGGAGGTAGCATAGCACTACTAGCACATTTGTGGTTGCCTTGTGCTTTGCCTATTTTACGTGTTAGTATTGTACCATTGCACTAACCACTACTTCTATTGTAACTAACCACTAGCGAGCAGGCCAGTGTGCACATTATGATTATTGATTAGGCTGGCGTGTAAAAAAAATGGCCTTGGCTTGTTATTAATCGTGTTGCAACTTACCGTGGACAAAATCAATATCATAAAAAATAAATGCCATTGCTATATATTAGAATATATATTATTTCAACTATTATAAATATTTCAGTTTCTTCAGGGTAATTTGTATTGATTTTTAGACAGAAATTTACAAAACAATACTAGGTTTGTTTTTTAGTTTCAATAAGCAAGCTAAATTATCGCGATTTAGAACTGCAAGGTGAATGCATTGTAATTAGGCAGATGGGGCATTTTGCTATGCAGTGTATGTTGTCATGAACGACTCGCGCACGCATCACATTTCTTTGTGTTGGTTCAACAGTGCCCTCTTTTGATATTTTGCTATTCGCGATAAACGTTATACATCATTGGGACATTCATTGTACATTGAATGAGGATTTAGAAATGACAAGATTGAATTGATTTAAATTAGAATGGACCTAGAGGTTTTGTACAGGCTGACAACCACACATGCCGTGCCTGCTTCGAATATTACATAGAGGTTATGCATCTATTCTATGGTTGTTTCTAGGTGTGGAAATTATTTAAACATTTACATAGATTCTGCTGTGAGAATGATTGCCATTTGTCCTACGTATAAGTATATCGCATGTGATATTTTTTTTATTAAAAGTGAGAAAACTTGTGCACCAGTGAAGAGTTGAATTACATCGTTTGTAAATGTTCACAAGTTTTATGATGTGTATAAAATGACTTAAATTACTGATTAAAATTAGAACTTGGTTTAATTGGTATTTCAATGTTTATGCATCTAACTTTGTTAGTTTTTCAAGAGTAATATTGAAACAGATATTAAGTATTGATTCTTGTGTGTGCCACATATGTTAAAGACCAATATTGGTGTTGTGGGATGGTTAGGTAATCATTAAAAAAAAGGTAAATTTGGACATTTTTGATATGTACTTGTAAGATCAACTAAAGAAATTATGATATGTGCTTAGTTAATGTTGGAGCATGTGATGGAGACCCAATTTTGTAAAACATGTAAGAAGTTGTCTGTGTTTATAGCATGTCATACTAAAGTTGTTTACTGTACGCAAAGGAAAATGTTAGCTAACTTGCGATTAGCAAATGAGTGACGTAACAATGTAAATACATGGTGAATGTGCATGCGTGCAAGAATTTGTCTGCTAACTTGATAAATCATGGTGAAATACAATTATGCCTACATTGTTCTGCTAAAGTAAGCACACAAATTTGCTTACTGTTTGACAGCTTTATATGAAAGTGGGCTTTGATGTGTGATGGCCAGGGTGTGTGTGTTAGCAGTAACTAGGTAGAATTCCTTACTCCAAGTCTAGCTCTTTCCATTGTCAGTCATTTGCGTGTAGAGCTTTCAATTGGTGAATAGAAAGACTATATTAAGTTCTCTGTGTAGACACGGTACCAAATAGATACATAAACAGAATACAAATGAAGTTTGAAGTCGAGGCTTTACAAGCATATGGCAGATCTGTGCAAAGGGCAAATATGTGCAATTGTGTGTCTGTTGTGAGCGTTCAACAGTGTTGTTTTACGTAAAACTGAATAAATGATGCTGTGTAATTAGGACCGTTGAAGTTGGTTGGTATAAGTAAAGAGTGATTGTCAACAAGTGTACAGTATAACACAGTTAGGAAGGGATGACTACAGAGCTTAAGAATATCTACACATCATTTTGATGTGAATTCATACAAATGAATAGATCATGGAACAAAAATCAGCAAAAATTTTTTGTGGACATAATAGCGATTTTGTGACAACTTTGGTATAATGTTCAGCGTACACAAAGTCATAGTGAAAATTTGTTGGTGTCACTTTTTTCCCAGATCAACATGTCGAAAAAGGTAGCTGCTTGGATAGAGGATGAGGTCAAGATGTTTCGCAGACGAACTAAGGTGGAGCGAGTTGGAAGGATGTGCCCAGGCAGATGTGTGTCTCTTTCTTATCTTTCTAGTTCTTTTTCCACTTGTGTGTTGTCTTCGGTGATCTGTTCTTTCCGTTCACATACCCTTTGTGGTATGACTCAAGTGTCTATGCTTGAGGACGTCCCTGAGAACCATGCAGAAATGTGTGCTATCAGTGACAGCCATGCAAATACAGTTCCAAACTATGCGAATGTAAATCCAAACTATGCGAAAACAGTTCCAAACCATGAGTATGAAGTTCAGTGCCATGAGAAGTGTGATGAACAGTGCCATAAAAATTATGAAGATCAGTGCCATGAGAACTATGAAGGTCAGTGCCATGAGAACTATGAAGGTCAGTGTCATGAGAACTATGAAGGTCAGTGCCATGAGAAGTATGAAGGTCAGTGCCATGAGAATTACGAAGGTCATTGCCATGAACTCTATGAAGGTCAGTGCCATAAGATTTATGAAGATCAGTGCCATAAGAACTATGAAGGTCAGTGCCATAAGAACTATGAAAGTCAGTGCAGTAGAATTCATGAAGTTCAGTGTCGAACGTGTGAGAAACATAACACCCATGGGAAGTGTCAAACGAATATGAAATGTCAATGCTATGAAAAGTGTGAAGGTCCCTACAACTGTATTATGCACAACAAATGTCATGGAAAGCAAAGGAGCTTAAAGAGAACCTGTAAGAATGTACACAAAACTAGGCAGAAAAAGCAAGGAAGAATTGTAAAAAGGTACATGAGTAGTCTTGAAATGCAGAGACAGAAGTCCAGATGTAACAATGACAAACTTGATATTATAAAGTATAAAAGTGCATGTGATTATAAGTGCTTTGACAGAAAGTACCAGGGTGGCGTTTTGTACAGATGTAAAGTTGTGTCTGTGCTGAGAGTGAAAAGATTGACTCGACTGTCCAGAGTAGGTAATCCTAAAGGGTTGAGGCGACTTGATAAGTATAACTGGATTGAGCATTGTGGAAGGGGTAAAGTGTTGGAATGTACAGAGGAGGTTATTCAGCGATATAAGAGAAAGAAGATATCCAGAGGGTACAAGAGAAAAATGAGAAGAGAGGCATTTAGACAGTCTCATAATATCAAAAAAGGTGGTAAGGTTATAGAGTGTCGTATGAGCAAGAAACACAGAATATTGCATGAAAAGGTGCAGAAAGATATTTTTGATCATACTAGAGGAATCCTGAATATTGTTGTGAAGAAAATGAAAGACAATGGTAAGCCACTTGGAAGAAAGAGTTCATATAAACATGGAAGATTGGTGAACAAGAAGTTCAAGAGATTTGAGAATGTCACTTCTAAATGTAAATATACTACATGTGAGAGACAAATTAAGTTGAGTAATAAGGGTGCACAAAATGAGATTGGCAAATGTCAAGTGACAAATGATCATGAAACACAATGTTGGCTGTGCGATAAGATGATTGGTACAATTGAAGCCAGGTTACAATGTGAATGTAGACTGTGTTACCATGTTGATTGCATTGCATTTACAGAAGAAAGTGAATTATTATTAACAAAGCAGTCATTTGTATGGATATGTTGTAAATGTAGAGGAAGTAATTATTGTCAATCTTTGCACTGTGATTTTGGTATTCCCTCAGATGAGAACATGTATTACACTCTGGACAACTCCAATGAAGAGGTGGTAATGAAGGACACATGTCATCTAAATACTCATGAGGACAGTAAACAAGACAATGGAGAAACAGCTTGCACAAGTTGTAAATCATGGTTAGCAGGTATGACAAAGCATCAGACAATATTAAAACAGTGTGGAGGATATAACCTAAGAAAGGAAAAAGTAAAGAGACAAGAAACAGATGAATCACATGAAACCAAGAAGGAACCAGAAGTAAAAAGAAGCACAATGACTAAAGACATGAAAGACATAGTAGTTAATGATGATGGGGGTAACAGAGAATGTTCTCAAACATGTGAAACAAAAAAGAGACCATTGTCACCTTGTAATGAATTAAATGAAACTTACAAGAAGAAAGATGCAAGTTTAAGAGAAATACAAAGTTTAGTTGTACAGGGACATTTTCATCAAGGTCATCTAAAATTTGGTGTCAATACTGGGAAACAGTGTGTTGCAAATACTTTGACTGCTGTGATATACAGTCACATTAAAGAATTGAGGCAGTGGACTAGTAATGACATGGATTTAGTTTTGAACACTGGTGATGAATTGTATGGTCATTTATCTAACAGTTCCACAATCAATACTGACTATTTGTTAGTTAGTGAATTG
This sequence comes from Marthasterias glacialis, assembly GCA_911728455.2. Classification (NCBI taxonomy): domain Eukaryota; kingdom Metazoa; phylum Echinodermata; class Asteroidea; order Forcipulatida; family Asteriidae; genus Marthasterias; species Marthasterias glacialis. The sequence goes on from OU452220.1 coordinate 22,271,937, forward strand.
CCGAATAAGCTGATTTTATTTGACAAGAGCTACACAATGATTTATCATGAATCAGTAAGTGGGATGTTTGAAGATGATGGAAATCTGTCAGAATTTAACATGGTTAGATTAGATGAAGCTCTTCAGGAGAAATTGAAAAGATATGGTGCATGTTTTATCTGTTTCAATGGAAACACATTTGGTGTGATTGCACAAAATGGAGTATTTTATATTTTTGATTCACATTCTAGAAACTGCAATGGCTGTCAAGTACAAGACGGGAAAAGTCTGATGAAATGTGCTGTGTCTTGGCAAGATGTTTACAGGTATTGTACACAACTAGGGCATTCAATGAATTTGTCTAATAATGAACAATCTGAAATTACTGGGGTAACCATATGTCAAGGCAATGATGGTTGTGCAAGTGTCAATGAAGATTGTAATCACAGAGATGATGTTTATGACCCTTTTAACCTATCGAGTATTTATAATTTAGAAGAAGACAACCGAAACATAGAGAGCAAAAAAAAGATGTATGGCAATGTCAGTTGTGAATATTGTAATGATTTGTCTGACAGTGGGGAACATGTCCAAGATAATGAAAGTGAAACTGAAATTGTAATGGAAGTTATGAATGAATCGGGTACTTTTAAGTTTAATCCACTGACATTTGAACATCAAAAGTCACTGTGTAAATCTGTTGGTATTGGTAACATCAAACCTGTATCAGAAATGCTTATGGAAAGTGTCAACATTGGTGAGCCTGATGAGATAAGAACTATTACAGGTGATGGCAACTGTTTTTTCAGAAGTGTTTCATATGCAATATCTGGTACTGAGCGTTATCATATGCGACTGAGAATGGCTATTGTCAATCAGTTATTGAAAGATGCTAGTTATTACAAGACATACTTGAGACAAGGATACAGGGATGTGGAAGATTATGTCCAGAGGCAAAGAATGTTCAATTCAGGTATATGGGCCACTGAAATTGAGATAATGGCATGTGCACATTTCCTTGCAACTGACATATATACATTTTCTAATACTGGTAGATGGTACATATTTTCAGGACAGATGGCAGGAATAGGTACTGTGACATCCAACGCAGGGATTTATCTGAATCATGCAAGTGGAATACATTATGATGTAGTGCTATCGGTGCACATGTTACCAATGGAAACAAATCATAGTGGAGGACAAATTATTGATTTGGATGAGTCTAGTGTTTGTGATGAAGTTCATGAAGAAACTGGTGCATTTATTAATGTAAATATTGATGAAGATACTTTGAGGCATGACATAAATGATGAATTGTCAGATGATCATAAGAAGCATATAAAGAATGATAATGAGGTTTGCATTAAAGCCTCAAAACAAAAGAAACGTAAACAAAGTGCAGCAATGAAAAGAAAGCATGACAGAGAAAGGAAGAGAAAGAAATATCATGAAGAAAAAGAAAACAAAAAACAATGTATACGCCATGATATAAACGACAGTGATCCAGCAGTGAAACAAAATGAAAGTAATCAATACAGTAAAATGAAATATGATGCACACACTTTGTATAAAGAGTACAAAAAATGTGCTGCTAAAAAAACACAAAGAAAAAATATGTTCTATAAGGGGGAAAAAAAGAAAGAAATGAAAGCAAAGTACTCTGAATCTGTTCAATATAAAGAGAGAAAAAAATGTGCACGTAAAAGAGTTCATGAGAAGAATAAACACAAAATAAATAATACCAGAAAAATTAAATACAATGTTGATGATAAATACAAGAAAGAAAAACAGGCTACTGACAGATTAAGGTATCAGTGTAATTTGGAGTACAAAATGAAAAAAATAATAGTAATAAAATACACTATCACTCAAATGCGCAGTACAGGTATAATTTAATAAATAATATCAAAAAGAAATATCAAACAAATGCACAATACAGGTATAATTTAATAAATAACAACAAACATAAATATCATACAAATGCACTGTACAGATATAGTTTAATAAATAACATCAAAAAGAAATATCATACAAATGCACTGTACAGGTATAATTTAATAAATAACATCAAAAAGAAATATCATACAAATGCACAATACAGGTATAATGTAATAAATAACATCAAAAAGAAATATACAAATGCACTGTACAGGTATAATTTAATCAATAACATCAAAAAGAAATATCACACAAATGCACAGTACAGATATAATTTAATCAATAACATCAAAAAGAAATATCACACAAATGCTCTGTACAGGTATAATTTAATCAATAACATCAAAAAGAAATATCATACAAATGGACAGTACAGGTATAATTTAATAAATAACATCAAAAAGAAGTACAGTGGAAATCCATTTTTCAAACAGAAATCAAAAGATGCCACTGTACAAAAGAGATTGGTTCTGAAGGAAAAAAGACAACATATTGCCAATATAATTCAAAATTTTAAAGAAAAAACGAGCTCAGGACCAGAATTTATTTGTGCTGTTTGTTTGAAATTACTGTTTAGAAATCAAGTCATAAAGTGTAACAAAGAGAGATATAGACATTCAGAATTCGTATCTGAAAAGTATTTGCATAGGTGTACTGAGGAATGTAGAACAAAAGACTGTGCTTTGTCTAAATGTAGATCATGCCTATGGATATGTTATACTTGTCACAGAAAGTTACTTGCAAATAGAATACCAGCCGAGGCATGTGCCAACAATTTAAATCTTTCAGATATTCCAGAAAAACTGAAACGACTGAATAATCTTGAAGAACATTTAATTGCTAGAAGTATTGCATTCATGAAGATAATTAATCTTCCTAAAGGTGGACAAAATGGAATCATAGGTCCATGTGTGTGTGTTCCATCAAACACTACAGAATGTGTGCAGTCATTGCCAAGAAGTCAAAATGAAAATGAAATTATTCGGATCAAGTTGAAAAGGAAGTTGTCATATAAAGGCTACTATAAATACAAATTTGTCAATAAGTCTCATGTTCAAGAAGCTTTACATTATCTTAAAGCAAATAATAAATGGTACAATGATATTGAAATTGAGGAAGACTGGATAAATCCTGTACCTGATGAACCTTCTAACAATGAGATTGAGGAAGAAAATGAGAAAGAAGAATGTAGTGATGAAGAAGAAGATAATGATGAAGACAGGTTAGGTGGAATCCAGTTTGATACGTGCATGCAACCGATGGACATTGGTCAAGAAATTTTAGATCAGTACTTTGATGATGTGTTTTGTGTAGCTCCATGTGAGGGTAATAATCCAGTAAGAGTCTTGATGGAAAAAGGAAATGAAGCTAAATGTTTTCCAACATTATTTCCAACAGGTAGTCCAATATTCAGTGATAAGCGTAATGTCAGAATAACACTGTGTAGATATTTGCTCAATAGATTGATGAATGTTGACAATAGATTTTCAAAAAATGTAGACTATATTTTCTATGCTCAGTATATTTCCGAAATTGAACAAGTACTATCATGTGTATCCATTGCGCTCCGCAAAGGTTGTGTAAAAACAAGAGAAGGACGTAATTTAACTGCATCAATGTTAAATAAAAAGGATAAATTGCGGAATTTCTTGAAGAATGATAATGGTTACAAGTTCTTGAAACCCATCAGAGGCACTAGTCCATATTGGCAATCAACACAGAGAGATATATATGCTATGATAAGACAGCTTGGTTTACCAACATGGTTCTGTTCATTTTCCTCTGCAGATATGAGATGGCCTGAAGTCATTAATACTTTGTTAAAGCAACAAGGTGACTGTAGATCAATAGAGGAATTAGATTGGAATGATAAATGCATGCTACTTAAAAGTAATCCTGTAACTGTTGCAAGAATTTTTGATCGAAGGTTTCATATGTTTTTGAAAGAGGTTATCTTGTCAGAAGCCCAACCAATTGGTAAAGTTGTTGACTATTTCTATAGAATAGAGTTTCAGTTACGTGGAAGTCCACACACACATTGCTTATTTTGGATTGAGAATGCTCCCAAATTAGATATAGATAAAGATGAAGAAGTTATTAAATTTATTGATAAATATGTTTCTTGCAAAATGCCATCAGAGGTAGAAGATTTCAAATTAAATGATATTTTATCACATGTTCAAATGCACAGTCGGAAACACTCAAAAAGTTGCAAAAAGAAGGGGACGGAATGCAGATTCAACTTTCCAAGACCTCCATCTGAAAGGACATTTGTTGTAAGACATAAACCAGATGAGGATAATAAAATAAACAAGGCAACTGCAAAACAAGAATCTGATCATGCAAAAGAACTGTTGAAAAGTGTTTGGGAAGCAGTGAAGAAAGAAGATAACCAGCATAAGTCAACACATGAGTTTTTTAAAGATATTGGAATAACTCAAATAACATTTGAAGAAGCAAATAAAATTTTGACCAATAAAATTAGTCTTGTGTTAAAGCGTAATCCACAAGATGTCTGGGTCAATCAGTACAATCCACATTTGTCACTAGCATGGAATGCTAATTTAGATATTCAGTATATTACTGATATTTATGGGTGTGTTGGATACATTGCATCATATATTTCAAAGGGAGAACGTGAGATGGGGATGTTACTCAATCAAGCACAAAAAGAGGCAGTGAAAGGAAACTTAGATGCTAGACAAAGTATGAAACAAATTGGACAAGTGTATATGCAAAATAGAGAGGTTTCAGCGCAAGAAGCTTGTTTTCGTGTGTGTAATTTGCGATTGAAAGAAGGTTCGAGGAAGGTTGAGTTTATACCAATAGGAGAGAATCCTGTGAGAATGAGTTTGCCATTACAATTGATTCAAAGTAGACAAAATGATGGGGATGAAAATGTATGGATGTCTAGTAGGATTGACAAATACAAAGCAAGACCCAAATCACATGAATTCGATACAATGTGTTTGGCAACTTTTTGCTCAGAATACCGGGTGTTATGTAGCACTGAAGCAGCAAAGGTTTATAAACGTGGGAAAATGTCGAAACATATTCACCAGTTACAAAATAATTTAGGAGTCGTACAGAAACGCACAAGAACAGATAATGCTGTTATAAAGTATCCAAGGTTCTCTGAAATCAAATATCCAGAAAAGTACTTTCACAGTATTTTACAGCTTTTCCTGCCCTATCGTGTGGATTCACATTTGAAGCCTTCACAGTTTGAGACATTTGAAGAATTTTATAAAAGTGGATTTGTCAAACTTGTTCGTGACATTGAATGTGTGAAAATAATTGTGGACAATAATAGGAATAAGTTTGAGGCTAATATTGAGTCCATGGAAGATGTTGAACAGTACTTAAACAAGTTTGGTCTTCAGGAAGATGCATGGGCTTTAATCTGTCCAGAGACTGAGGCACAGAGACTTGAATGTCTAAGTGAAGAGAATGTTGCAACTGAAGATAGTGAAGATGAACTTGCAATACCTGATCTGAAGTCTGATAAGAGAGATAACCTAGGATACTGCATTGAACCCCATGGTGCTCGCTTACCTAGAAAAGAAGTTCAGGGTCTAATGAGAATAATGAATGTTCAACAAAGTCAAATATTCTATACAATAAGACAGTGGTGTATTGATAAAGTCAATGGTGGAAATCCAAAACCTTTTCACATATTTCTAACTGGAGGAGCTGGCACTGGAAAATCTCATGTTATAAAATGTATTTATAATGAGTCGATACGTTTACTGCAAAGAATGAATCATAATCCTGATGATATTTCTGTCTTATTGACTGCACCTACAGGAGTTGCTGCATTTAATATCAATGGCTCCACACTGCACAGTGCCTTATCAATAACAACTGATATTTCACTACCGTATAAACCATTAGGTGAGGAAAAACTAAGTACACTGCGTAATAAATTGGCATCTGTACACATTTTGATTATTGATGAAATATCGATGGTTGATCAGAAAATGATGTGTTATATCCATGGAAGATTGAGACAGTTAAAACAAACAAGGACTCAGTGTGCATTTGGGAATGTTAGCATACTTGCAGTTGGTGATTTTTATCAACTACCCCCAGTTAAAGGGAAATCTTTACATCATAAAACTGTTGAGTCAAGCTTATGGCATGATAATTTCAAAGTGTTTGAGTTGAAAGAAATTATGAGGCAAAAGGATGACATGATATTCACTCAATTACTCAACAAATTGCGAGTGAAAAAGAAAAAAGAAAAACTGTCAGATGAAGATACAGCTATATTAAAGGCATGTGAAACTGGAGAGGACATGAATGATGCACTTCACATCTACCCTACTAATAAACAAGTGAATAAGTACAATCTGCAAACAATGCATGGAAAGTGTCCAGAATCTATGTGTATTGAGGCTAAGGATTATGAAAAAGATGGAAGTGGTCAGCTCAGACAGAGAAAGAAGCCATTGCAATCAGAACGCACTTTGTGTAGATCATTATGGATTGGCGTCGGTGCTAGGGTTATGTTAACCAGAAATATAGATGTATCGGATGGATTGGTCAATGGGGCTTTTGGAATTGTTGTGGGAATAGAAATGTTACAAGATGGATCTGAACCCAAATGTATCAAGGTAGCCTTTGATAATAAGAATGTTGGAGCTAAATGCAGAAGGCAGTCAGTGTCCTTGGATGATCACAGAACTGTTTCAATTGACATTGAAGAAGAGAATATTGGTAAAAAGTGCACTCGTAAACAGTTTCCATTGAAACTGGCATGGGCTTGTACAGCACACAAGTGCCAAGGAATGACAACAAACAAAGCTGTAGTGTGTCTAACAAAAACCTTTGCAGCAGGGCAAGCATACGTCAGTCTGAGTCGTGTGACATCATTGAGTGGTCTCATTATTGAAGATTTTGATGAGAAATATATTCACTGTGATGACTCAGTTGCACAATCTTTAAATGAAATGTCTGAATTGAGTTTAATTGATGAAAGATATCCAAAAAAGAGTTCATGTACCACTATCATATTGCATAATATTCAAGGTTTAAAGAATCACTTTATGGATTTAAAACAGCAACCTGAAATGAAAAAGTCAGATTTTATGTGTCTTACTGAAACATGGGTTAATTTGGATGATGAAATTGTAGAATTGAATTTAGAAGATTTTAAAAGTTACCATCAAATTAGATCAATGTCATATGATGTTTCCATGAGAACATTACAACAACAAAGTCATGGAGGTGTTTCAGTTTATGGCAAGAAAAGCAGAAGTTTTAGTCGGTTGAACTTTACATGTCAAAATTTAGAATATGTTGCCTTTCATATTGTTTCAAATACATCTGTATTAGTAGCAGTGATATACCGACCCCCATGTTACAACGTAAATGATTTTGTGATGAACTTGTCAGACTTGATTACTGAAATTCATAAGATCACTCATAGAAGTATAATAATGGGAGATTTTAATGAGAATCTTTTCAACAATTGTTCACATGTTGAGAAGTTAATGAAAGACCAGGGATATAAACAATGTGTGCAAGATGCAACTACTGAGAACAATACATTACTGGACCATGTGTATGTCAGAGGATTGGATGATATTACTACAACTGTCATACCAACATATTATAGTTACCATGAAGCTGTACAAATTAAGTTTTAATCTATTTTAAAGAAAGCACACCTAAATAAGGTTAACAGCTATATTACTCAAAATACTTGTTATGATTTTGAACACCCATGATTGAAGCCTATGATAAAACGAATATTTAAGAATGCCAAACCTTTAACTTCAGAATCAAAATTTTAAATGTAGGATTTCTCCAACAGTATCACTAACTACAACATAAATTACTTTTACTTATTTTGGTCTGGAACTATCATAGTCAAGTCTACTCATACAACACTCCTACTGCCACAAAAAACACATTCCTCAGCTTGGTACATCCTTTCACACATTTAAGCGTACAGAAGAACTGGTACTGTATATTAACTACTTTCAAGAAAAAAATTGTGGGAAAAACAACCCATAGGAAAGTTACTCATGAAGGATAAAAACTTCCCAATTTTCTCATTCTAGACAAGATGTTGCATTGTAGCTTGAGGCAGTTTGAGTCCTATATGTAGCCACTTCTACTGTAGTTTAACACAAATAATGAACTTTATCTACAATGCAAATTGATTATGGCTTGAAAAAAAGAGGCACAATTTAGTATATTATATTGCAAATTATTCCTTTCCAACACGTTTTTGTGCATATTCTAAATACTTTTTAAAGGGGGTTAAATGTAATATTTAAAGGTTAAATATCAATGATGCCCTGGTTGTTATAATTCCTGCTATACATTTGATTAGTTTGTTGCTGATTCTATAGTTTGTTTACATTGGTTACATAGTTATCCTTGTGAAAAACCATTATATTATGAAACAAACAAGACTATGTACTAAAAGACACTGGACACATTTGGTAAATTGTCAAAGACCAGTCTTTTCACCTGGTGTATTTCAACATAAATGCATAAAACAACAAATCTGTGCAAATTTGAGCTCAATTGGTTGTCGAAGTTGCGACATAACTATGAAAGAAAAACAATCTTGTCACACGAAGTTCTGTGCTTCGAGATGCTTGCGCTCGAAATCTAATTCTGAGGTCTTGAAATCAATTTTGTGGAAAATTAATTTTTTCTCGAAATCTATGTCACTTTAGAGGGAGCTGTTTCTCACAATGTCTTATACCATCAACCTCTCTCCATTACTCGTTACCAAGTAAGGTTTTATGCTAATAATTATTTTGAGTAATTACCAATAGTGTCCACTGCCCTGAAGGTTTATCTGAATTACAGGCACATTACTGTCTTTTCATGTATTGTTCATTGAACCTTGTATGTTCTTCAACAGTATGTCATCGTAAAATATACTTTAACCCAACTAGCTAGTCATGTTGAACTTTGAAAAAGTCTCTTCCCTCATGCTGTCAACTATCAGCTGAGGGTGGTCTCATTATATTATCGGGATGAGTATGTCATCCTGAAGTATACCATAACCCTGCCAGTCGTGTTGGAGTTGGAGAAGTCTCCATCCTCAGCTGCTGTCACCTATCAGCTGAGGGACATCTTAACAGTAACTGGGTTGAATGCCCAGTAGTGTGGTGATTGGGACAGGAAGGGAAATCTGCAGAGGGTGACCTTCCAACCACAGGAATTTATCAGCCTAAGATCAGCTTATCCCATTCTTATGGTATATACCTTTGTAGTGTTGTGGGTTTTTTTGTTTATGTTTTTTTGTATGTACAATTAATCATTTAGAAAAGACCAAGTAATTGATGAAATAAATTGAATCACAAACCATCTCACTGTTTGTTTTGTGCTTATGATTTTCAGCATTAACTGCTCTTGCTAGTGATCAGCATGTCAACCTGAAGTATACCATAATCCACCCAGTGATGTTGAGCTTGAAGAAGCCTCTACCCTCAGCTGCTGTTGGCTATTAACTGAGGGTCATCTCATAACCAGAATGTATCTATAATATCAAGTCTTGAACTGGGAGGAGTCGACGGCAGAGGGTGACTTTCAAATCACATGACTGGTTTTGGGGCTGAGGCCAGTCTTTATCTGCAGATGTCAAACAATGTTAACCACTGTTCAGGTAAATAGTAGTGATAATATTGTATTTATAATGTATGTTGATAGTGTGGTTTGTTTTTATAATGATATACATGTAAGCAAGGTGTCCTTGAAACCAACAATCTAAAACTTTAAGCAACAGTTTGTTGACAAATAGAAGACAATGTTAAATATAATAAACTGTAAACAAGAGTTGCACTATTCTGAAAATTGTGATAAAATATTCTTTAATTCAAGAAATATCATAAACATGATGCATAAGATTTCATTTCCAAAGGTCACTTTTTCTTTTATGATACTGTTATAAACATATGGAATGAAAACAAATTGTTAAAGCACTGAGATCTATTGATGATGTTTTGAATAATGTTCACAACCTCCGTGTTTTTTCATCAAAAAACAACTTTCAAGCTTATCTACGGAATAACTCAAGATTGAGATTGATTTGAACGTTGAAACTCAACAGATAGGTGAACCTTGGTATCAAGACACCACAGACCTAACTACGTCATAATGACGTCATTGGGCATTAAATTACAATGAATCAAAGTTTAAAATTTGTAAAACAATATGTCAAACTAGAATGCAACTTATGTTTTATTCATTTTTTTGTTTATATTTCTTCATATAGAAAAAATGGGGCACAGTGTGTAGTGTGTACCACAACTAAGGGGTTCAACACTTGTGACGGATCAGTGATGGTGATGTTTATCTATTCCCCTTCATATGTGATGTTCAGATTGATCTTCATGCAGCTACTGAATTCGATTGGATACTGTGGTCTTTGGGTGTTTACATTATCTTCCAACTTCCTAGCATAACTCTCCATCCTGATGAATTTTATTTTCATCATCAAGACATGTTTTCATGTGATTAATGCCCAAATGGTTACATCTCAATAATTTTCTGCTGAATGACAGTAGTCCATAAATTGACAGGCACATATGAAAGACTTCTATGAAATGCACCATAGTGGACCTGCAGTTGATTTCACCAATATGATTTTAGCTTTAAATACCTCTTTCATAGGCTAATAAAGAAGTACACTTCCTAAGTCCCTCAAGGTCAATCTTGTGGATTAGTGAAACTGACAGCTGGCAAATATTTTTATTGTAATGTTTACTATTTTTATGCCATGTACACTACAATTTGAGAAATTATAGTGGGCACAATTGACTAGTCGAAAAACTACTTGCCTGTCACTTATGTGTTCCTGGCTGTGTTCACAGCAGATACCATATTAGTACACTAGTACATCGGTTCCCATGTATGCGACAAGGTTTGTCTGGGCTCCAAGTCTCTCACGCTTGAACAATTAAACACTATTGATCTTGCGAGTGGTTATGTTCTTTATTTATAGATGTAGAGTGGCTATATCATGGCACTGTTGCTATGTCTTTCACAGATCAGCTGCCCAGCAGCCAGTAAGAGTAAATAGTTCTCGAAATTATTATTATTATAACTTCAATTATAATTATTCTCTGAGTTGCATAAATCATGACAATGTGGGATTCAAATCCTACTACATAGTTTTGGCTACTACATTTAAGATGAATGTGATTATAAGCGAATGCACTGAATGCATCAATCCAAAGAACACATCTGAATTAGATTCTGGTGGCTGAGTTTATTGGTGTAAGGATCAAGATAGTATTGTAATAATTGTACTTTTAAAGAAAATGCTGATTGGGTAAAAAAGCATGCATGAGTTATATAATTTAAGTACAAATCCTACTACTCATGCAATTGTGAATGGGTGAATTTGAGTAACATGTCAGAAAGTGGGTTCATCTACTAATTCTCATGCCTGTCGTGGCAGTTTTGTTGTTGTGCCAAATGCATAATGAACAACTGTTTATCTGATAAACCAACGGTTTCTAAATTATATTACTCATGGATATCAGGGTGATGGTGCTCGTGAGCAAACATCACTAAAAAGCGGTCAAAAAGACTCAACGTGGTTAACATGTCAGAATGTGAATTCATCTCAATTACTCATGTAAGTGGTTTTGTGCTCTTGTCCAATGCTGAGTGTTTAAAAATGTGCATTGTAATCATATACATGTACTTGTGCTTGAGTCACCAGAAAAGGGCTTGAACTTTATTACTTATGCCTATCATGGTGATCCTGGGACCAAAGTCATTGGTATGTAGATTGTAAAGTTAAACAGTCATTATGGTTTTGCATTTTTCTAATACGGTATTGTAAGCCTATTTATCCATCTCCATGAAACTACAAAATAAGATTTATTGTTAGCCAAAGTTCTGTACCAGTAAATTGATCCTGCTTTATATGAAATCAGCCATACCACTCTTATTATCGAATTGGGTGTTGAAATACCCATTATGGTGTTGGTTTGTTAAGGTGAATAAGACTCCAGGAAACAACATAAGGGATGGGATTTACAGTAAATAAATAGGCTACAATCGCTAATGCATTGATTAAAATGTATATTTAGTCAACTGTCAATCTCATGCTGCAAGGTTTTATTGACACATTTATGAATGAATTAAACATATGTAACGCACATAGACAACAACAGTGTTTTGCATAAACATATATAGGCCTATGCTGATATTAACAAAATGTTTGTAATTTTGATACCATTATCCAATCTTCTTAAGTATATATGAATACTTCAATTATAAGAAATGCTATGTTGATAATGTCCTTTACTTATACAAACAATATATTGTGTAATTCTGCTAAGACATATTACATGTATATAATATTATTCTTATCTGGTATTATTTAACAGTTTAGATGCAGTTTGAAGTTTGAACTATCTGTTTTTGTTCGTTCCACATATTATTTCAATAAAAACATTGAACAATAAAGAATAATTGTTATACAATGTGTCGTGAATTTATTGTTTCTTCCCGCAAATGCAATGTTTGTTTGACATTGGCATCAGGTTTTATTTTGTTTTTTTTGTTTTGCACCTAATGAAAGCCTTTTAAAATGTTCGCTCATCTGGCAAAGCATGTTATGCATTACAGATTTCAGAATCCCATTGAAATGTTTTAGAAAAGTGTGCCAAAATGCGATCGTTAATGCAAAGCCACTCCGGATTTATAGGTTTAGTTTTTTTAACTGAAAATCTTATGTTACAATAAAAAAGCCGGTTCTAAACGAAAGCAAGGTCAACACTAACAAAACACTTTTGTCGAGGAAAAGACCATGAAAACAGCCTATTGGTAGCATTTGCGGTTCTCAAGATATATATTTTCTCGCTATTTCATGTAATGACGTCATCAATGACGTCATTAGTCCAAAAAGTGGTGGTTTTGGTGCGAGACGTTATTACTCAACTATTGCGATTTTCCGCTCTGCACATAGCGCTCAATGTTTCTAAAATCTTCATTCCCAACACCGCCCTCTTTCGTTGAACCAAAGAGAACGCCGTTGGGTATTCCCCCACAAATTCGCGCCATACGAGTTTTACAAATTTTAAACTTTGATTCATTGTAATCGTCATTATGACGTAGTTAGATCTGTGGTGTCTTGATACCAAGGTTCACCTATCTGTTGAGTTTCAACGTTCAAATCAATCTCAATCTTGAGTTATTCCGTAGATAAGCTTGAAAGTTGTGTTTTGATGAAAAAACACGGAGGCGAACTTTGACCCTGGGTAACGACCTGGAAGTTAAGGTCGTACGATTTTAGCGTTAACTTTTCAAATGTTGTCCAAGTCTTTATCTATTTGATGCCTAAGTATGAACATCATAGCTTGTATATTCGTTGAGATACAGCAACAAGCAAATGGTCATTTTTCAACATTAAAAACAGTGTCATGACGTCATCAATGACGTCATCATTCCAAAAAAGTGGCGGTTTCATCTACTCACTATTGCCTATGTACACAGTAAGTTTTAAGTTTGTACAAGCTTTACTTTTGTTTAAAATTGCTGGAGAAGGTTCGCAGGGAAAGAAGAACACGAGGAAAACTAGACATAGAATTTTTGTTTATTACAAAAATACGGTGTTCGGTTGAACGTTACATGATGACGTAGTTCAAAAACATTGAACATAAAAAGATGAATTTGTATACAATGTTTGGTTTTCATAGTTAAACTTTTACCACACTTTGTAACAACTCCCGTTTTTTGACAAATGTCATCATTCCAAAAAAGTGGCGGTTTCATCTACTCACTATTGCCTATGTATACAGTAAGTTTTAAGTTTGTACAAGCTTTACTTTTGTTTAAAATTGCTGGAGAAGGTTCGCAGGGAAAGAACACAAGGGAAAAAAAAAAAGCCGTTACAATTAGTGTCGTAGCACCATTGATTTGAAACTTGTCATCAGTTTTTAACTTGAAAACGCAGAGTCCTTTACCTACTCACACACTAAAACCACTGTCCAAAGCTTGTTTTATACTGACCAAAGAACTAAAAAAGAATGGCTTTATAACAATTCTTTCCTTCAACTTCCGGTTGGAACCGCAATACAAGGTCAAATTGGGGTCATTTCTTTGAGACATTTAAATTATTTCCAAAAGACCTTTGCGATGATGTGTAGATTGTAAAAATCCATTGTGCACTTCAGGAGTTCTGATTTAATGAATAAACTTTGATTTATTGTAACTCAACATCTGATGACATCATCATGACGTCATTGTTTTATTTCGCGTCTTCATATTGAGGTTCAAGTATATGCACAGTTTCAAGGTTCAGTTTAATTTCAATTTTGAGTTATTTATTTGAAGAAAATTTTGGAGGAATTAACATTTAAAGCAACATAATGGTCTCTATGAGACACCGTATAACACATGGTTTTGATTTTGTTTGATATATTGAAAGTGAAATCAAATAAAACCTTTAAATATGAATATGAAAATAATTAAAAAGAGCTTTATCATATGTATTTCATGGGGACTTCCGGTTTGGGCAGGAAGCGAGGTCAACTCAGGTCACTAAGAATTCTAAAGAACCGCATACATTTATTGTAACTCGACTCCTGGAGGAAAAACAAGTTACCTTTTTGGTTTTAACTGCCAGGAAAAACAATGTTTTCGTGCTTTTCAAAGTGTTCCTTTTCCACGCCGTGCAATTGGCTGCCGCCAGGTTGTGTGTTCAAAATAGTATTCATATTGCCTTTTATCAAAACATTAACCCTTGCTGCCCTCCGTTTTGTTCGGCATCTATGCGGTGTCAATAAAACAAAGTGTGTATCGCTAGTGACGTTGGTGGCGCTATATCAAATTAACGGTCTTATTTTGTAACATCACGAACACTGGTGTGCTGTACAGTCAATCTGACATTTGACAGATTTAAATTCCGAGCTCATTATCTGTATTAAAAAGTTCCAAAGTTTTATAAAAACTACCCCACTTTGATAAACATCATAAACACAAGTGTGCACGGCTAAAAAAATACACGGACATTTTGAAAGGCGATGACTTTACTTTTAAACTTTACTTTTAAACAGTTTTACTCAGCGTATCCCGACAACAACTCTCGCGGGGGTAAAGTGCCTCTGGCCCCGCTGTTGCACATTGTGACTCTCGTATGTAAGCACGTACGTGAACGGTAAATATAGAACGAAAGACGATCATTTTGTCAATTGCATTTTCTCCACCATTATACATCAAACAACTCACGTGAGCATGTGATCGTCTCAGTAAAGTCTCCTCTTCCTTTCCCTGTCACAATTAAGCCACCAGAATGACATAAAGGGAAACATTTCCACACTGAACTTGGCATGACTTACATGTTTTTTTTTGCGTCGCCATTATTACACACACACACACACACACACACACACACACGCAGAACTTAACAACACACAGCAAAGTTCGATGAACTGTGACAAGACCTGACTTGTCGCTAGTAGGTACATGTATATACACAGCATGCAGTAAAAGCCTAGAGTGGGTAGGCACAGACACCGTTGTGGGGACATTTATACAATGGAACAAAGGTCCCCACAACGTTTTTCTTTGTCAAACCCTGTCCCCTCAGAGGGATTCTTTAGAAAAGGGAATAATAGAACAACAATAGGGAGTCCCCACAACTCGGTGTTAAAAAGACTGTGTGCACACGCACGGGGTGCAATACATTGAGGGAACTGTACAGACTTTATCGCCGATCGCGCTAAAAACGGCACTTTTCACCTTAATATAACTTCGTTATGCAACTGCCAATTTTGTTCAAATTTCACAATTAGGCTTTTATAGTCGTTATCTATTACCAAAAAATTCAACACGTAGTTTGCTCAAAAAAAAAAAAAAAAAAAATTAAACTCGTCGTCGTAACAAACTGTAACATTTGATGACGTCATCAATGTAATATTTTCAAAGGTCATAAACAACATTCAAATGAGGTCACACATTGTAAACATTTGTAGAATCGTCGAAGGGCCTTAACATTAAGTTATTATATTAATACACAAAATAATATTATTCAGATACGATTTTTTATAAAACAAACTACTACTTCCGGTTTCGACCGGAAGTAAAGGTCAAATGGGGTCACACCCTGTGTAAGATTTGTTTAATACTTCATGACCTTTCATATGGTGTAAAGATCATGTATGTAGCATATCTGATTCTGGAGATATGAGTATTTTAATAAAAAACTTCAATTTAATATAATGACGTCATCGATGACGTCATCATTCCAAATTTTGTTCTTTGTCATGTACACGCTTTGGTCTAAGTACGTGGTAAGTTTCAAGTCCGTACATGCTCTATTTTTTGAGATAGCAAAATAATTTTTTTTTCGACCTCGTGTACCATTTTCGTTGTTACGTAGCTATGACGTCACACATCATATTTTTAGAATGCTCTTGAGTTAAAAAAAATATTATGCATTGAACATTTTTTCATATTTTCATGCACTTAGGCTCTAGAGCCCAAAATAACATGATTTGTTACTTTAACTTCCGGTTTCGACCGGAAGTAAAGGTCAAATGGGGTCACGTTGTGCACCGCATTTGTAGATCTTTATAAGAGGTTTCATGTAAAAAAAGAATCTTGAACGTAGCTGTTTTGGTTTTGAAGATATGATTTTTCAAATTATTTAAGGTTTTTTAACGTTTATTTAACGTAATGACGTCATCAATGACGTCACCATTCCCAAAAAGTGGCGGTGCCGTCTACTCACCGAGGTTGATGTTCATGAGAAGTTTCAAGTTCATACAAGTTTCAGTTTTTCTCTAAATTGGCGGAGAAGGTTCGCAGGGAAAGAAGAACACGAGGAAAAAACACGGAAGCGAACTTTGACCCAGGGTAACGACCTGGAAGTTAAGGTCGTATGATTTTGGCGTTAACTTTTCAAATGCTGTCCAAGTCTTTATCTATTTGATGCCTAAGTATGAACATCATAGCTTGTATATTCGTTGAGATACAGCAACAAGCAAATGGTCATTTTTCAACATTAAAAACCTTGTCATGACGTCATCAATGACGTCATCATTCCAAAAAAGTGGCGGTTTCATCTACTCACTATTGCCTATGTACACAGTAAGTTTTAAGTTTGTACAAGCTTTACTTTTGTTTAAAATTGCTGGAGAAGGTTCGCAGGGAAATAAGAACACGAGGAAAAAAAAAAAAAAAAAAAAAAAAAACAGAACAATAACAATAGTTGTTCGGCTGTTGGCCGAACACCTAAAAAAAATGAAGGTCAAATGAGGTCACACATTGTAAACATTTGTAGAATCGTCGAAGGGCCTTAAAATTAAGTTATTATATTAATACACAAAATAATATTATTCAGATACGATTTTTTATAAAAACAAACTACTACTTCCGGTTTCGACCGGAAGTAAAGGTCAAATGGGGTCACACCCTGTGTAAGATTTGTTTAATACTTAATGACCTTTCATATGGTGTAAAGATCATGTATGTAGCATATCTGATTCTGGAGATATGAGTATTTTAATAAAAAACTTCAATTTAATATAATGACGTCATCGATGACGTCATCATTCCAAAATTTGTTCTGTCATGTACACGCTTTGGTCTAAGTACGTGGTAAGTTTCAAGTCCGTACATGCTCTAGTTTTTGAGATAGCAAAATAATTTTTTTTTCGACCTCGTGTACCATTTTCGTTGTGACGTAGCTATGACGTCACACATCATATTTTTAGAATGCTCTTGAGTTAAAGAAAATATTATGCATTGAACATTTTTTCATATTTTTATTCCCTTAGGCTCTAGAGCCCAAAATAACATGATTTGTTACTTTAACTTCCGGTTTCGACCGGAAGTAAAGGTCAAATGGGGTCACGTTTTGCACCGCATTTGTAGATCTTTATAAGAGGTTTCATGTAAAAAAAGAATCTTGAACGTAGCCCTTTTGGTTTTGAAGATATGATTTTTCAAATTATTTAAGATTTATTTAACGTTTATTTAACGTAATGACGTCATCAATGACGTCACCATCCCCAAAAAGTTGCGGTGCCGTCTACTCACCGAGGTTGATGTTCATGAGAAGTTTCAAGTTCATACAGGTTTCAGTTTTTCTCAAAATTGGCGGAGAAGGTTCGCAGGGAAAGAAGAACACGAGGAAAACTAGACATAGAATTTTTGTTTATTACAAAAATACGGTGTTCGGTTGAACGTTACATAATGACGTAGTTCAAAAACATTGAACATAAAAAGATGAATTTGTATACAATGTTTGGTTTTCATAGTTAAACTTGTACCACACTTTGTAACAACTCCCGTTTCTTGACAAATGTCATCATTCCAAAAAAGTGGCGGTTTCATCTACTCACTATTGCCTATGTACACAGTAAGTTTTAAGTTTGTACAAGCTTTACTTTTGTTTAAAATTGCTGAAGAAGGTTCACAGGGAAAGAAGAACACGAGGAAAATAAAGCCGTTACAATTAGTGTCGTAGCACCATTGATTTGAAACTTGTTACCAGAGGACGCTGTTTAATGTAATGACGTCATCAGTTTTAAACTTGAAAACGCAGAGTCCTTTACCTACTCACACACTGAAACCACTGTCCAAAGCTCGTTTTATACTGACCAAAGAACTAAAAAAGAATGGCTTTATAACAATTCTTTCCTTCAACTTCCGGTTGGAACCGCAATACAAGGTCAAATTGGGGTCATTTCTTTGAGACATTTAAATTGTTTCCAAAAGACCTATGCGATGATGTGTAGATTGTAAAAATCCATTGTGCACTTCAGGAGTTCTGATTTAATGAATAAACTTTGATTTATTGCAACTCAACATCTGATGACATCATCATGACGTCATTGTTTTATTTTGCGTCTTCATGTTGAGGTTCAAGTATATGCACAGTTTCAAGGTTCAGTTTAATTTCAATTTTGAGTTATTTATTTGAAGAAAATTTTGGAGGAATTAACATTTAAAGCAACATAATGGTCTCTATGAGACACCGTATAACACATGGTTTTGATTTTGTTTGATATATTGAAAGTGAAATCAAATAAAACCTTTAAATATGAATATGAAATTAATTAAAAAGAGCTTTATCATATGTATTTCATGGGGACTTCCGGTTTGGGCAGGAAGCGAGGTCAACTCAGGTCACTAAGAATTATAAAGAACCGCATACATTTATTGTAACTCGACTCCCGGAGGAAAAACAAGTTACCTTTTTGGTTTTAACTGCCAGGAAAAACAATGTTTTCGTGCTTTCCAAAGTGTTCCTTTTCCACGCCGTGCAATTGGCTGCCGCCAGGTTGTGTGTTCAAAATAGTATTCATATTGCCTTTTATCAAAACATTAACCCTTGCTGCCCTCCGTTTTGTTCGCCATCTATGCGGTGTCAATAAAACAAAGTGTGTACTTGTGAACGTTGGTGGCGCTATATCAAATTAACGGTCTTATTTTGTAACATCACGAACACTGGTGTACTGTACAGTCAATCTGACATTTGACAGATTCAAATTCCGAGCTCATTATCTGTATTAAAAAGTTTCAAAGTTCTATAAAAACTACCCCACTTTGATAAACATCATAAACACAAGTGTGCACGGCTAAAGAAATACACGGACATTTTGAAAGGCGATGACTTTACTTTTAAACTTTACTTTTAAACAGTTTTACTCAGCGTATCCTTACAACAACTCTCGCGGGGGTAAAGTGCCTCTGGCCCCGCTGTTGCACATTGTGACTCTCGTATGTAAGCACGTACGTGATCGGTAAATTTAGAACGAAAGACGATCATTTTGTCAATTGCATTTTCTCCACCATTATACATCAAACAACTCACGTGAGCATGTGATCGTCTCAGTAAAGTTTCCTCTTCCTCTCCCTGTCACAATTAAGTCACCAGAATGACATAAAGGGAAACATATCCAGACTGAACTTGGCATGACTTGCATGTTTTTCTTTGCGTCGCCATTATTACACACACACACACACACACATACTTTTTAACACCGAGTTGTGGGGACTCCCTATTGTTGTTCTATTATTCCCTTTTCTATTGAATTACCTTGTGGGGACAGGGTTTGACAAAGAAAAACGTTGTGGGGACCTTTGTTCCATTGTATAAATGTCCCCATAACGGTGTGTGTGCCTACCCACACACACACACACAGAACTTAACAACACACCGCAAAGTTCGATGAACTGTGACAAGACCTGACTTGTCGCGTGTAGGTATATACACAGCATGCAGTAAAAGCCTAGAGTGCACACGCACGGGGTGCAATACATTGAGGGAACTGTACAGACTTTATCGCCGATCGCGCTAAAAACGGCACTTTTCACCTTAATATAACTTCGTTATGCAACGGCCAATTTTGTTCAAATTTCACAATTAGGCTTTTATAGTCGTTATCTATTACCAAAAAATTCAACACGTAGTTTGCTCAAAAAAATAAAATTAAAATAAAAAAAAATATTTTTAAACTCGTCGTCGTAACAAACTGTAACATTTGATGACGTCATCAATGTAATATTTGCAAAGGTCATCAACTACATTCAAATGAGGTCACACATTGTAAACATTTGTAGAATCGTCGAAGGGCCTTAAAATTAAGTTATTATATTAATACACAAAATAATATTATTCAGATACGATTTTTTATAAAACAAACTACTACTTCCGGTTTCGACCGGAAGTAAAGGTCAAATGGGGTCACACCCTGTGTAAGATTTGTTTAATACTTCATGACCTTTCATATGCTGTAAAGATCATGTATGTAGCATATCTGATTCTGGAGATATGAGTATTTTAATAAAAAACTTCAATTTAATATAATGACGTCATCGATGACGTCATCATTCCAAATTTTGTTCTTTGTCATGTACACGCTTTGGTCTAAGTACGTGGTAAGTTTCAAGTCCGTACATGCTCTATTTTTTGAGATAGCAAAATAATTTTTTTTTCGACCTCGTGTACCATTTTCGTTGTGACGTAGCTATGACGTCACACATCATATTTTTAGAATGCTCTTGAGTTAAAGAAAATATTATGCATTGAACATTTTTTCATATTTTCATACACTTAGGCTCTAGAGCCCAAAATTCGCGCCATACGAGTTTTACAAATTTTAAACTTTGATTCATTGTAATTTAATGCCCGATGACGTCATTATGACGTAGTTAGACCTGTGGTGTCTTGATACCAAGGTTCACCTTTCTGTTGAGTTTCAACGTTCAAATCAATCTCAATCTTGAGTTATTCCGTAGATAAGCTTAAAAGTTGTTTTTTGATGAAAAAACACGGAAGCGAACTTTGACCCAGGGTAACGACCTGGAAGTTAAGGTCGTATGATTTTGGCGTTAACTTTTCAAATGCTGTCCAAGTCTTTATCTATTTGATGCCTAAGTATGAACATCATAGCTTGTATATTCGTTGAGATACAGCAACAAGCAAATGGTCATTTTTCAACATTAAAAACCTTGTCATGACGTCATCAATGACGTCATCATTCCAAAAAAGTGGCGGTTTCATCTACTCACTATTGCCTATGTACACAGTAAGTTTTAAGTTTGTACAAGCTTTACTTTTGTTTAAAATTGCTGGAGAAGGTTCGCAGGGAAATAAGAACACGAGGAAAAAAAAAAAAAAAAAAAAAAAAAAAAAAAAAAAAAAACAGAACAATAACAATAGTTGTTCGGCTGTTGGCCGAACACCTAAAAAAAAAATAAATAAAAAAAAATAAAAAAACAGAACAATAACAATAGTTGTTCGGCTGTTGGCCTAACACCTAAAAAAAAAAAAAAAAAAAAAAAAACAAACAGAATAACAATAGTTGTTCGGCTGTTGGCCGAACACCTAAAAATAAAAAAAATAAAAAAACAAAAAAAACTAGACATAGAATTTTTGTTTATTACAAAAATACGGTGTTCGGTTGAACGTTACATGATGACGTAGTTCAAAAACATTGAACATAAAAAGATGAATTTGTATACAATGTTTGGTTTTCATAGTTAAACTTGAACCACACTTTGTAACAACTCCCGTTTCTTGACAAATGTCATCATTCCAAAAAAGTGGCGGTTTCATCTACTCACTATTGCCTATGTATACAGTAAGTTTTAAGTTTGTACAAGCTTTACTTTTGTTTAAAATTGCTGGAGAAGGTTCGCAGGGAAAGAACACGAGGGGAAAAAAAAGCCGTTACAATTAGTGTCGTAGCACCATTGATTTGAAACTTGTTACCAGAGGACGCTGTTTAATGTAATGACGTCATCAGTTTTAAACTTGAAAACGCAGTCCTTTACCTACTCACACACTGAAACCACTGTCCAAAGCTCGTTTTATACTGACCAAAGAACTAAAAAAGAATGGCTTTATAACAATTCTTTCCTTCAACTTCCGGTTGGAACCGCAATACAAGGTCAAATTGGGGTCATTTCTTTGAGACATTTAAATTGTTTCCAAAAGACCTTTGCGATGATGTGTAGATTGTAAAAATCCATTGTGCACTTCAGGAGTTCTGATTTAATGACTAAACTTTGATTTATTGTAACTCAACATCTGATGACATCATCATGACGTCATTGTTTTATTTCGCGTCTTCATATTGAGGTTCAAGTATATGCACAGTTTCAAGGTTCAGTTTAATTTCAATTTTGAGTTATTTATTTGAAGAAAATTTTGGAGGAATTAACATTTAAAGCAACATAATGGTCTCTATGAGACACCGTATAACACATGGTTTTGATTTTGTTTGATATATTGAAAGTGAAATCAAATAAAACCTTTAAATATGAATATGAAAATAATTAAAAAGAGCTTTATCATATGTATTTCATGGGGACTTCAGGTTTGGGCAGGAAGCGAGGTCAACTCAGGTCACTAAGAATTATAAAGAACCGCATACATTTATTGTAACTCGACTCCTGGAGGAAAAACAAGTTACCTTTTTGGTTTTAACTGCCAGGAAAAACAATGTTTTCGTGCTTTCCAAAGTGTTCCTTTTCCACGCCGTGCAATTGGCTGCCGCCAGGTTGTGTGTTCAAAATAGTATTCATATTGCCTTTTATCAAAACATTAACCCTTGCTGCCCTCCGTTTTGTTCAGCATCTATGCGGTGTCAATAAAACAAAGTGTGTATCGCTAGTGACGTTGGTGGCGCTATATCAAATTAACGGTCTTATTTTGTAACATCACGAACACTGGTGTACTGTACAGTCAATCTGACATTTGACAGATTCAAATTCCGAGCTCATTATCTGTATTAAAAGGTTACAAAGTTTTATAAAAACTACCCCACTTTGATAAACATCATAAACACAAGTGTGCACGGCTAAAGAAATACACGGACATTTTGAAAGGCGATGACTTTACTTTTAAACTTTACTTTTAAACAGTTTTACTCAGCGTATCCCGACAACAACTCTCGCGGGGGTAAAGTGCCTCTGGCCCCGCTGTTGCACATTGTGACTCTCGTATGTAAGCACGTACGTGATCGGTATAAATAGAACGAAAGACGATCATTTTGTCAATTGCATTTTCTCCACCATTATACATCAAACAACTCACGTGAGCATGTGATCGTCTCAGTAAAGTCTCCTCTTCCTCTCCCTGTCACAATTAAGCCACCAGAATGACATAAAGGGAAACCTTTCCACACTGAACTTGGCATGACTTACATGTTTTTCTTTGCGTCGCCATTATTACACACACACACACACACACACACACACACGGAGAACTTAACAACACACAGCAAAGTTCGATGAACTGTGACAAGACCTGACTTGTCGCGTGTAGGTATATATACACAGCATGCAGTAAAAGCCTAGAGTGCACACGCACGGGGTGCAATACATTGAGGGAACTGTACAGACTTTATCGCCGATCGCGCTAAAAACGGCACTTTTCACCTTAATATAACTTCGTTATGCAACGGCCAATTTTGTTCAAATTTCACAATTAGGCTTTTATAGTCGTTATCTATTACCAAAAAATTCAACACGTAGTTTGCTCAAAAAAAAAAAAAAAAAAAAAAAAAAAAAATATTTTTAAACTCGTCGTCGTAACAAACTGTAACATTTGATGACGTCATCAATGTAATATTTTCAAAGGTCATAAACAACATTCAAATGAGGTCACACATTGTAAACATTTGTAGAATCGTCGAAGGGCCTTAAAATTAAGTTATTATATTAATACACAAAATAATATAATTCAGATACGATTTTTTATAAAACAAACTACTACTTCCGGTTTCGACCGGAAGTAAAGGTCAAATGGGGTCACACCCTGTGTAAGATTTGTTTAATACTTCATGACCTTTCATATGGTGTAAAGATCATGTATGTAGCATATCTGATTCTGGAGATATGAGTATTTTAATAGAAAACTTCAATTTAATATAATGACGTCATCGATGACGTCATCATTCCAAATTTTGTTCTTTGTCATGTACACGCTTTGGTCTAAGTACGTGGTAAGTTTCAAGTCCGTACATGCTCTACTTTTTGAGATAGCAAAATAATTTTTTTTTCGACCTCGTGTACCATTTTCGTTGTGACGTAGCTATGACGTCACACATCATAGTTTTAGAATGCTCTTGAGTTAAAGAAAATATTATGCATTGAACATTTTTTCATATTTTCATGCACTTAGGCTCTAGAGCCCAAAATAACATGATTTGTTACTTTAACTTCCGGTTTCGACCGGAAGTAAAGGTCAAATGGGGTCACGTTGTGCACCGCATTTGTAGATCTTTATAAGAGGTTTCATGTAAAAAAAAAATCTTGAACGTAGCTGTTTTGGTTTTGAAGATATGATTTTTCAAATTATTTAAGGTTTTTTTAACGTTTATTTAACGTAATGACGTCATCAATGACGTCACCATTCCCAAAAAGTGGCGGTGCCGTCTACTCACCGAGGTTGATGTTCATGAGAAGTTTCAAGTTCATACAAGTTTCAGTTTTTCTCTAAATTGGCGGAGAAGGTTCGCAGGGAAAGAAGAACACGAGGAAAAAAAAAAAAAAAAAACTAGACATAGAATTTTTGTTTATTACAAAAATACGGTGTTCGGTTGAACGTTACATAATGACGTAGTTCAAAAACAATGAACATAAAAAGATGAATTTGTATACAATGTTTGGTTTTTATAGTTAAACTTGTACCACACTTTGTAACAACTCCCGTTTCTAGACAAAATGTCATCATTCCAAAAAAGTGGCGGTTTCATCTACTCACTATTGCCTATGTACACAGTAAGTTTTAAGTTTGTACAAGCTTTACTTTTGTTTAAAATTGCTGGAGAAGGTTCGCAGGGAAAGAAGAACACGAGGGAAAAAAAAGCCGTTACAATTAGTGTCGTAGCACCATTGATTTGAAACTTGTTACCAGAGGACGCTGTTTAATGTAAAGACGTCATCAGTTTTAAACTTGAAAACGCAGAGTCCTTTACCTACTCACACACTGAAACCACTGTCCAAAGCTTGTTTTATACTGACCAAAGAACTAAAAAAGAATGGCTTTATAACAATTCTTTCCTTCAACTTCCGGTTGGAACCGCAATACAAGGTCAAATTGGGGTCATTTCTTTGAGACATTAAATTACTTCCAAAAGACTTTTGCGATGATGTGTAGATTGTAAAAATCCATTGTGCACTTCAGGAGTTCTGATTTAATGAATAAACTTTGATTTATTGTAACTCAACATCTGATGACATCATCATGACGTCATTGTTTTATTTCGCGTCTTCATATTGAGGTTCAAGTATATGCACAGTTTCAAGGTTCAGTTTAATTTCAATTTTGAGTTATTTATTTGAAGAAAATTTTGGAGGAATTAACATTTAAAGCAACATAATGGTCTCTATGAGACACCATATAACACATGGTTTTGATTTTGTTTGATATATTGAAAGTGAAATCAAATAAAACCTTTAAATATGAATATGAAAATAATTAAAAAGAGCTTTATCATATGTATTTCATGGGGACTTCCGGTTTGGGCAGGAAGCGAGGTCAACTCAGGTCACTAAGAATTGTAA
Source organism: Marthasterias glacialis (assembly GCA_911728455.2). NCBI lineage: Eukaryota > Metazoa > Echinodermata > Asteroidea > Forcipulatida > Asteriidae > Marthasterias > Marthasterias glacialis. The sequence goes on from OU452220.1 coordinate 22,297,863, forward strand.
AGAACCGCATACATTTATTGTAACTCGACTCCTGGAGGAAAAACAAGTTACCTTTTTGGTTTTAACTGCCAGGAAAAACAATGTTTTCGTGCTTTCCAAAGTGTTCCTTTTCCACGCCGTGCAATTGGCTGCCGCCAGGTAGTGTTCAAAATAGTATTCATATTGCCTTTTATCAAAACATTAACCCTTGCTGCCCTCCGTTTTGTTTGGCATCTATGCGGTGTCAATAAAACAAAGTGTGTATCGCTAGTGAACGTTGGTGGCGCTATATCAAATTAACGGTCTTATTTTGTAACATCACGAACACTGGTGTACTGTACAGTCAATCTGACATTTGACAGATTCAAATTCCGAGCTCATTATCTGTATTAAAAAGTTCCAAAGTTTTATAAAAACTACCCCACTTTGATAAACATCATAAACACAAGTGTGCACGGCTAAAGAAATACACGGACATTTTGAAAGGCGATGACTTTACTTTTAAACTTTACTTTTAAACAGTTTTACTCAGCGTATCCCGACAACAACTCTCGCGGGGGTAAAGTGCCTCTGGCCCCGCTGTTGCACATTGTGACTCTCGTACGTAAGCACGTACGTGATCGGTATATTTAGAACGAAAGACGATCATTTTGTCAATTGCATTTTCTCCACCATTATACATCAAACAACTCACGTGAGCATGTGATCGTCTCAGTAAAGTCTCCTCTTCCTCTCCCTGTCACAATTAAGCCACCAGAATGACATAAAGGGAAACATTTCCACACTGGACTTGGCATGACTTACATGTTTTTCTTTGCGTCGCCATTATTACACACACACACACACACACACACACACACACACACAGAACTTAACAACACACCGCAAAGTTCGATGAACTGTGACAAGACCTGACTTGTCGCGTGTAGGTATATACACAGCATGCAGTAAAAGCCTAGAGTGCACACGCACGGGGTGCAATACATTGAGGGAACTGTACAGACTTTATCGCCGATCGCGCTAAAAACGGCACTTTTCACCTTAATATAACTTCGTTATGCAACGGCCAATTTTTTTCAAATTTCACAATTAGGCTTTTATAGTCGTTATCTATTACCAAAAAATTCAACACGTAGTTTGCTCAAAAAAATAAAATTAAAATAAAAAAAATATTTTTAAACTCGTCGTCGTAACAAACTGTAACATTTGATGACGTCATCAATGTAATATTTGCAAAGGTCATCAACTACATTCAAATGAGGTCACACATTGTAAACATTTGTAGAATCGTCGAAGGGCCTTAAAATTAAGTTATTATATTAATACACAAAATAATATTATTCAGATACGATTTTTTATAAAACAAACTACTACTTCCGGTTTCGACCGGAAGTAAAGGTCAAATGGGGTCACACCCTGTGTAAGATTTGTTTAATACTTCATGACCTTTCATATGCTGTAAAGATCATGTATGTAGCATATCTGATTCTGGAGATATGAGTATTTTAATAAAAAACTTCAATTTAATATAATGACGTCATCGATGACGTCATCATTCCAAATTTTGTTCTTTGTCATGTACACGCTTTGGTCTAAGTACGTGGTAAGTTTCAAGTCCGTACATGCTCTATTTTTTGAGATAGCAAAATAATTTTTTTTTCGACCTCGTGTACCATTTTCGTTGTGACGTAGCTATGACGTCACACATCATATTTTTAGAATGCTCTTGAGTTAAAGAAAATATTATGCATTGAACATTTTTTCATATTTTCATGCACTTAGGCTCTAGAGCCCAAAATTCGCGCCATACGAGTTTTACAAATTTTAAACTTTGATTCATTGTAATTTAATGCCCGATGACGTCATTATGACGTAGTTAGACCTGTGGTGTCTTGATACCAAGGTTCACCTTTCTGTTGAGTTTCAACGTTCAAATCAATCTCAATCTTGAGTTATTCCGTAGATAAGCTTAAAAGTTGTTTTTTGATGAAAAAACACGGAAGCGAACTTTGACCCAGGGTAACGACCTGGAAGTTAAGGTCGTATGATTTTGGCGTTAACTTTTCAAATGCTGTCCAAGTCTTTATCTATTTGATGCCTAAGTATGAACATCATAGCTTGTATATTCGTTGAGATACAGCAACAAGCAAATGGTCATTTTTCAACATTAAAAACCTTGTCATGACGTCATCAATGACGTCATCATTCCAAAAAAGTGGCGGTTTCATCTACTCACTATTGCCTATGTACACAGTAAGTTTTAAGTTTGTACAAGCTTTACTTTTGTTTAAAATTGCTGGAGAAGGTTCGCAGGGAAATAAGAACACGAGGAAAAAAAAAAAAAAAAAAAAAAAAAAAAAAAAAAAAAAACAGAACAATAACAATAGTTGTTCGGCTGTTGGCCGAACACCTAAAAAAAAACAGAACAATAACAATAGTTGTTCGGCTGTTGGCCGAACACCTAAAAACAGAACAATAACAATAGTTGTTCGGCTGTTGGCCGAACACCTAAAAAAAAAAACAAAAAAAAAAACAGAACAATAACAATAGTTGTTCGGCTGTTGGCCGAACACCTAACTAGAAATTAAGAGTTTGTGAACAAACTCACGGTGTTCGGCTGGAACGTAATAAAGTGATTGCGTCATTGAAAACAAGGACAATATTGTGTGCTGTGCTGATGGGCAAAATATTTACATGTATTTGTACCTTGTGTTGATCTTTAGGCATGAAGGTCAGTCATATGAAACTTCAACTTCCGGTTTTGACATGAACTATGGGTCAAATGGGGTCACACTCTGCGATAGTTGTACAGTATTTCAAGGGCTTGCATATGGTGCAAAAATCTCCTGTGTAACTTTTATGATTCCCCAAATATGATTTTTTGAAACATTAAACGTTGATTTAATATAATGACGTCATCGATGATGTCATAATCCGAAAATAATCCAGTTTCATCTACACAGTAATGTCTAAGGCAACAGTAAGTTTCAAGTCTGTATCACGTTTAGTTGATGAATTATGAATTTACTATCTGTGAAATTTCAACATCCGTTTCAACCGGAAGTAAGGGTCAAATAGGGTCACATCTTCAACACAATTTTTAGAATGGTTAACGAGCTTTCAGATGAAGTAATGATTATTAATGAATTCTGTTTTGTTATTGAAAAATAATCTTTTTGAAAAATAAAATTTCAACTTCCTCTTTCGACCGGAAGTCAAGGTCAAATGGGGTCACAAACTGTGTAAGATGTGCAGAGTATTTGAAGATCTTTTATATGGTGCAAAGATCTTGTATGTATCATTTACGGTTCTTCAGATATGAATTTTTGAAATATTAAACGTTGATTTATTGTAATGACGTCATCGATGACGTCATCATCCAGAAAAAACAGTGCAGTTTACTGCACAGTAAAGTTGAAGGTAAAAGTAAGTTTCAAGACTGTACCTCGTTTAGTTAATGACCTATGAATCTTTTTATGTTAACTTCAACTTCCGGTTTCGACCGGAAGTAAAGGTCAAATGGGGTCACACTTTCTGTAAGACATGTAGACTGGTTAAAGTGTTTGCAGATGAAGTAATGGTTATTACTATAGCCTGTTTTTTATTGAAATAGGATTTTTTGGAAAAATGACATTTTAACTTCCGGTTTCGATCGGAAGTCAAGGTCAAATGGGGTCACACACTGTGTAAGATTTGTAGAGTAATCAAAAAGCTTTCATATGGTGCAAAGATCTTGTATGTAACATATACGATTCTTCAGATATGGATTTTTTAAATATTAAACGTTGATTTAATATAATGACGCAATCAATGACGTCATCTTTTACGGCCAGAAGACAATGTCAAACTGGTATTATGTCTGTGCAAAAGTTTGAGCAGGCTAAACGATCTTCAAACTGTCATTCAAATTTTGACAATATCATTAGCAGTTCTTGAGATATGATTTTTTGAAATTTTGAACTTCCGGTTTCGACCGGAAGTAAAGGTCAAATGAGGTCAAGTTGTGCACGACAATTAAAGGTCATTACAAGAACTTTTATGTTTTGAATGAATCTCGTACGTAGCTTTTCTGGTTCTCAAGATATGAATTTTCTAATTATTAATGATTTATTTAGCATAATGACGTCATCAATGACGTCATCATTTTAAAAAAGTTGCGGTTTCATCTACTAACTATGGTTCATGTTCCTGATAAGTTTCAAGTTCATATAAGCTTTACTTTTGTTAAAAATCGACGGAGAAGGTTCGCTGATAAGAATACGAGGAAAAACTAGACATAGAATTTTAGTTTATTACAAAAATACGGTGTTCGGTTGAACGTTACATAATGACGTAGTTCAAAAACATTGAACATAAAAAGATGAATTTGTATACAATGTTTGGTTTTTATAGTTAAACTTGTACCACACTTTGTAACAACTCCCGTTTCTTGACAAAGGTCATCATTCCAAAAAAGTGGCGGTTTCATCTACTCACTATTGCCTATGTACACAGTAAGTTTTAAGTTTGTACAAGCTTTACTTTTGTTTAAAATTGCTGGAGAAGGTTCGCAGGGAAAGAAGAACACGAGGAAAAAAAAGCCGTTACAATTAGTGTCGTAGCACCATTGATTTGAAACTTGTTACCAGAGGACGCTGTTTAATGTAATGACGTCATCAGTTTTAAACTTGAAAACGCAGAGTCCTTTACCTACTCACACACTGAAACCACTGTCCAAAGCTCGTTTTATACTGACCAAAGAACTAAAAAAGAATGGCTTTATAACAATTCTTTCCTTCAACTTCCGGTTGAAACCGCAATACAAGGTCAAATTGGGGTCATTTCTTTGAGACATTTAAATTATTTCCAAAAGACCTTTGCGATGATGTGTAGATTGTAAAAATCCATTGTGCACTTCAGGAGTTCTGATTTAATGAATAAACTTTGATTTATTGTAACTCAACATCTGATGACATCATCATGAAGTCATTGTTTTATTTCGCGTCTTCATATTGAGGTTCAAGTATATGCACAGTTTCAAGGTGCAGTTTAATTTCAATTTTGAGTTGTTTATTTGAAGAAAATTTTGGAGGAATTAACATTTAAAGCAACATAATGGTCTCTATGAGACACCGTATAACACATGGTTTTGATTTTGTTTGATATATTGAAAGTGAAATCAAATAAAACCTTTAAATATGAATATGAAATTAAATAAAAAGAGCTTTATCATCTGTATTTCATGGGGACTTCCGGTTTGGGCAGGAAGCGAGGTCAACTCAGGTCACTAAGAATTATACAGAACCGCATACATTTATTGTAACTTGACTCCTGGAGGAAAAACAAGTTACCTTTTTGGTTTTAACTGCCAGGAAAAACAATGTTTTCGTGCTTTCCAAAGTGTTCTTTTTCCACGCAGTGGAATTGGCTGCCGCCAGGTTGTGTGTTCAAAATAGTATTCATATTGCCTTTTATCAAAACATTAACCCTTGCTGCCCTCCGTTTTGTTCGCCATCTATGCGGTGTCAATAAAACAAAGTGTGTATCGCTAGTGAACGTTGGTGGCGCTATATCAAATTAACGGTCTTATTTTGTAACATCACGAACACTGGTGTACTGTACAGTCAATCTGACATTTGACAGATTCAAATTCCGAGCTCATTATCTGTATTAAAAAGTTTCAAAGTTCTATAAAAACTACCCCACTTTGATAAATATCATAAACACAAGTGTGCACGGCTAAAGAAATACACGGACATTTTGAAAGGCGAGGACTTTACTTATCTGTATTAAAAAGTTTCAAAGTTCTATAAAAACTACCCCACTTTGATAAATATCATAAACACAAGTGTGCACGGCTAAAGAAATACACGGACATTTTGAAAGGCGAGGACTTTACTTTTAAACTTTACTTTTAAACAGTTTTACTCAGCGTATCCCGACAACAACTCTCGCAGGGGTAAAGTGCCTCTGGCCCCGCTGTTGCACATTGTGACTCTCGTATGTAAGCACGTACGTGAACGGTAAATATAGAACGAAAGACGATCATTTTGTCAATTGCATTTTCTCCACCATTATACATCAAACAACTCACGTGAGCATGTGATCGTCTCAGTAAAGTCTCCTCTTCCTCTCCCTGTCACAATTAAGCCACCAGAATGACATAAAGGGAAACATTTCCACACTGAACTTGGCATGACTTACATGTTTTTCTTTGCGTCGCCATTATTACACACACACACACACACACACACACACACACACACCCATACATGTCTACACTGCAGAGTGAGGACATACTTTTCATCCTATCCAATGGAGGACATTGCCAACAGTTGAATTGTACCTATCGATGTGAGGACATAACACATGAACCCCTTTTCTTGCGGTTGAGTAATGTGATAAGAATACGAATGTGTATTCTAGCCTTCCATGGAATGTTTTTGTGGATGGTACATGTATTTTCTTCTTCTTGGGGGTTGGGGGGGGGCTTACAGAGTGACTCTACGTTATGACTGTACTTTGGTGGTGCATTACACCTTACATTTGTTGAAGTTTCATTGTATTTCTACAAAAGTCTTTAATGTTCCTCCAAGTTCGCGTCTGCAATGCCACAGGACAGGACGTTTCGATGTCGTGTTTTCCGGGAAGTTTCTTCAGCAAAAAGAATCTCTGCAAGCCCTCCAATACGTCTTTCTTCTCCTCGGCAGTCCAGGGGCGACGCTTGATTTGTCGAGCTTTTGGAGTTGCAGCTTTTGCAGTTGGTGGCCTTCCTACAACACACAGGAACGAACGGGAAAGATAAGATACATAATCAAACGGGGCCTATTCACAACAACAAATTTAACTTTTCACCGATGTGAGATTTACTCCCTGAGTAAATCAATCAGCAATTTAGCACAAAATAAATAACAAATTGCACAGTGCGTAAAGATACACCTGCATAAAATGTCTGACAAGAGAAAGTCCAATTGATGTTTTTCATGGTGCAGTCATCTTGTTTCATCCTACTGTTTAAAACGAGTAACCGAGATGGGCTGGAAAGGAAAACAAATGCAATCTGGCACCTTATCACATTATCGTCTATGGGTGTAAACAGGGAATAGGACCAACATATGCAAGAGAACAAGGCAGTTCGAAAGGCACAGAAATATGACAAACTTACTGGCATTAACACTGTCCTCCAAAGACGGGTAAGACGGGTCGCATGAGTCACCGGAATCGCTGCTGTCCTCGTCGCTGCTGTCCTCGTCGCTGGTGAAGCCTTCTGCAATAAAACAAAGAGCAATTTCTACATTTAGCTATGATTGCTTTTCCACAAACAAATAAAAATGGCGGCCAATCCATGGGGTGGGTGGGTGGGGGGGGGGGGGGGGGGCGGCGGGGGCGTACAGTGTATGAAGTATGTTTCATGGAGGGGGGTGGGTGTTAGGTCATGACGGCCCCAGGCAAAGTTAACGGGCCCCCAAAAGAATTTTCTTTGAGGGGTCGGGAGCCAAAACCACAGTTTGTAGTAATTTGGAAAGACAACTTAAAAACGGGTTTATTTACCTCCAGTAACATGCAACTCCTCCAAAGATTTGCCATGTTGCAAAACCAAGTTGCCTCTCTCCAAGCTCAGGAAAAGTCGAGACAGTTTGGTAACCCTCTGGACAGTGTCTGGCAACTGGTAGTACTCGCGATGGACCCGCAAATCATGACCCATAAAGTCTGCAAGTGTTTCAAGCTGATGCTCCTTCAAGGCAAGAATTTGTGAAACAGTCGCTACATGTTTACGGAGCTTTGTAGATCGTATGCTATCAGCATTGTCAAGGCCCGCCTCATTTGCATATGCTCGTAGACAGTCGCTCCCTCGTATATGACCTGTGCCTCCGTAACAACTTCGTGCAAATAAGAATGTGTTGTCTTGTGCCACTCCAGCTGCATTTCTATTTGCGACCAGAGCATTCAACCACGCCATCGCATCAGTACCGAGAAGCACAGGAACAGTTCTGCCCCTCTTACCAACTACTTCAACGACTTTGAACATTTTACAGAGGTGCCGTTCAAGATCAGTCATCAAGCAATCCCCATTGACAATGGCTGCACTGTGTTTGTGGAAATCTTCCAGTTTCATTTTAGATACTTCCCCCTGTCGTCTGCGGTTGAACATAATGAGATGGCACAGTGTGACTTCATTCAATTTCTTCCAAGCTGATGTGATTTCATGGCCCCGAGCACAGTGAAGGAGCTGCACTTCCCTCTTGCCAGTTTCACTGAGGAACGATGACATTTTCACCACATCTGCATTTGTCGGGAGAACAGCAGGTTTGTTGCACTTTCCTTGGTACAGTGTTCTGTGTGCGTGGGTTGACACATGTTCTCGCCACTTGATTTCACACAACTGCGGAAACTGTTCGGCCTGTTCCGCTTTGTGCTTAAGACAACACTCTAAAGCATTTCTTTTCAGTATGAGTGCACATTTCTTGATGGAATGTCCTATCTTTAATGCTAGAGATGGAACGTCATACATCTGCTTTCCTTCACTGAAGCCGGCGACATCATGAACAGCCTTGACGATATCATTCAGATGGTGGGGATGCACGAATACTTCAAGTGATGCATTTGGTTGGTGGGTGTTCTTTCTCAGTTGTATGACAAGACGACCCAGTTCTCTTAGTTTGTTTCGAATGTAGCCATGTTGTGTAGCATCGTGGCCAAGCTTAAGGTATTCACGTTTGGCGACTTCGAGAATCAAAGAATCATTCTTGACTACCAGAGCAACATCGTCTCTCTTCATCAGACTAAGAACTTTGTTCAACTGGAAAGATACACCAGCAGGAGGAGGTTTTAACAAACCACTCTTGTTAGCTACACGCCCCCTAACGCGACCTATCCTACTGCTACCAACAGTCTGTGCAGGGAGCGCAGGCTTAAGTGGGCACTGATGACGCCAAAGATCAAGACGCACGTAATAGCCATAACAATGTATGCATGGTCCATATGCGTGTGGAGCTGCCTCATGATTGGGTCTGTAACCTACAACAAGGACACCCTGTCCCTCTCTAAGGACTTGGGTATTGTGTCTGATTACCGATATTGCGGATGTATAACAGAAGTTTCTTGCGGGCACTAAGGTCGGTCTCCGATGCTATCTCTGCAACTTCCCTCTCCTCCTTATGACACGCCTTGAGGTGACGGGGTAACTTGGCCTGAGGTTCATCACAGTAAAAGCAAAAGTGCTTCTTGTCCCACTTCCTTTGTCCACCCACATTATCGGTCTGCATGACTGTTACGGCACACTTCTCACTAGGATCATTTGTGTCGGACCCTACAGCTTTATTGGTTTCGGAAATAGCTTGTGGGTCACTGTCATCCCTGGAACTAGTGTGGGGGTTGTCAAGCCTTGAAGGATCAGAAGTGATGACCTGTTCATCTGATGTTCGATGGGCCAGCTAGCAAGGAAAATATAAATGACATCATTAACACCACTGCGATATTATTTGGATTATCACACCAATTAAATATAATTATGTCTTAGGGTTGAGTGGATCAGCGTGTCCTTAAGTTGCTAGGCAAATAACACTTGACCCCCAGCTAGTCAGAACTTAAACCATCCTTCAAACAATATATCCCATGTTGGGGGGGGGGGGGTGCGGAGTGGTTATTTTGCAGGTTTCACTTTAAAAAGAGTTGTCTGCCATAAAGGGCGAGTGGTTTGGCAATCTTTTACATTTACAGAGGACATTTGTTTGCCCGATGGAATGAATACGTGATCATTTACTCACCTGGTGCTCAAATAAGCAGCGTGTCATCCCATCATCAGTGTAACAAACAGAGTACTTGGTTAGTGACTTCCCTGAAAAATAAAAGGCAAACAGTTTGTCATTAGACTTCATCAAATTTAACTGTGTCCGGGGATGGAGATGGCGGTTGTGAGTTGGCAATCGTTGTTTGGATTTGCACCACAATAGCCTATGGGCTGTGACTTATTCGGGAGGGTGCACAGGAAAGGGGCGGCTATGAATAACTAATGAGTTTAACAGCTTTTCTGATTAAGTTTAAATCCACTTTGATTTTGGTGTTTGAAACGTGGTCTACATGTGATGAAGGTGTGGAACTGTCATTTCGGATGTTGACAATACAAAAGTTGTGTAACTTTTAATACCTTTGTTTATGGAGGTTATTACGGCTGGATACCATGACAAGTCCGGAGGCCACAGTGCCGTCACGCTGTCTCCTTCTTGATACTATAAAGAGGACATAGAAATGTAACATATATGTTATTATCTGCTTTGTCTAAAATGTCGACCCTATCCAGCTGCACCTTTATCTCCCTTAATTTAGTCAGGAAGTGTCGAAATCATCAACAATAAAGCCATTTTCACGTCTACGTTGGGCTCGCCATTTTAGTTCGTTTGTGCATGAATGTACGAGAGTGGCAGCTGCGCGATGAAATGCCCGCTTGAATTTTCTTTTTTAAGGTAAATATTTAGTCTAATAGTAATAGTAATAATGTTTCCAACCAATTCCTCAAGAGGAATATTAAAAAAGGGAAATAAAGCCCAACATCCGTTACCAAACCCCCCCCCCCAAAAAAAAACACTTAGAAAGCTTGAATTGTCTTTGTTGTCAATAATTAGCCGAATGGTTATGTTTCCAACCAATTCCTCAAGAGGAAAAAAGGAAAATATAGCCCAACATCCATTAACAAAAAAACTCACTTAGAAAGCTTGAATTTTCTTTGTCGAGGTCAATAATTAGCCTAATGGTTATGTTTCCAACCAATTCCTTAAGAGGAATATTAAAAAAGGGAAAGAAAGCCCAACATCCATTACCAAACAAAAAAAAACACTTAGAAAGCTTGAATTTTCTTTGTTGAGGTCAATAATTAGTCTAATGGTTATGTTTCCAACCAATTCCTTAAGAGGAATATTAAAAAGGGGAAGAAAGCCCAACATCCATTACCAAACAAAAAAAACACTTAGAAAGCTTGAATTGTCTTTGTTGAGGTCAATAATTAGCCGAATGGTTATGTTTCCAACCAATTCCTCAAGAGGAAAAAAGGAAAATAAAGCCCAACATCCATTAACAAAAAAACTCACTTAGAAAGCTTGAATTTTCTTTGTCGAGGTCAATAGTTAGCTAAATAGTTATGTTTCCAACCAATTCCTCAAGAGGAATATTAAAAAAGGGAAATAAAGCCCAACATCCATTACCAAAAAAAAAAAAAAAAAAAAAAAAACCACTTAGAAAGCTTGAATTTTCTTTGTTGAGGTCAATAATTAGCCTAATGGTTATGTTTCCAACCAATTCCTTAAGAGGAATATTAAAAAGGGAAAGAAAGCCCAACATCCATTACCAAACAAAAAAAACACTTAGAAAGCTTGAATTTTCTTTGTTGAGGTCAATAATTAGTCTAATGGTTATGTTTCCAACCAATTCCTCAAGAGGAAAAAAGGAAAATAAAGCCCAACATCCATTACCAACAAAAATCACTCAGAAAGCTTGAATTTTCTTTGTTGAGGTCAATAATTAGCCTAATGGTTATGTTTCCAACCAATTCCTCAAGAGGAATATTAAAAAAGGGAAATAAAGCCCAACATCCGTTACCAAACCCCCCCCAAAAAAAAAAAAAAACACTTAGAAAGCTTGAATTGTCTTTGTTGAGGTCAATAATTAGCCGAATGGTTATGTTTCCAACCAATTCCTCAAGAGGAAAAAAGGAAAATAAAGCCCAACATCCATTAACAAAAAAACTCACTTAGAAAGCTTGAATTTTCTTTGTCGAGGTCAATAATTAGCTAAATAGTTATGTTTCCAACCAATTCCTCAAGAGGAATATTAAAAAAGGGAAATAAAGCCCAACATCCATTACCAAAAAAAAAAAAAAAAAAAAAAAAAACCACTTAGAAAGCTTGAATTTTCTTTGTTGAGGTCAATAATTAGCCTAATGGTTATGTTTCCAACCAATTCCTTAAGAGGAATATTAAAAAGGGAAAGAAAGCCCAACATCCATTACCAAACAAAAAAAACACTTAGAAAGCTTGAATTTTCTTTGTTGAGGTCAATAATTAGTCTAATGGTTATGTTTCCAACCAATTCCTCAAGAGGAAAAAAGGAAAATAAAGCCCAACATCCATTACCAACAAAAATCACTCAGAAAGCTTGAATTTTCTTTGTTGAGGTCAATAATTAGCCTAATGGTTATGTTTCCAACCAATTCCTCAAGAGGAATATTAAAAAAGGGAAATAAACCAACAGCCCAACATCCATTATAACAAATGTAAACAAATACCTTAGTTAGCGGCAGGCGGGTATGGAAACTAGATCAAATGTCAAACGACTGTATTGACCTAGGTATGGTAGGCTAGTGTAGTCTATTTATACTTTTATATTAAATAATAGTACTGTAACTATGCAATATACAAAAATTATGTTACTCACCATATCATGTGTACTCTGGAGAGCTGCCATGAGTCGAATGAGGGGGACGCTCCTGGGATGGATGCAATACACTCAATGTTTATGACGCGTCTCCATGACAGCTGCCTTGCAACAACCCCCTGGATCGACCGGACCACGCTACCCAACTCAAACCGAATAAACTAACCGTCATGCATAATGACTCTTCTCTAGAATTAGAAATGGCCGCTTCATCTACCCTTCTGCACAAGAAGGAAACTTTTAATAGCAACAGAGGGCGCTGTAACCACCTAGGAGTGATAAACGCCGGCATAGAGGTGTTAAATCACACATACTCCACTCGCCAATGACGTAAACCGAGGATTGCTTCCAAAAGCTTAGATATTTCATTGGCGTCCAAATTGCCTACAATGCTCCATTTATCACAATTTTTCAAAGCGAGGACGTCCTCGCTCTGATGAAAGTCCCCGATGTGCGAGTGTGTATTCACATAGAAGAGCTCGGTTTGCAGCAATGACAAGTTCACACACACACGCAGAACTTAACAACACACCGCAAAGTTCGATGAACTGTGACAAGACCTGACTTGTCGATAGTAGGTACATGTAGATACAATGTACACAGCATGCAGTAAAAGCCTAGAGTGCACACGCACGGGGTGCAATACATTGAGGGAACTGTACAGACTAATATCGCCGATCGCGCTAAAACGGCACTTTTCACCTTAATATAACTTCGTTATGCAACCGCCAATTTTGTTCAAATTTCACAATTAGGCTTTTATAGTCGTTATCTATTACCAAAAAATTCAACACGTAGTTTGCTCAAAAAAAATAAAATTAAAGTAAAAAAAAATATTTTTAAACTCGTCGTCGTAACAAACTGTAACATTTGATGACGTCATCAATGTAATATTTTCAAAGGTCATGAACTACATTCAAATGAGTTCACACATTGTAAACATTTGTAGAATCGTCGAAGGGCCTTAAAATTAAGTTATTATATTAATACACAAAATAATATTATTCAGATACGATTTTTTATAAAACAAACTACTACTTCCGGTTTCGACCGGAAGTAAAGGTCAAATGGGGTCACACCCTGTGTAAGATTTGTTTAATACTTCATGACCTTTCATATGGTGTAAAGATCATGTATGTAGCATATCTGATTCTGGAGATATGAGTATTTTAATAAAAAACTTCAATTTAATATAATGACGTCATCGATGACGTCATCATTCCAAATTTTGTTCTTTGTCATGTACACACTTTGATCTAAGTACGTGGTAAGTTTCAAGTCCGTACATGCTCTATTTTTTGAGATAGCAAAATAATTTTCTTTTTCGACCTCGTGTACCATTTTCGTTCTGACGTAGCTATGACGTCACACATCATATTTTTAGATTGCTCTTGAGTTAAAGAAAATATTATGCATTGAACAGTTTTTCATATTTTCATTCACTTAGGCTCTAGAGCCCAAAATAACATGATTTGTTACTTTAACTTCCGGTTTCGACCGGAAGTAAAGGTCAAATGGGGTCACGTTGTGCACCACATTTGTAGATCTTTATAAGAGGTTTCATGTAAAAAAAGAATCTTGAACGTAGCTCTTTTGGTTTTGAAGATATGATTTTTCAAATTATTTAAGGTTTATTTAACGTTTATTTAACGTAATGACGTCATCAATGACGTCACCATTCCCAAAAAGTTGCGGTGCCGTCTACTCACCGAGGTTGATGTTCATGAGAAGTTTCAAGTTCATACAAGTTTCAGTTTTTCTCAAAATTGGCGGAGAAGGTTCGCAGGGAGAGAAGAAAACGAGGAACTAGACATAGAATTTTTGTTAATTACAAAAATACGGTGTTCGGTTGAACGTTACATGATGACGTAGTTCAAAAACATTGATCATAAAAAGATGAATTTGTATACAATGTTTGGTTTTTATAGTTAAACTTGTACCACACTTTGTAACAACTCCCGTTTCTTGACAAATGTCATCATTCCAAAAAAGTGGCGGTTTCATCTACTCACTATTGCCTATGTACACAGTAAGTTTTAAGTTTGTACAAGCTTTACTTTTGTTTAAAATTGCTGGAGAAGGTTCGCAGGGAAAGAAGAACATGAGGAAAAAAAAAGCCGTTACAATTAGTGTCGTAGCATCATTGATTTGAAACTTGTTACCAGAGGACGCTGTTTAATGTAATGACGTCATCAGTTTTAAACTTGAAAACGCAGAGTCCTTTACCTACTCACACACTGAAACCACTGTCCAAAGCTTGTTTTATACTGACCAAAGAACTAAAAAAGAATGGCTTTATAACAATTCTTTCCTTCAACTTCCGGTTGGAACCGCAATACAAGGTCAAATTGGGGTCATTTCTTTGAGACATTTAAATTATTTCCAAAAGACCTTTGCGATGATGTGTAGATTGTAAAAATCCATTGTGCACTTCAGGAGTTCTGATTTAATGAATAAACTTTGATTTATTGTAACTCAACATCTGATGACATCATCATGACGTCATTGTTTTATTTCGCGTCTTCATATTGAGGTTCAAGTATATGCACAGTTTCAAGGTTCAGTTTAATTTCAATTTTGAGTTATTTATTTGAAGAAAATTTTGGAGGAATTAACATTTAAAGCAACATAATGGTCTCTATGAGACACCGTATAACACATGGTTTTGATTTTGTTTGATATATTGAAAGTGAAATCAAATAAAACCTTTAAATATGAATATGAAAATAATTAAAAAGAGCTTTATCATATGTATTTCATGGGGACTTCCGGTTTGGGCAGGAAGCGAGGTCAACTCAGGTCACTAAGAATTGTAAAGAACCGCATACATTTATTGTAACTCGACTCCTGGAGGAAAAACAAGTTACCTTTTTGGTTTTAACTGCCAGGAAAAACAATGTTTTCGTGCTTTCCAAAGTGTTCCTTTTCCACGCCGTGCAATTGGCTGCCGCCAGGTTGTGTTCAAAATAGTATTCATATTGCCTTTTATCAAAACATTAACCCTTGCTGCCCTCCGTTTTGTTCGGCATCTATGCGGTGTCAATAAAACAAAGTGTGTATCGCTAGTGACGTTGGTGGCGCTATATCAAATTAACGGTCTTATTTTGTAACATCACGAACACTGGTGTACTGTACAGTCAATCTGACATTTGACAGATTCAAATTCCGAGCTCATTATCTGTATTAAAAAGTTCCAAAGTTTTATAAAAACTACCCCACTTTGATAAACATCATAAACACAAGTGTGCACGGCTAAAGAAATACACGGACATTTTGAAAGGCGATGACTCTACATTTAAACTTTACTTTTAAACAGTTTTACTCAGCGTATCCCGACAACAACTCTCGCGGGGGTAAAGTGCCTCTGGCCCCGCTGTTGCACATTGTGACTCTCGTATGTAAGCACGTACGTGATCGGTAAATATAGAACGAAAGACGATCATTTTGTCAATTGCATTTTCTCCACCATTATACATCAAACAACTCACGTGAGCATGTGATCGTCTCAGTAAAGTCTCCTCTTCCTCTCCCTGTCACAATTAAGCCACCAGAATGACATAAAGGGAAACATTTCCACACTGAACTTGGCATGACTTACATGTTTTTCTTTGCGTCGCCATTATTACACACACACACACACACACACACACACGCAGAACTTAACAACACACCGCAAAGTTCGATGAACTGTGACAAGACCTGACTTGTCGCGTGTAGGTATATACACAGCATGCAGTAAAAGCCTAGAGTGCACACGCACTGAGGGAACTGTACAGACTTTATCGCCGATCGCGCTAAAAACGGCACTTTTCACCTTAATATAACTTCGTTATGCAACGGCCAATTTTGTTCAAATTTCACAATTAGGCTTTTATAGTCGTTATCTATTACCAAAAAATTCAACACGTAGTTTGCTCAAAAAAAAAAAAAAAAAATTATTTTTAAACTCGTCGTCGTAACAAACTGTAACATTTGATGACGTCATCAATGTAATATTTTCAAAGGTCATAAACTACATTCAAATGAGGTCACACATTGTAAACATTTGTAGGAGCGTCGAAGGGCCTTAAAATTAAGTTATTATATTAATACACAAAATAATATTATTCAGATACGATTTTTTATAAAACAAACTACTACTTCCGGTTTCGACCGGAAGTAAAGGTCAAATGGGGTCACACCCTGTGTAAGATTTGTTTAATACTTCATGACCTTTCATATGGTGTAAAGATCATGTATGTAGCATATCTGATTCTGGAGATATGAGTATTTTAATAAAAAACTTCAATTTAATATAATGACGTTATCGATGACGTCATCATTCCAAATTTTGTTCTTTGTCATGTACACGCTTTGGTCTAAGTACGTGGTAAGTTTCAAGTCCGTACATGCTCTATTTTTTGAGATAGCAAAATATTTTTTTTTTCGACCTCGTGTACCATTTTCGTTGTGACGTAGCTATGACGTCATACATCATATTTTTAGAATGCTTTTGAGTTAAAGAAAATATTATGCATTGAACATTTTTTCATATTTTCATGCACTTAGGCTCTAGAGCCCAAAATAACATGATTTCTTACTTTAACTTCCGGTTTCGACCGGAAGTAAAGGTCAAATGGGGTCACGTTGTGCACCGCATTTGTAGATCTTTATAAGAGGTTTCATGTAAAAAAAGAATCTTGAACGTAGCTGTTTTGGTTTTGAAGATATGATTTTTTAAATTATTTAAGGTTTATTTAACGTTTATTTAACGTAATGACGTCATCAATGACGTCACCATTCCCCAAAAATGGCGGTGCCGTCTACTCACCGAGGTTGATGTTCATGAGGAGTTTCAAGTTCATACAAGTTTCAGTTTTTCTCTAAATTGGCGGAGAAGGTTCGCAGGGAAAGAAGAACACGAGGAAACTAGACATAGAATTTTTGTTTATTACAAAAATACGGTGTTCGGTTGAACGTTACATAATGACGTAGTTCAAAAACATTGAACATAAAAGGATGAATTTGTATACAATGTTTGGTTTTTATAGTTAAACTTGTACCACACTTTGTAACAACTCCCGTTTATGGACAAATGTCATCATTCCAAAAAAGTGGCGGTTCATCGACTCACTATTGCCTATGTACACAGTAAGTTTTAAGTTTGTACAAGCTTTACTTTGTTTAAAATTGCTGGAGAAGGTTCGCAGGGAAAGAAGAACACGAGGAAAAAAAAAAGCCGTTACAATTAGTGTCGTAGCACCATTGATTTGAAACTTGTTACCAGAGGACGCTGTTTAATGTAATGACGTCATCAGTTTTAAACTTGAAAACGCAGAGTCCTTTACCTACTCACACACTGAAACCACTGTCCAAAGCTTGTTTTATACTGACCAAAGAACTAAAAAAGAATGGCTTTATAACAATTCTTTCCTTCAACTTCCGGTTGGAACCGCAATACAAGGTCAAATTGGGGTCATTTCTTTGAGACAATTAAATTATTTCCAAAAGACCTTTGCGATGATGTGTAGATTGTAAAAATCCATTGTGCACTTCAGGAGTTCTGATTTAATGAATAAACTTTGATTTATTGTAACTCAACATCTGATGACATCATCATGACGTCATTGTTTTATTTCGCGTCTTCATATTGAGGTTCAAGTATATGCACAGTTTCAAGGTTCAGTTTAATTTCAATTTTGAGTTATTTATTTGAAGAAAATTTTGGAGGAATTAACATTTAAAGCAACATAATGGTCTCTATGAGACACCGTATAACACATGGTTTTGATTTTGTTTGATATATTGAAAGTGAAATCAAATAAAACCTTTAAATATGAATATGAAAATAATTAAAAAGAGCTTTATCATATGTATTTCATGGGGACTTCCGGTTTGGGCAGGAAGCGAGGTCAACTCAGGTCACTAAGAATTGTAAAGAACCGCATACATTTATTGTAACTCGACTCCTGGAGGAAAAACAAGTTACCTTTTTGGTTTTAACTGCCAGGAAAAACAATGTTTTCGTGCTTTCCAAAGTGTTCCTTTTCCACGCCGTGCAATTGGCTGCCGCCAGGTTGTGTGTTCAAAATAGTATTCATATTGCCTTTTATCAAAACATTAACCCTTGCTGCCCTCCGTTTTGTTCGGCATCTATGCGGTGTCAATAAAACAAAGTGTGTATCGCTAGTGACGTTGGTGGCGCTATATCAAATTAACGGTCTTATTTTGTAACATCACGAACACTGGTGTACTGTACAGTCAATCTGACATTTGACAGATTCAAATTCCGAGCTCATTATCTGTATTAAAAAGTTCCAAAGTTTTATAAAAACTACCCCACTTTGATAAACATCATAAACACAAGTGTGCACGGCTAAAGAAATACACGGACATTTTGAAAGGCGAGGACTTTACTTTTAAACTTTACTTTTAAACAGTTTTACTCAGCGTATCCCGACAACAACTCTCGCGGGGGTAAAGTGCCTCTGGCCCCGCTGTTGCACATTGTGACTTTCGTATGTAAGCACGTACGTGATCGGTAAATATAGAACGAAAGACGATCATTTTGTCAATGCATTTTCTCCACCATTATACATCAAACAACTCACGTGAGCATGTGATCGTCTCATTAAAGTCTCCTCTTCCTCTCCCTGTCACAATTAAGCCACCAGAATGACATAAAGGGAAACATTTCCACACTGAACTTGGCATGACTTACATGTTTTTCTTTGCGTCGCCATTATTACACACACACAGTCTTTTTAACACCGAGTTGTGGGGACTCCCTATTGTTGTTCTATTATTCCCTTTTCTAAAAATCCCTCTGTGGGGACAGAGTTTGACAAAGAAAAACGTTGTGGGGACCTTTGTTCCATTGTATAAATGTCCCCACAACGGTGTGTGTGCCTACGCGCACACACACACACACACACACACACACTCACACACGCAGAACTTAACAACACACCGCAAAGTTCGATGAACTGTGACAAGACCTGACTTGTCGCGTGTAGGTATATATACACAGCATGCAGTAAAAGCCTAGAGTGCACACGCACGGGGTGCAATACATTGAGGGAACTGTACAGACTTTATCGCCGATCGCGCTAAAAACGGCACTTTTCACCTTAATATAACTTCGTTATGCAACGGCCAATTTTGTTCAAATTTCACAATTAGGCTTTTATAGTCGTTATCTATTACCAAAAAATTCAACACGTAGTTTGCTCAAAAAAAAAAAAAAAAAAAATATATATATATTTTTAAACTCGTCGTCGTAACAAACTGTAACATTTGATGACGTCATCAATGTAATATTTTCAAAGGTCATAAACTACATTCAAATGAGGTCACACATTGTAAACATTTGTAGAATCGTCGAAGGGCCTTAAAATTAAGTTATTATATTAATACACAAAATAATATTATTCAGATACGATTTTTTATAAAACAAACTACTACTTCCGGTTTCGACCGGAAGTAAAGGTCAAATGGGGTCACACCCTGTGTAAGATTTGTTTAATACTTCATGACCTTTCATATGGTGTAAAGATCATGTATGTAGCATATCTGATTCTGGAGATATGAGTATTTTAATAAAAAACTTCAATTTAATATAATGACGTCATCGATGACGTCATCATTCCAAATTTTGTTCTTTGTCATGTACACGCTTTGGTCTAGGTACGTGGTAAGTTTCAAGTCCGTACATGCTCTATTTTTTGAGATAGCAAAATATTTTTTTTTCGACCTCGTGTACCATTTTCGTTGTGACGTAGCTATGACGTCACACATCATATTTTTAGAATGCTTTTGAGTTAAAGAAAATATTATGCATTGAACATTTTTTCAAATTTTCATGCACTTAGGCTCTAGAGCCCAAAATAACATGATTTGTTACTTTAACTTCCGGTTTCGACCGGAAGTAAAGGTCAAATGAGGTCACGTTGTGCACCGCATTTGTAAATTTTTATAAGAGGTTTCATGTAAAAAAAGAATCTTGAACGTAGCTGTTTTGGTTTTGAAGATATGATTTTTCAAATTATTTAAGGTTTATTTAAGGTTTATTTAACGTAATGACGTCATCAATGACGTCACCATTCCCAAAAAGTGGCGCTGCCGTCTACTCACCGAGGTTGATGTTCATGAGAAGTTTCAAGTTCATACAAGTTTCAGTTTTTCTCTAAATTGGCGGAGAAGGTTCGCAGGGAAAGAAGAACACGAGGAAAAAAAAAAAATAAAAAAAATAAATAAAAAAACAGAACAATAACAATAGTTGTTCGGCTGTTGGCCGAACACCTAAAAAACAACTAGAGATTGAGAGTTTGTGGACAAACTCACGGTGTTCGGCTGGAACGTAATAAAGTGATTGCGTCATTGAAAACAAGGTCAATATTGTATGCTGTGCTGATGGGCAAAATTTTTATTTGTACCTTGTGTTGATCTGTAGGCATGAAGGTCAGTCATATGAAACTCCAACTTCCGGTTTTGACATGAACTATGGTTCAAATGGGGTCCCACTCTGCGATAGTTGTACAGTATTTCAAGGGCTTGCATATGGAGCAAATATCTCGTGTGTAACTTTTATGATCCCCCAAATGATTTTTTGAAACATTAAACGTTGATTTAATATGACTTCATCAATGATGTCATAATCCGAAAATAATCCAGTTCCATCTACACAGTAATGTCTAAGGCAACAGTAAGTTTCAAGTCTGTATCACGTTCAGTTGATGAATTATGAATTTACTATCTGTGACATTTCAACATCCGTTTCAACCGGAAGTAAGGGTCAAATGGGGTCACATCTTCAACACAATTTTAGAATTGTTAACGAGCTTTCAGATGAAGTAATGATTATTAATGAATTCTGTTTTGTTATTGAAAAATAATCTTTTTGAAAAAAAAAAATCAACTTCCTGTTTCGACCGGAAGTCAAGGTCAAATGGGGTCACAAACTGTGTAAGATGTGCAGAGTAATTGAAGAGCTTTTATATGGCGCAAATATCTTGTATGTATCATTTACGGTTCTTCAGATATGAATTTTTGAAATATTAAACGTTGATTTATTGTAATGACGTCATCAATGACGTCATCATCCAGAAAAGACAATGCTTTTTACTGCACGGTAAAGTTGAAGGTAAAAGTAAGTTTCAAGACTGTACCTCGTTTGGTTAATGACCTATGAATTTTTTTATACTTAAACTTCAACTTCCGGTTTCAACCGGAAGTCAAGGTCAAATGGGGTCACACTTTCTTTAAAACATGTAGACTGGTTAAAGTGTTTTCAGATGAAGTAATGGTTATTACTATAGCCTGTTTTTTATTGAAATATGATTTTTTTTGAAAAATGACATATTAACTTCCGGTTTCGACCGGAAGTCAAGGTCAAATGGGGTCACACACTAAGATTTGTAGAGTAATCAAAAAGCTTTCATATGGTGCAAAGATCTTGTATGTAACATAAACGGTTCTTCAGATATGGATTTTTTAAATATTAAACGTTGATTTAATATAATGACGCAATCAATGACGTCATCTTTTACGGCCGGAAGACATTGTCAAACCGGTATTATGTCTGTACAAAAGTTTAAGCAGCCTAACCGATCTTCAAACTGTTATTCAAATTTTGTCAATATGATAAGCAGTTCTTGGGATATGAACTTTTGAAATTTTGAACTTCCGGTTTCGACCGGAAGTAAAGGTCAAATGAGGTCAAGTTGTGCACGACAATTAAAGGTCATTACAAGAACTTTTATGTTTTGAAAGAATCTCGTACGTAGCTTTTCTGGTTCTCAAGATATGAATTTTCTAATTATTAATGGTTTATTTAGCATAATGACGTCATCAATGACGTCATCATTCTAAAAAGTTGCGGTTTCATCTACTAACTATGGTTCATGTTCCTGTTAAGTTTCAAGTTCATATAAGCTTTACTTTTTAAAATCGACGGAGAAGGTTCGCTGATAAGAATACGAGGAAAAAAAAAACTAGAGATTGAGAGTTTGTGAACAAACTCACGGTGTTCGGCTGGAACGTAATAAAGTGATTGCGTCATTGAAAACAAGGTCAATATTGTATGCTGTGCTGATGGGCAAAATTTTTATTTGTACCTTGTGTTGATCTTTAGGCATGAAGGTCAGTCATATGAAACTCCAACTTCCGGTTTTGACATGAACTATGGGTCAAATGGGGTCACACTCTGCGATAGTTGTACAGTATTTCAAGGGCTTGCATATGGAGCAAATATCTCGTGTGTAACTTTTATGATCCCCAAATGATTTTTTTAAACATTAAACGTTGATTTAATATGACTTCATCAATGATGTCATAATCCGAAAATAATCAAGTTTTATCTACACAGTAATGTCTAAGGCAACAGTAAGTTTCAAGTCTGTATCACGTTCAGTTGATGAATTATGAATTTACTATCTGTGACATTTCAATATCCGTTTCAACCGGAAGTAAGGGTCAAATGGGGTCACATCTTCAACACAATTTTAGAATTGTTAACGAGCTTTCAGATGAAGTAATGATTATTAATGAATTCTGTTTTGTTATTGAAAAATAATCTTTTTGAAAAAAAAATTCAACTTCCTGTTTCGACCGGAAGTCAAGGTCAAATGGGGTCACAAACTGTGTAAGATGTGCAGAGTAATTGAAGAGCTTTTATATGGCGCAAATATCTTGTATGTATCATTTACGGTTCTTCAGATATGAATTTTTGAAATATTAAACGTTGATTTATTGTAATGACGTCATCAATGACGTCATCATCCAGAAAAGACAATGCAGTTTACTGCACGTTAAAGTTGAAGGTAAAAGTAAGTTTCAAGACTGTACCTCGTTTGGTTAATGACCTATGAATTTTTTTATACTTAAACTTCAACTTCCGGTTTCAACCGGAAGTCAAGGTCAAATGGGGTCACACTTTCTGTAAAACATGTAGACTGGTTAAAGTGTTTTCAGATGAAGTAATGGTTATTACTCTAGCCTGTTTTTTAATGAAATATGATTTTTTGGAAAAATGACATATTAACTTCCGGTTTCGACCGGAAGTCAAGGTCAAATGGGGTCACACACTGTAAGATTTGTAGAGTAATCAAAAAGCTTTCATATGGTGCAAAGATCTTGTATGTAACATAAACGGTTCTTCAGATATGGATTTTTTAAATATTAAACGTTGATTTAATATAATGACGCAATCAATGACGTCATCTTTAACGGCCGGAAGACATTGTCAAACCGGTATTATGTCTGTACAAAAGTTTAAGCAGGCTAACTGATCTTCAAACTGTCATTCAAATTTTGTCAATATGATAAGCAGTTCTTGGGATATGAATTTTTGAAATTTTGAACTTCCGGTTTCGACCGGAAGTAAAGGTCAAATGAGGTCAAGTTGTGCACGACAATTAAAGGTCATTACAAGAACTTTTATGTTTTGAAAGAATCTCGTACGTAGCTTTTCTGGTTCTCAAGATATGAATTTTCTAATTATTAATGGTTTATTTAGCATAATGACGTCATCAATGACGTCATCATTCTAAAAAAGTTGCGGTTTCATCTACTAACTATAGTTCATGTTCCTGATAAGTTTCAAGTTCATATAAGCTTTACTTTTGTTAAAAATCGACGGAGAAGGTTCGGTGATAAGAATACGAGGAAAAAAAAAAAAAAAAACAGAACAATAACAATAGTTGTTCGGCTGTTGGCCGAACACCTAAAAAATAAAAAACTAGACATAGAATTTTTGTTTATTACAAAAATACGGTGTTCGGTTGAACGTTACATGATGACGTAGTTCAAAATCATTGAACATAAAAAGATGAATTTGTATACAATGTTTGGGTTTTAAAGTTAAACTTGTACCACACTTTGTAACAACTCCCGTTTCTTGACAAATGTTTATGTTTTTGTTACATTGGCATCAGGTTTTTTGGTTTTATGTCATCAATGACGTCATCAGTCCAAAAAGTGGTGGTTTTGGTGCGAGACGTTATCACTCAACTATTGCGATTTTCCACTCTGCACATAGCGCTCAATTTTTCTAAAATCTTTATTCCCAATAGCGCCCTCTTTCGTTGGACCAAAGAGAGCGCCGTTGGGTATTCCCCCCAAAATTCGCGCCATATGAGTTTTACAAATTTTAAACTTTGATTCATTGTAATTTAATGCCCGATGACGTCATTATGACGTAGTTAGGTCTGTGGTATCTTGATACCAAGGTTCACCTATCTGTTGAGTTTCAACGTTCAAATCAATCTCAATCTTGAGTTATTCCGTAGATAAGCTTGAAAGTTGTTTTTTGATGAAAAAACACGAAGGCGAACTTTGACCCAGGGTAACGACCCAGAAATTAAGGTCGTACAATTTTGGCATTAACTTTTCAAATGTTGTCCAAGTCTTTATCTATTTGATGCCTAAGTATGAACATCATAGCTTGTATATTCGTTGAGATACAGTAACAAGCAAATGGTCATTTTTCAACATTAAAAACCTTGTCATGACGTCATCAATGACGTCATCATTCCAAAAAAGTGGCGGTTTCATCTACTCACTATTGCCTATGTACACAGTAAGTTTTAAGTTTGTACAAGCTTGACTTTTGTTTAGTCCAAAAAAATGGTGGTTAAAACCTTTAAATATGAATATGAAAATAATTAAAAAGAGCTTTATCATATGTATTTCATGGGGACTTCCGGTTTGGGCAGGAAGCGAGGTCAACTCAGGTCACTAAGAATTATAAAGAACCGCATACATTTATTGTAACTCGACTCCTGGAGGAAAAACAAGTTACCTTTTTGGTTTTAACTGCCAGGAAAAACAATGTTTTCGTGCTTTCCAAAGTGTTCCTTTTCTACACCGTGCAATTGGCTGCCGCCAGGTAGTGTGTTCAAAATAGTATTCGTATTGCCTTTTATCAAAACATTAACCCTTGCTGCCCTCCGTTTTGTTCGGCATCTATGCGGTGTCAATAAAACAAAGTGTGTATCGCTAGTGAATTGGTGGCGCTATATCAAATTAACGGTCTTATTTTGTAACATCACGAACACTGGTGTACTGTACAGTCAATCTGACATTTGACAGATTCAAATTCGGAGTACCCCACTTTGATAAACATCATAAACACAAGTGTGCACGGCTAAAGAAATACACGGACATTTTGAAAGGCGATGACTTTACTTTTAAACTTTACTTTTAAACAGTTTTACTCAGCGTATCCCGACAACAACTCTCGCGGGGGTAAAGTGCCTCTGGCCCCGCTGCTGCACGTTGTGACTCTCGTATGTAAGCACGTACGTGATCGGTAAATATAGAACGAAAGACGATCATTTTGTCAATGCATTTTCTCCACCATTATACATCAAACAACTCACGTGAGCATGTGATCGTCTCAGTAAAGTCTCCTCTTCCTCTCCCTGTCACAATTAAGCCACCAGAATGACATAAAGGGAAACATTTCCACACTGAACTTGGCATGACTTACATGTTTTTCTTTGCGTCGCCATTATCACACACACACACACACACAGTCTTTTTAACACCGAGTTGTGGGGACTCCCTATTGTTGTTCTATTATTCCCTTTTCTAAAGAATCCCTCTGTGGGGACAGAGTTTGACAAAGAAAAACGTTGTGGGGACCTTTGTTCCATTGTATAAATGTCCCCACAACGGTGTGTGTGCCTACCCACACACACACACACAGTCTTTTTAACACCGAGTTGTGGGGACTCCCTATTGTTGTTCTATTATTCCCTTTTCTAAAGAATCCCTCTGTGGGGACAGGGTTTGACAAAGAAAAACGTTGTGGGGACCTTTGTTCCATTGTATAAATGTCCCCACAACGGTGTGTGTGCCTACCCACACACACACACACACACACACACACACACACACACACACACAGAACTTAACAACACACCGCAAAGTTCGATGAACTGTGACAAGACCTGACTTGTCGCGTGTTGGTATATACACAGCATGCAGTAAAAGCCTAGAGTGCACACGCACGGGGTGCAATACATTGAGGGAACTGTACAGACTTTATCGCCGATCGCGCTAAAAACGGCACTTTTCACCTTAATATAACTTCGTTATGCAACGGCCAATTTTGTTCAAATTTTACAATTAGGCTTTTATAGTCGTTATCTATTACCAAAAAATTCAACACGTAGTTTGCTCAAAAAAATAAAATTGAAAAAAAAAAAATTTTTTTTTAAACTCGTCGTCGTAACAAACTGTAACATTTGATGACGTCATCAATGTAATATTTTCAAAGGTCATAAACTACATTTAAATGAGGTCACACATTGTAAACATTTGTAGAATCGTCGAAAGGCCTTAAAATTAAGTTATTATATTAATACACAAAATAATATTATTCAGATACGATTTTTTATAAAACAAACTACTACTTCCGGTTTCGACCGGAAGTAAAGGTCAAATGGGGTCACACCCTGTGTAAGATTTGTTTAATACTTCATGACCTTTCATATGGTGTAAAGATCATGTATGTAGCATATCTGATTCTGGAGATATGAGTATTTTAATAAAAAACTTCAATTTAATATAATGACGTCATCGATGACGTCATCATTCCAAATTTTGTTCTTTGTCATGTACACGCTTTGGTCTAAGTACGTGGTAAGTTTCAAGTCCGTACATGCTCTATTTTTTGAGATAGCAAAATAAATATTTTTTCGACCTCGTGTACCATTTTCGTTGTGACGTAGCTATGACGTCACACATCATGTTTTTAGAATGCTCTTGAGTTAAACAAAATATTATGCATTGAACATTTTTTCGTATTTTCATTCACTTAGGCTTTAGAGCCCAAAATAACATGATTTGTTACTTTAACTTCCGGTTTCGACCGGAAGTAAAGGTCAAATGAGGTCACGTTGTGCACCGCATTTGTAGATCTTTATAAGAGGTTTCATGTAAAAAAAGAATCTTAAACGTAGCTCTTTTGGTTTTGAAGATATGATTTTTCAAATTATTTAAGGTTTATTTAACGTTTGTTTAACGTAATGACGTCATCAATGACGTCACCATTCCCAAAAAGTTGCGGTGCCGTCTACTCACCGAGGTTGATGTTCATGAGAAGTTTCAAGTTCATACAAGTTTCAGTTTTTCTCAAAATTGGCGGAGAAGGTTCGCAGGGAAAGAAGAACACGAGGAACTAGAGATTGAGAGTTTGTGAACAAACTCACGGTGTTCGGCTGGAACGTAATAAAGTGATTGCGTCATTGAAAACAAGGTCAATATTGTATGCTGTGCTGATGGGCAAAATTTTTATTTGTACCTTGTGTTGATCTTTAGGCATGAAGGTCAGTCATATGAAACTCCAACTTCCGGTTTTGACATGAACTATGGGTCAAATGGGGTCACACTCTGCGATAGTTGTACAGTATTTCAAGGGCTTGCATATGGAGCAAATATCTCGTGTGTAACTTTTATGATCCCCAAATGATTTTTTGAAACATTAAACGTTGATTTAATATGACTTCATCAATGATGTCATAATCCGAAAATAATCCAGTTTCATCTACACAGTAATGTCTAAGGCAACAGTAAGTTTCAAGTCTGTATCACGTTCAGTTGATGAATTATGAATTTACTATCTGTGACATTTCAACATCCGTTTCAACCGGAAGTAAGGGTCAAATGGGGTCACATCTTCAACACAATTTTAGAATTGTTAACGAGCTTTAAGATGAAGTAATGATTATTAATGAATTCTGTTTTGTTATTGAAAAATAATCTTTTTGAAAAAAAAAAATCAACTTCCTGTTTCGACCGGAAGTCAAGTTCAAATGGGGTCACACACTGTAAGATTTGTAGAGTAATCAAAAAGCTTTCATATGGTGCAAAGATCTTGTATGTAACATAAACGGTTCTTCAGATATGGATTTTTTAAATATTAAACGTTGATTTAATATAATGACGCAATCAATGACGTCATCTTTAACGGCCGGAAGACATTGTCAAACCAGTATTATGTCTGTACAAAAGTTTAAGCAGGCTAACCGATCTTCAAACTGTCATTCAAATTTTGTCAATATGATTAGCAGTTCTTGGGATATGAATTTTTGAAATTTTGAACTTCCGGTTTCGACCGGAAGTAAAGGTCAAATGAGGTCAAGTTGTGCACGACAATTAAAGGTCATTACAAGAACTTTTATGTTTTGAAAGAATCTCGTACGTAGCTTTTCTGGTTCTCAAGATATGAATTTTCTAATTATTAATGGTTTATTTAGCATAATGACGTCATCAATGACGTCATCATTCTAAAAAAGTTGCGGTTTCATCTACTAACTATGGTTCATGTTCCTGATAAGTTTCAAGTTCATATAAGCTTTACTTTTGTTAAAAATCGACGGAGAAGGTTCGCTGATAAGAATACGAGGAAAAACTAGAGATTGAGAGTTTGTGAACAAACTCACGGTGTTCGGCTGGAACGTAATAAAGTGATTGCGTCATTGAAAACAAGGTCAATATTGTATGCTGTGCTGATGGGCAAAATTTTTATTTGTACCTTGTGTTGATCTTTAGGCATGAAGGTCAGTCATATGAAACTCCAACTTCCGGTTTTGACATGAACTATGGTTCAATAGGGGTCACACTCTGCGATAGTTGTACAGTATTTCAAGGGCTTGCATATGGAGCAAATATCTCGTGTGTAACTTTTATGATCCCCAAATGATTTTTTGAAACATTAAACGTTGATTTAATATGACTTCATCAATGATGTCATAATCCGAAAATAATCCAGTTTCATCTACACAGTAATGTCTAAGGCAACAGTAAGTTTCAAGTCTGTATCACGTTCAGTTGATGAATTATGAATTTACTATCTGTGACATTTCAACATCCGTTTCAACCGGAAGTAAGGGTCAAATGGGGTCACATCTTCAACACAATTTTAGAATTGTTAACGAGCTTTCAGATGAAGTAATGATTATTAATGAATTCTGTTTTGTTATTGAAAAATAATCTTTTTGAAAAAAAAAATTCAACTTCCTGTTTCGACCGGAAGTCAAGTTCAAATGGGGTCACACACTGTAAGATTTGTAGAGTAATCAAAAAGCTTTCATATGGTGCAAAGATCTTGTATGTAACATAAACGGTTCTTCAGATATGGATTTTTTAAATATTAAACGTTGATTTAATATAATGACGCAATCAATGACGTCATCTTTAACGGCCGGAAGACATTGTCAAACCAGTATTATGTCTGTACAAAAGTTTAAGCAGGCTAACCGATCTTCAAACTGTCATTCAAATTTTGTCAATATGATTAGCAGTTCTTGGGATATGAATTTTTGAAATTTTGAACTTCCGGTTTCGACCGGAAGTAAAGGTCAAATGAGGTCAAGTTGTGCACGACAATTAAAGGTCATTACAAGAACTTTTATGTTTTGAAAGAATCTCGTACGTAGCTTTTCTGGTTCTCAAGATATGAATTTTCTAATTATTAATGGTTTATTTAGCATAATGACGTCATCAATGACGTCATCATTCTAAAAAAGTTGCGGTTTCATCTACTAACTATGGTTCATGTTCCTGATAAGTTTCAAGTTCATATAAGCTTTACTTTTGTTAAAAATCGACGGAGAAGGTTCGCTGATAAGAATACGAGGAAAAACTAGAGATTGAGAGTTTGTGAACAAACTCACGGTGTTCGGCTGGAACGTAATAAAGTGATTGCGTCATTGAAAACAAGGTCAATATTGTATGCTGTGCTGATGGGCAAAATTTTTATTTGTACCTTGTGTTGATCTTTAGGCATGAAGGTCAGTCATATGAAACTCCAACTTCCGGTTTTGACATGAACTATGGTTCAATAGGGGTCACACTCTGCGATAGTTGTACAGTATTTCAAGGGCTTGCATATGGAGCAAATATCTCGTGTGTAACTTTTATGATCCCCAAATGATTTTTTGAAACATTAAACGTTGATTTAATATGACTTCATCAATGATGTCATAATCCGAAAATAATCCAGTTTCATCTACACAGTAATGTCTAAGGCAACAGTAAGTTTCAAGTCTGTATCACGTTCAGTTGATGAATTATGAATTTACTATCTGTGACATTTCAACATCCGTTTCAACCGGAAGTAAGGGTCAAATGGGGTCACATCTTCAACACAATTTTAGAATTGTTAACGAGCTTTCAGATGAAGTAATGATTATTAATGAATTCTGTTTTGTTATTGAAAAATAATCTTTTTGAAAAAAAAAATTCAACTTCCTGTTTCGACCGGAAGTCAAGGTCAAATGGGGTCACAAACTGTGTAAGATGTGCAGAGTAATTGAAGAGCTTTTATATGGCGCAAATATCTTGTATGTATCATTTACGGTTCTTCAGATATGAATTTTTGAAATATTAAACGTTGATTTATTGTAATTACGTCATCAATGACGTCATCATCCAGAAAAGACAATGCAGTTTACTGCACGGTAAAGTTGAAGGTAAAAGTAAGTTTCAAGACTGTACCTCGTTTGGTTAATGACCTATGAATTTTTTTATACTTAAACTTCAACTTCCGGTTTCAACCGGAAGTCAAGGTCAAATGGGGTCACACTTTCTGTAAAACATGTAGACTGGTTAAAGTGTTTTCAGATGAAGTAATGGTTATTACTATAGCCTGTTTTTTTATTGAAATATGATTTTTTTGGAACAATGACATTTTAACTTCCGGTTTCGACCGGAAGTCAAGGTCAAATGGGGTCACACACTGTAAGATTTGTAGAGTAATCAAAAAGCTTTCTTATGGTGCAAAGATCTTGTATGTAACATAAACGGTTCTTCAGATATGGATTTTTTAAATATTAAACGTTGATTTAATATAATGACGCAATCAATGACGTCATCTTTTACGGCCGGAAGACATTGTCAAACCAGTATTATGTCTGTACAAAAGTTTAAGCAGGCTAACCGATCTTCAAACTGTCATTCAAATTTTGTCAATATGATAAGCAGTTCTTGGGATATGAATTTTTGAAATTTTGAACTTCCGGTTTCGACCGGAAGTAAAGGTCAAATGAGGTCAAGTTGTGCACGACAATTAAAGTTCATTACAAGAACTTTTATGTTTTGAAAGAATCTCGTACGTAGCTTTTCTGGTTCTCAAGATATAAATTTTCTAATTATTAATGGTTTATTTAGCATAATGACGTCATCAATGACGTCATCATTCTAAAAAAGTTGCGGTTTCATCTACTAACTATGGTTCATGTTCCTGATAAGTTTCAAGTTCATATAAGCTTTACTTTTGTTAAAAATCGACGGAGAAGGTTCGCTGATAAGAATACGAGGAAAAAACTAGACATAGAATTTTTGTTTATTACAAAAATACGGTGTTCGGTTGAACGTTACATAATGACGTAGTTCAAAAACATTGAACATAAAAAGATGAATTTGTATACAATGTTTGGTTTTTATAGTTAAACTTGTACCACACTTTGTAACAACTCCCGTTTCTTGACAAATGTCATCATTCCAAAAAAGTGGCGGTTTCATCTACTCACTATTGCCTACGTACACAGTAAGTTTTAAGTTTGTACAAGCTTTACTTTTGTTTAAAATTGGTGGAGAAGGTTCGCAGGGAAAGAAGAACACGAGGGAAAAAAAAGCCGTTACAATTAGTGTCGTAGCACCATTGATTTGAAACTTGTTACCAGAGGACGCTGTTTAATGTAATGACGTCATCAGTTTTAAACTTGAAAACGCAGAGTCCTTTACCTACTCACACACTGAAACCACTGTCCAAAGCTCGTTTTATACTGACCAAAGAACTAAAAAAGAATGGCTTTATAACAATTCTTTCCTTCAACTTCCGGTTGGAACTGCAATACAAGGTCAAATTGGGGTCATTTCTTTGAGACATTTAAATTATTTCCAAAAGACCTTTGCGATGATGTGTAGATTGTAAAAATCCATTGTGCACTTCAGGAGTTCTGATTTAATGAATAAACTTTGATTTATTGTAACTCAACATCTGATGACATCATCATGACGTCATTGTTTTATTTCGCGTCTTCATATTGAGGTTCAAGTATATGCACAGTTTCAAGGTTCAGTTTAATTTCAATTTTGAGTTATTTATTTGAAGAAAATTTTGGAGGAATTAACATTTAAAGCAACATAATGGTCTCTATGAGACACCGTATAACACATGGTTTTGATTTTGTTTGATATATTGAAAGTGAAATCAAATAAAACCTTTAAATATGAATATGAAAATAATTAAAATAGAGCTTTATGATATGTATTTCATGGGGACTTCCGGTTTGGGCAGGAAGCGAGGTCAACTCAGGTCACTAAGAATTGTAAAGAATACGAGACATGGCGACCGAGTAACACACTTGAGCACATTGGGTCTCCATTGACAAGCCACATTTCGTTCATCTAGCCTAGGAATACACAAATAATCCATCACTATTGATAGGAACGATATACTGCAGCGTTGGGAAAAGTCTGGTGATCAACCATGCCTGCTGGACGGAAAAAATCGACAAAACCTGTGAGTGATTCCGAATCTCCACCAGTATTATCACCACAGTCAACCAACCCAAGCACAAAGAGGTCCATTTCCGACACCAGCGATTTCGAACACTTTGTCCGTCAAACTCTAACGGAGCTTCAATCTGGACAAAGGGACTTACGTAATCGTATTCATAGGCTGGAAGAGAACATTAACGACTCCATTGAATTCCAGAGTAAGCGCATTGACGCCGTAGAGCTGAAGATGAAAGAACTTGACCGGCTAACAGCAATGGTTGCAAAGGCAGATAAGATCATGGCCGACCACGCCGAGCAGCTGAATAAGCTTGAGCGCTTCTCCCGGAGAAACAACCTTCGGGTGATCGGCTTCCCTCAGCAGAAAGGTGAGGACTGTCTGGATCTCTCTCGGGAATTCTTCAAGGAGAAGTTCAAAATGCCCGAGGTGAAATTGGAACGTGCTCACCGTGATGGTCCCAAGATGGACGGTAAACCACAACACCTACTCATCAAACTAAATTGTTATCAGGACAAGATCAAGATTCTCCAACAACAGCGACAAGCCTTGAGCAATGCCCCTTTCTTCTGCGTGGAAGACCTGACTAGAGCCGACCTGCAGGAGAAAAGGAAATGGTCTGCCCAAGTCTCTTCAGCCTACAAGGAAGGGAAGAAATACAGGTTCGTGGCTGGTAAGTGGAGAGGTGCAGGCGGCTCACTAGCTGACTTCTACTAACAAGCCTAGCCATCTCAGTCATGCTTCCAGCGTATCCATATGACATTATTCTCTGCATCATCCGTGTTTCTTTGCTCCACATCATACCATCCATGGTCATCCCTTCCACGAACTGCATATCATGAACATTCCTGAAGACTTTTGTCATCCAACTTTTATGTTTTTCTTTGCATTTTTTCCTATATTTCTTGTTTTATATTGCTTATAGCATTTATTAATTGCTTATTAATATATTTATTTTGCGCCTTGTTATTTTCCGTGTTATTGATTTCTCTCTAAACTACATTTCTGTGGGATCCTGGTATACCAATTCATTTTGCATGTTTTATTAGTCCCTCCCCCTTTCATCTGTCGTGTGCTAATATCTATTTTGCTTGTTATTTGTGTACAGGTTTTACTTTTACCTTGTTTATAAGTACCCCAGTGACTCTTGTAATATTTCCGTTTCTCCTTTCGCCTTTTCATACTTTTTGTTTATTCTACTTGTTCATTTTTGTGTGTGTTGTTTATGGTTTGTGTAGCATTTTTGATTGTTTGAGATGTTTTCTGATTTTACTGTTTATGATTGTTTTGCAAATAATGGTACTTGTTATAATGTAGAAAGTGATGGCTTTAATGCTCTTGATATTCCTGATAAAAGTTGCTTTTCTATTTTTTATATGAACTCCAGGAGTCTCTGTAGACATTTCTATGATATACAGGATTATCTGTCCACCCTAACTCACGCCTTTTCTATTTATGGTTTCACTGAAACCTGGTTCAGAGAAAGCCCTCCTCCTTACGTAACCAAGGCCAATTACCAGCTGGTCCACTCTTCACGTTCTCATAAATTAGGAGGAGGGGTGGCGTTGTTTGTTAATGACTCTCTGAAGTTTCGTGTTCGCCATGATCTTATGCCTTCTTTCGATGGCTGTGAGGCAGTTTTTATTGAAATTGAGCGTGATTATTCTTGTAATCTGATCGTAGGAAATGTCTATAGGGCTGCTGGTAATCATTTTGATAACTTTCAGCAGCATTTTGATTCTTGTCTTAACACCATTGCTAAAGAGAAGAAGCTATGTTATTTAATGGGAGATTTTAATCTTGATTTTCTTTGTTCTGGTCATCATCCCACAGATGACTTTGTAAATACCATCTATTCCTACGATTTCCACCCTCTGATTGATCAGCCTACACGCATTACTCCTCACAGCTCCACCCTTATTGACAATATACTAACCAACAATGACAATGTTCTTTCTGCAGGTATCCTCAATACTGATATTTCTGATCATCTTCCTTTATTTCAGATCACTCCTTCATGTTTTCTTGACTCTGCTCCTATTCACAAGACTTTTCTTACAAGGGATATCAATACTTCTACTTTGAGTTCATTTTCTTCAGATATAGCCTCCATGAACTGGGGTGAAGTTTTTGAATGCCAGCAAGCTGATGTTGCTTATGACACATTTCTTTCTCTTTTTACTGGCATTTACAATCATCATTTCCCTCTTATCATGAAAAGGAGTGGTCGTCAGAAAAATTCTAACCAGCCATGGATCACTCCAGCTATAATCATTTCCTGCAATACCAAAAACAGGTTGTATCGACGTTATTTGCGACATCCTTCCGTGGCTAATCAACATCTCTATAAAAATTATCGGAATCGATTGACTTCAACCATCCGTCTTGCCAAGAAAACATTCTACGCCAATAAATTGGAGAAGTGTAAACACAACATGAAAAATACCTGGCGAGAAATAAATAACATTCTTGGTAAAGACAAGCGAGTCAATATTCCGGATACATGCCACGAAGAGCAGCAGGTTTATTCCAATCCCACCGACATTGCTGATGCCTTCAACTCTTACTTTACTAACATTGGTGAAAGTCTTGCTAATAAAATTCCTTGCACTAATACTCACTGCATGGATTACTTACATAATACTAACACATCATCACTTTTTCTCATTCCAACAGATCCTTATGAAATCACTGAGATCGGTACAAAGCTTAACAGTGATACAAGCTGTGGCTTTGACGATGTTCGGTCCTCGGTTGTTAAGTCTGTCATTTCCTTTATCTCTCATCCCCTTGCTTATATATTCAATCTTTCTTTTCTTACAGGCTCCGTTCCTTCAAATCTTAAGATTGCTAAAGTCACCCCTGTCTTCAAAAATGGTGATCGCGAGGACATTCACAACTATCGACCTATTTCTGTTCTTCCATGTTTTTCTAAAATTCTTGAGAGGCTTATTTATAATCGCTTGTCTAAATTTCTTGCTAGTTTCAACATTCTCTATGACTATCAATTTGGTTTCCGTAGTAAACATTCCACTGACATGGCTCTTATTCATCTTACCGATCTCATTTCAAATTCTCTCTGTGACAAATTGTGTACCGCCGGTGTTTTTATCGATCTATCTAAAGCGTTTGACACGATTGATCACAATATTCTTCTTTCCAAGCTTGATTTCTATGGTGTTCGAGGATGTGCTCTCCAGTGGTTTAAGAGCTATCTTGAGAGTCGTCAACAATTTACAGTTATTAACAACTGTAAATCTGCGCGGAGTTTTATAAGCCATGGAGTGCCCCAGGGCTCTATTCTTGGTCCCCTTCTCTTCTTACTTTATGTGAACGATCTCCATTCTTCATCTCCTTTACTATCTTTTCTATTATTTGCTGATGACACCACTATTATATATTCCAATCCTAACTATGATTCTCTTGTCTATACTCTCAACTGCGAGCTCATCAAAGTTTCCTCTTGGTTCAAATCAAACAAACTTTCCCTCAACTCCAGTAAAACCAAATGCATCTTCTTTAGTAAATCTATCAATCCCTCTTTTCCTTCGTCTCCTATTGCTATTGACAATGTTCCTATATCCAGGGTCAATTCCACTAAGTTTTTAGGTGTTATTGTGGATGAAAAACTCACCTGGACAGACCATATTTCTTCAGTCACTAAGACCATCTCTCGGAACACTGGTGTTTTGTCAAAACTTCGCTCCTTCCTTCCCCCTCCCATTCTGTTTTCCCTTTATAACACTTTAATCCTTCCTTATCTCAACTATTGTAATATTGTTTGGGCACGATGTAGCACCAATCGTCTCCATTCACTCACACTCATCCAAAAGCGAGCCATCAGAATCTGTACCCTTTCACACCCCCGGGATCATACTGCACCACTATTTGCTAGACTTGAAACACTCACTGTCTCTGATATTAACAAACTACATATTGGTATTTTCATGTACAAATATATTAACAATATTCTTCCTCCTGCTCTTGCTTCATACTTCACAGCAGTCCATGACATTCATAATTACAGTACCAGATCACACCATAATCTCTATTTGCCTTTCACTCGCACATCTTATTCCTTGAACACACTACGCTTTTATGGGCCACGCCTTTGGAATAGTATTGACGGCAAAATTAAATCTCAGTTGTCTGTGGGTTGCTTCAAGAAATCCCTGAAGAAACATCTAGTGTCTTGTTATCTAAAATAGCTCATTCTCTTTATTTTTATATTTATTTTTTATTACTATTTATTCTTATTTTCATTATTACACATTGCTCAATCCATTGTTCTTCATTATACCATGCATTGCATTTAGCATCTCATCATTTGTTTCTGTACATCCGTTCGTCTGTCTGTTCTTGTCCTTTTGTTTGTCTTGTTGACGTCTGATTGTCTTGAATTTCCGGTAGTCTCGTCTTGTCTGTCTTTGTTAAAAGGCATTTCAGCATAAGCCTATGGTCTTTTGATTATGCCTCCATTTCAGCTTCTTAATTGTCATATCATGTTTATTTTGTTAATATAATCACTCGATGTATTTTTATACAAACTAGTGATTTGTTGACTGTATTTTGCATTGCTGGATATGGAAATAAACGTTGAATTGAATTGAATTGAACCGCATACATTTATTGTAACTCGACTCCTGGAGGAAAAACAAGTTACCTTTTTGGTTTTAACTGCCAGGAAAAACAATGTTTTCGTGGTTTTGATTTTGTTTGATATATTGAAAGTGAAATCAAATAAAACCTTTAAATATGAATATGAAAATAAATAAAAAGAGCTTTATCATATGTATTTCATGGGGACTTCCGGTTTGGGCAGGAAGCGAGGTCAACTCAGGTCACTAAGAATTATAAAGAACCGCATACATTTATTGTAACTCGACTCCTGGAGGAAAAACAAGTTACCTTTTTGGTTTTAACTGCCAGGAAAAACAATGTTTTCGTGCTTTTCAAAGTGTTCCTTTTCCACGCCGTGCAATTGGCTGCCGCCAGGTTGTGTGTTCAAAATAGTATTCATATTGCCTTTTATCAAAACATTAACCCTTGCTGCCCTCCGTTTTGTTCGGCATCTATGCGGTGTCAATAAAACAAAGTGTGTATCGCTAGTGACGTTGGTGGCGCTATATCAAATTAACGGTCTTATTTTGTAACATCACGAACACTGGTGTACTGTACAGTCAATCTGACATTTGACAGATTCAAATTCCGAGCTCATTATCTGTATTAAAAAGTTCCAAAGTTCTATAAAAACTACCCCACTTTGATAAACATCATAAACACAAGTGTGCACGGCTAAAGAAATACACGGACATTTTGAAAGGCGATGACTTTACTTTTAAACTTTACTTTTAAACAGTTTTACTCAGCGTATCCCGACAACAACTCTCGCGGGGGTAAAGTGCCTCTGGCCCCGCTGTTGCACATTGTGACTCTCGTATGTAAGCACGTACGTGGTCGGTAAATATAGAACGAAAGACGATCATTTTGTCAATTGCATTTTCTCCACCATTATACATCAAACAACTCACGTGAGCATGTGATCGTCTCAGTAAAGTCTCCTCTTCCTCTCCCTGTCACAATTAAGCCACCAGAATGACATAAAGGGAAACATTTCCACACTGAACTTGGCATGACTTACATGTTTTTCTTTGCGTCGCCATTATTACACACACACACACGCAGAACTTAACAACACACCGCAAAGTTCGATGAACTGTGACAAGACCTGACTTGTCGCGTGTAGGTATATACACAGCATGCATGAGTAAAAGCCTAGAGTGCACACGCACGGGGTGCAATACATTGAGGGAACTGTACAGACAGCGCTAAAAACGGCACTTTTCACCTTAACCCTATCAGGACCGGGCTTTTTTTGGACTTACGGGGACCGGGGGGGGGGGGCTCATTGTGCCCCCCCTCCGTATTTTCCAAAGTCTTGGGCCGATTTTTATGAAACTTGCCACAAATGTGTATTTCACCGAGTTCTAGATGATGGTGCAAAAAAAAATTCAAAAAAATTGCATTAAAAGTAATTTTTGTAGTTTTTTTGCCCATTTTTGGTCAAAAATCGTATTTTTCCCATAATTTCCATATTTTTTGCCAGAATTCTGTAAAACTTTGCAAATTTGTCTTTCTTGACATCCTCAAGAACATAAACACCTTTTTCTTTACCAAAGTTACCACTGAGGGCGCTAAACAAGCTGTTTTATACATGTTTCCACTTAAAAATCGATGTAAACAGTCCTTTTAGGGTCCGAGTGTGCATTTATGAGGCCTAACTAACAACTCTATAGTATTTCTAGACCTCAAAAGTTCAAAATTATAATGTTGAAAATATTCCATAGATACAAAATTTTGCAAAGTTCGAACCCCTAAAAAACAGCTAAAAATACAAAATCCAAGATGGCCGCCAAAATGGCGGCCATTTTGGATTCCCACAATGCATCTCAAACTGTCATGTGACATTTCGGTATCACTGTTGGCCACTAAAAATACTTAAAAACATAACATTTTGCTAAAAAATGCCCCAAAATCACAAAAAATCACAAAAAACGAGTAATATTGGTTCAAACAAACGGTTGCCATGGCAACCACTGACCTCCAATAACAATCGTATTTTGACAAAATGACCCTAGATAATTTTCAAGTAAAGTCAGAAAATTTGGTGGCGATCGAATGTAGCGTTTAAAAGTTACAGGAAAAAGTTTGGTAGGGGGGGCACATTGTGCCCCCCCCCGGTCCTGATAGGGTTAATATAACTTCGTTATGCAACGGCCAATTTTGTTCAAATTTCACAATTAGGCTTTTATAGTCGTTATCTATTACCAAAAAATTCAACACATAGTTTGCTCCAAAAAAAAAAAAAAAAAAAAAAATATTTTTAAACTCGTCGTCGTAACAAACTGTAACATTTGATGACGTCATCAATGTAATATTTTCAAAGGTCATAAACAACATTCAAATGAGGTCACACATTGTAAACATTTGTAGAATCGTCGAAGGGCCTTAAAATTAAGTTATTATATTAATACACAAAATAATATTATTCAGATACGATTTTTTATAAAACAAACTACTACTTCCGGTTTCGACCGGAAGTAAAGGTCAAATGGGGTCACACCCTGTGTAAGATTTGTTTAATACTTCATGTCCTTTCATATGGTGTAAAGAATCATGTATGTAGCATATCTGATTCTGGAGATACGAGTATTTTAATAAAAAACTTCAATTTAATATAATGACGTCATCGATGACGTCATCATTCCAAATTTTGTTCTTTGTCATGTACACGCTTTGGTGTAAGTACGTGGTAAGTTTCAAGTCCGTACATGCTCTATTTTTTGAGATAGCAAAATAATTTTTTTTTCGACCTCGTGTACCATTTTCGTTGTGACGTAGCTATGACGTCACACATCATATTTTTAGAATGCTCTTGAGTTAAAGAAAATATTATGCATTGAACATTTTTTCATATTTTCATGCACTTAGGCTCTAGAGCCCAAAATAACATGATTTGTTACTTTAACTTCCGGTTTCGACCGGAAGTAAAGGTCAAATGGGGTCACGTTGTGCACCGCATTTGTAGATCTTTATAAGAGGTTTCATGTAAAAAAAGAATCTTGAACGTAGCTTTTTTGGTTTTGAAGATATGATTTTTCAAATTATTTAAGGTTTTTTTAACGTTTATTTAACGTAATGACGTCATCAATGACGTCACCATTCCCAAAAAGTGGCGGTGCCGTCTACTCACCGAGGTTGATGTTCATGAGAAGTTTCAAGTTCATACAAGTTTCAGTTTTTCTCTAAATTGGCGGAGAAGGTTCGCAGGGAAAGAAGAACACGAGGAAAAACAAAAAAACAAAAAAAAAACAGAACAATAACAATAGTTGTTCGGCTGTTGGCCGAACACCTAAAAAAAAAAAACTAGAGATTAAGAGTTTGTGGACAAACTCACGGTGTTCGGCTTGACTGTAAAATTTTACGTAATTGAAAATGGCGTCATACACTATTAGATTATGAATTGTTGCTGTAATTACGGCCTGATCAGCAAGGTTGCAAAATTGCTAAATATTGAAGTTTAGTCAATTTAGATTAATTTGTGAGAAATTAATCACGATCTTCCGGTTTAGATGGGGTCAAGCATTGTAAAAATTATACATATTGCATAATGTTTCAGATCATGTATTTAATATTACTGTGCGATGAAACATTCGGTTTTGACTGGAAGTGAAGTTCAAATGAAGCGACACATTGTAAAAGATTTAAATCATTATCAAAAACGAATATTCACGTAAATGAAATTTTGCAAGTTCTCAAACGGCTATCAAGTTCTCAAACATTTATCAAGGTAAAAAATGTGTTAACAATTCACTTTCCAGTTTCAACCAAAAGTTGTTTGGCGTTGTTTGTTGTTGTTGCTTATTTCTACTATTGATGGGGCGTTTTTTGGTTGTTGCTTATTTTGTACAATTGTTGGTACTGGCGTTGTTTGTGGTTGTTGGTTATTTCTAGTATTGTTGTGTTGTTCTTGTTGTTTGTGGTTGTTGCTTATTACAATTGCTAGTTGTTGTCTGTGCATGGTTGCTATTGTTTGTTGTTGCCGCTTATTTCTACAATTTGTTGTTGTTGGTTATTGTTTGTAATTGCTGCTATGTTTGTGGTTGTTGCTTCTTTGTTGTTGTTGCTCGTGGTTGGTCCTTATTTATACTATTGTTTGTTGTTGTCTGTGTTTGCTATTGTTTGTGGTATGGTTGTTTGTGGTTGGCGCTTATTTCTACAATTTTTTGTGGTTGGTTGTTAATTGTTATTGTTTGTGGTTGCTGCTATGTTTGTGGTTGTTGCTTATTTCTACTATTGTTTGTTGTTGCTAGTGGTTGCTGCTTAGTTACAATGATTTCTACTATTGTCGAGTGTTGCTTATTTCTACTATTGTTTGTTGGTGTTGTTTGTTGTTTTTGCTATTGGTTGTTGTTCCTCGTTGCTGCTTATTTCTACTATTGTTTGTTGCTGTTGCTGCTTATTTCTTGTTGTTGATGTTTGTGGTTGCTGCCTATATCTCCTATTGTTTCTTGTTTGGTTGTTGTTTGTGGTTGCCGCTTATTTCTACAACTTTTTGTTGTTGGTTGTTGTTATTGTTTGTGGTTTCTGCTATGTGGTTGTTGCTTATTCCTGTTGATGTTGTTTGTGGTTGCTGTATTTCTACTATTGTTTGTTGTTGCTCGTGGTTGTTGCTTATTTCTACTATTTTGTTTGCTGTTGTTATTTCTACTATTGTTTGTTGTTGTTGATAATTTTGAAAAAAATAAGATGATGCAAAAGTTATTAGTCTGTTATTAGGTTGTTTGCCAGTGATCATCTATGGGGTGTGCAACAAGTAGGCGCCCTCTTTTAGCTAGTGTTTTATTTACTGTAATGGTGTGATACTCATCAAGACGCGCGGGAGCACTTCAATTTGCATGTCTGGGAACATCCAAATGTAGATCAGAAGATCGCCGTATGTCAATTAAAGTGAGGACAACCGTTGGTGCTGATGATGTGAGATATTGACAGTAATTCGTGATTGTTTACTCATTGACAATTTAACGTCACATTTGATACAATGCCTTAGTATCAGTAGTAAGTACATGTACATAATGTAGCGGTAACACGAAGTACTTGTTCTAAATTACATTTCATAATTGATTTGTATTTTACTAGATGCATGCTGGGATTGGGATGTGCTTGGTTCTTTGGAGTTTGTTTATGATTTGGATCACTTGGTTTTTCTTTATCCAAGATGGCTGTTTTCGTGCTCGATCGAATAACAGTGACACTAAAATTAACTATAAACAGTACTCTGTATGCATCAACTGTCTCGTCAAACACAGGCATTTGTTGTTCCGTAAACCATGGAGGAAGGAATCTCCATGCGTAAACAGGTAATCTATGTTAAATATTTGTTGGGGCGTTTTTGTTGTGGGTTCATGGCTAGGGCAGGGAGCGAGTTGACTAATTTCAGTTTGATAAACTGGTCATCTGGTCATCTGCCATAAACTGGTCATGGTGGTAGTGGTTGTTCTGTTTGTTTTATATTTATAATACAAAAAATTGTCTGGAAAACGAAAGTGGCTATCAGTAATGTTACTGATATGTTTGAACTTGCTTGAAATGGATTTGTTTTTGTAAAGTTGATGAATGATCAAGTGATTTTGATGAATGGCCTCAGTAACATCTTGAGAACAAGTTGTTTTTCTTGTCTCAGTTGTTGTCATCATTGGCCATTGGAGAAAATCACAGTTTATTGGTTGAGTAGTCTTAAAGTTCTTATTTATTACAATTTCTTTCCATTTTACATAATTTTATTTTTGCTGTAGTCTTTTTAGTAAATATAGTTGATAAATCACATGAAACAAGCATTACTATGAATC
Organism: Marthasterias glacialis; assembly: GCA_911728455.2. Lineage (NCBI taxonomy): Eukaryota > Metazoa > Echinodermata > Asteroidea > Forcipulatida > Asteriidae > Marthasterias > Marthasterias glacialis. The sequence continues at coordinate 22,341,162 of OU452220.1, forward strand.
TTTTGAAGTGCTAAAATCTATCTTTAGTCCATTGCTTAAGTGAAAGATTTGAATGATTTAAGTTGGTGTCCAAAAACAATCATTAGTGGTGACTGGAACTGTTTTTTGTTTTGTTTAGTTTGTCTTTGTTTTTGGGGGTGTTTTTTCGGGTGGGGGGTTGCTTTTGTTTTTTCATCAGGTCAAAATAGTTTGCTATGGAGAGGCATAAGAAAAGAGGTAATTGGTCCATTAAGGTCGGATCGGTTGTGAAAAATGCCTAATTTGTGAGCGTTTTAGCTGTAGTGTGATTTAAATTGCATAAAGACATAAACATGTATAGACATTGCTGTATTACAAAATGATTTATCATTTGTACAGGTTGCATTGGATCTTATGGCACGAGTTGATCTACTAGCTTTTGTGCAGTAGTCACTTTTCATTGCTGACTACTAGAGGATAACTAAAATGTATAAGTAAGGTAAACTTTTGTATATGTACATTTACATTTTTTGTCTTTTGTAACTTTTTGTTGGTACTAAAAGCTTGTTTTACAAAATTTTTAAATAAAATAGGTAGAAAGTGTTGAACAAAAACTGGTTTGAACGATTAACTAAAAGTTCTGTAAGTCTATGGGTTGAAAAGCCTTGTAGGTTTGCAAGTAGCAGTGGAGGAGTGTCTTCAAGCCCCAGTAGTGGGTCTTGACCTAGGGCTGGGTCCTGTGCTTGTTGTACTGGGTCCTGCGGTTGTTGCACTGGGTCCTGCGGTTGTGCTGGGTCCATTGTCACAGAGGCGGATGATGTTTGTTGCCTGGACAACAAATGTAAACACTTGTTGTCCCTCTAGAGCTTTCCTGATTCCTGTTGAAGTAGTTGACTTCCAAAGTTGTTGAAGTTGTTGAGCGAGGTCCTACGGCATATATAAACTGTACATGCTGTCATCTGCCTCACACAACAGATTAATGGATGATTCTGTCATGCCGTCATCGCTGTCAGGAACTTGTTGTTTTTTGGTGACATGTGAGTTAACTTCACTCTGTCACCTGATTTGATTGGACTTCTAGAAAGCTCATTCCACAGGGCCAGTTGGATTGATCCAGTTTTGTCTTCAACTTCAATGTTTTTGACCATCAGTTGTCTGGCACCTACCACTATTGGTACGTCATCCTTAGGTGAAAACAAAAGGAATTTTGAAGAAGTGTAAATTGAAATTAAAACGTTCAGACAAAACATTTTTACAAGCAGGCTAGGTTGAAGTGACTGCTGAACACAGTTACCTCCAAACTATACATGGAAGATCTTGGACCCAGTAGTGGGTCTTGACCTAGGGCTGGGTCCTGTGCTTGTACTGGGTCCTGCGCTTGTTGTACTGGGTCCTGCGCTTGTTGTACTGGGTCCGGCGCTTGTTGTACTGGATCCTGCGCTTATTGTACTGGGTCCTGCGCTTGTTGCACTGGGTCCTGCGCTTGTTGCACTGGGTCCTGCGGTTGTTGTACTCGGTCCTGCGCTTGTGCTTGGTCCATTGTCACAGAGGCGGATGATCTTTGTTGCCTGGACAACAAATGTAAACACGTGTTGTCCCTCTAGAGCTTTCCTGATTCCTGTTGAAGTAGTTGACTTCCAAAGTTGTTGAGCGAGGTCCTTCGGCATATGTAAACTGTACATGCTGTCACCTGCCTCACACAACAGAATAATGGATGATTCTGTTGTGCCCTCTACTGTTACAATTTCTACTCTCCTTTCTGTCACATCTTCTGGGAGGATCTGTAAAAAAATTGTGTATAAAGCTCATCAGAACTGCTTTTTTACCAATGCATATATTGTTTTATTCTGTTTTTGTAGTAAAAAGTTAGGATAAAAAAAAAATTATTTGAAAGTTGTAATTATTAATTCATTTTAATTTGAATACGTACATCAATTTGTGTGTTCTTTGTTGATGATAGCGTCATCATGTTCAGGAACTTGTTGTTTTTTGGTGACATGTGAGTTAACTTCACCTTGTCACCTGATTTGATTGGACTTCTGGAAAGATCATTCCACAGGGCCAGTTGGATTGATCCAGTTTTGTCTTCAACCTCAATGTTTCTGACCGTCTGTTGTCTGGCACCTACCACTCTTGGTACTTCATCCTTAGGTGAAAACAAAAGGAATTTTGAAGAAGTGTAAATTGAAATTAAAACTTTTAGGCAATGCATTTTACAAGCAGGCTAGGTTGAAGTGACTGCTGAACACAGTTACCTCCAAACTATACATGGTAGATCTTGCTGGACTGAGCATTATTAGGGTTAAGTGACATATCTTTAAAATGGAGGTTGGTTGGGACTAAATACTCTAAATTGATTGAATTTTTTATGTAGTACTTACATGTGTGATTATTCCCTCGATGCTTACAGGAATACCTTCCTTCTCATCCTGAAGGACAGATGAGATCGATGCAACAGGTGGCACTGGTGGATCCACTAGGTTTTGAGCAGCAGCCATTATCTCATCACTGATTGTGACTTTCAATGGAGGACAAGGATGGATACGTGTATTCTTGTTAGCCATCAAGATTCCAGAGTAGCCTCTTTCAAACAGACGCATTGAGATAACCTCCCCAGAGTGAAATGGCTCGCAGATGTTGTCATATGCAACACATTTGATTGCTCCTGTATGATCAGCAAGACTGAGCTCATGGGCCCGTTCCTTTCTTACAATCTTCACAATTTGAGCTCTCAAGGCCTTTGGGTATGGACCTTTCTTTGAGGTTGACTTGTTGATATCACGGATGGTGTCCATTGTCTGTTGAGATGAAAAGTAAAACAATAGATTGACCTTTATTGCCTATGAGAGTTTGGTGAGTTTGCAAACATTTTGTAGATAACTTCTGGAATTGTTTTTCATTTAGTTTTTTTGTGTTTTTGTTGCTTACTTTTTTTTTTAGGAATACATATTTTAAAGTGCTACTTTAAATGAAAACAATTTTCAGAGAGAGTAAATACATTTCCTGCATCTGCAAGTTATCTTGGAAAAGTTTTGATAAGTCAGCTTAAATTATAAACTGATTGTGCATTTACAGGCTGAAATCTGCATGTACTTTTCTGTTATTATATTGAATGTAATTTGCGTGTTTTAGAACTTGTATAGTTTAGTTACTTGATTGAATACAAGTTGAATGATATCGGTATGTACATAAATAATATGCAATAGTTTTTAAATCTTTATTCAAATGTATGTAGAGTATGTGATGAACTTGATATCTGTACTTAAAAGCTCTCAAGTCAGTTAGGCTGATGCCCGCATATTTTCCTGACTTTGTTGAGCATGTAGATGTGATCTCTGATCCTCGGACGCCGTATCCAAGTTAGTATTGAACAGTTCGGCGGATCAGCTTTTGGTTTGATGGGGATGATATGTACTTACAAGCTAAGTTTTGCACCACAGTTTCAATTTTGAGTAAGTCTACCTTGTAGTAACACAGAATTTACGACACTGATTTTTGTGTAAGAAAATGGCCTTATATAGATTCCAAAAGTATAGTTGAGGTTTTTGCGCCAAGTAATTTTAGCCAATCATGATGGAGATCCAGTGTTAGCCAATGAATGAAAATACAAATTTATTAACCAATGAGTGCATGGATTGTCTTTCCACCAATGATGAGGGGGATTGTGGTGAGGTTTACACTTTAGCCAATCAGAAACAAGTGTGTTGTGAACCTTATTCTTGGCGGGTTTTCTGAGTTTATTTATTTCGAAAAGGGCCTTAAAATATGTATTTTCTAAATTTTCTTTCAATATTTAATCTTGGGATATTGATAAACTTCAAGTGTAGATGATACAAAATTTGTGACATCGTAATATATAAAGTAAAAAAGAAGTTGAGTTTAAAATAGCAATTTTTTATGTAAAAATTTGTATAATGTGTTGTGAAAATTGATTAAAACAGTTATAGAAATATAGAAATTATAGAAGTTTGTTTAAGTGCATTAATTACAGAGTGTTTGGCCCTAATGTGAAAGCTTTTTGAGAAGGTTTTCAACCAGTATAAAATATTTCTAAAATATTTCCAACGATTATCATCACGCGACCAAACAGCGTTTCAAAAAGTTTAATGTCAGGCAGGCGAAACTCTTAATTTTTACAAGTAACCGGAAACTGAAGTCAAGTTTAACGTTCGTTCATTTGTAAATTATTCGCTATTTTCTTGAATTTATTTGATTTTCAAGTTACTTTACTTTACCTTCCCAACAACATATATAATTTTCATGGCCATGAACTACATTAAATTAAGGTACTTGCCGAAAGAAAATCCGGCCCATGTAAAAGTCCATAAGGTTGGGACCACGATGGTCCCGGAAGTTCAAATACGCGCGAGACTTGCACAGTCTATTGGGAGAGTTGCGTCATGCACGTTATTCAGGTCACGTGGTTTATGGAGCGTGAAATACGCCATTTTGTTTCAAAGAGAAGTCGCGCCAAAATACAAATTACGTTGAGTGTAATAACTAATATATTATTATACACAATTTGATACAGACTGTCGTCCTCTCAGATGCCCGATTTGAGGTTTTTGAAACAATCTGACAAGTCTGACAATGACAGACACGAGTTGCAGCGAGCAGGTCGTCGTCAAAAGGAACTGATTCCCAAGAAAGAGTGAGAAAAAAGCGTGAGAAGCGAATGGTGATGTGTCGGCAAGTCGGAAGAACTGACAACCTACGCTACAGCAAACTTAGGTCTTCTTTGCAGCTCATTCAGAATATCATGGTGGGTATCGTTTAGATTTGTACAGTACTTTCAATTTTAGCACGCCGATGTTAAGTTTTCAAGGCAGTTTTAATTTGCTGTCCAGACTATCAATGATCGACTATGGTCATTGTCGAGGACAACCTGACATTGACAACCATAGTTGCGATAATCGTAACCCTCCATCCTCCCGATGGTCGGAGACCAGGGTTACGACACACGACGGGTGAAATCCGTGTGGTTGTCTAAAAAATCCCGTAAAAATTACATTCAAATTCGTGGCAACATGGAGGCAGCCATCTTAATTTAATGGTCAGATGTTACACGGCCTGCAGATCTCGAGAAGTCGAGGAACACAGTCTATCGTCATTCATTCATGAAACAAAATCTTACTCAAGAACTTCAAAATCAAAATTTGTTACTGTAACGTTTGTGAACTTTGCTTTTTTGTTTTCTTACCAAAATGTGATTGATATGGATTGTAAGCATGGTTTGTGTTACTCAATTGTTAACTGTTAATAAAAAGCAGCTCAGGTTGACACACAGTCTTTTGGTACAGCAGTTTTGCTGGTATATTCAAGAGTGCTGTTGTGGGTGGTTCGATTCCACCAATGCTTAGTTCAACATTTTGAGGCACACCGACACCATGAATGATGAGAAAGATACAATCACAAATAGACATCAAAAAAGTATAGTTGCATTAAGCACATTCTGACTTGTGAACTATGTTGACTAGATGTGTTCCAACATTCCTCTTCTCAGGGTCAGACAGGCAGGGTTGGTTTTATGTGCATGAATTATTTACTTGATGGACATACTTGGTTCAGCTTTGAAGTATAAAAGATGTTTGTTTGTTTTCCTACCTACATAAGTTTGCATATATTTTTCTCTTCAATTTTGATGATGATGCAACACATAGACCATTGTATTTAGAGACCTTTCACTGTTGGGTGTGTGTGTGGAGGGGGGGGTACTCTTGCCTTACAATTTCACCTCAACTACTCCAGAACACTGTTGTTCAAGTTCTAAAATTTGAGTTCATGCCATTTGGGGAATCCAAGTTTGGCGGCCATCTTGGATTTTGTATTTTTAGTTGTCTTTTAGGGGTTCGAACTTTGCCTAATTTTGTATCAATGGAATATTGTCAACATTATAATTCTGAACTTTTGAGGCCAAGAAAATACTATAGAATTGTCAGTCAGGCCTCACAATTGCACACTGGGACACTTAAAGAGCTGTTTATATCGACTTTTAAGTGGAAAAATATAAAAACGTGATTTTTCGAAAAAATGAGATAAAACAGCTTGTTTAGCGCCCTCAACGGTAACTCTTGTAACAAAAAAGATGTTTATGTTCTTGAGGATGTCAGAAAAGACAAATTTGCAAAGTTTTATGGAATTCTGCAAAAATATTGAAATTATGGGAAAAATACGATATTTGACCCCAAAAATGGGAAAAAACTACCAAAAATTACTTTGAATACAATTAAAAAAATGTTGTGCACCATCATGTAGAACTCGATGAAATACACATTTGTGACAAATTTCATAAAAATCGGCCCAAAACTTTAGAAAATACAGAAGAGGGCACAATGAGCACCCCCCGGTCCCCGTAAGTCCCCCCAAAACCCAGTCCTGATTAATTACTGGTTAATTACTGTCTTATCAGGAACGTTGCAAAAGATTGAAGTTTAGCCAGTTTGATCTTCAATTTATTAATTTCGGAGAAGTCAATTTTCGGTTTAAAATATAAAAAAAAGTCACATGGGGTTAAGCATTGTAAAATGCATGAAGAATTGTAAAATGTTCCAGATTATGTAATTACTGTACCGTGTTCGGTTAATGGGATATGAATTTCTTATTAAAATATGGAACTTTAATGTTCTGTGTTGACCGGAAGTAAAGGTCAAATGAGGTCATACATTGTAAAATATTCGAAGAATTATTAAAGACAATAATGTTCGTACATGTAAATAAGATATTGATTTTTGCATTTATGAAGCTTTAACTTTCGGTCTTTCAGATGAAATCGTGATTATTAATGTAGCACATTAATGAGATATGAATTTTCGAATGTGTTAAACTTCACTTTACGCTTTCAACCCAGGTAGCTTTATAATCTGGAATGACATCATAAACAAATTAAACTAGTTAAATGTGTTGTTTATAAATCATACATTTTCACGAAATGTAATGAGTGAGCCTACCTAATTAGGCGTAATTAGGTAAATTTCAATAAAAACGTATAGTAGAAATGAATAGTAGATCTACATTTTTATGACTTACGGTGTGATTATTTTTTTACAATGTCCGTATATTTAGAAGTGGAATAGTAGTCTACGGTTTGTTTGTTGCTCAGCAATAAAACAAATCATTTTGCAGTCATTAGAAATGTTTGTAGTGATTTTGTTTATCAGGGCTTTTTGGTTATAGTTTTAGTAAAAGTTTATTTTGAATCTTAATAGATCTATTGATCTAGAAAGAAACGTTTTGAACGATGTTAAAATTTACGGTAAGACCTTTATGGACAAAGAGTTCCCGTAATGTTGCTTAGCAGGATTCCTCCCGCAGCGCAGGGCCATCCGCGCTGATCATCAGTGTACAAGATCGGAGCCGTATACGGCTTTGAACAATAGCGCCCTCTTTTGAATAAACTCTTCCTTCCAGCGGACCGTGTGTGATCCCTGACTCAAAAACTTGACCATTCACTGTACATGACTGTATATTCACTGTGGTTCGGAAACCAGTCTAGTGTAGACATGATGCAGTCGTGAAGTCGCGTTCTTTCGCGATGAAGTCGTGTACCCAGTCTTGAGAGGTTTGTATTGTTCGTTATTAGATGGAGGCGTACTGACCAATCAGGTTAGATTACATTTCTGCAGCAAAGGTAAATCATCGACAGCAGGTTTCTAGAACCACAAACGTGTTTTTTTTACGATATTGTTTGTTTTGTTTTGCTTTTTAGCATTGTGTATTTTCAGTAAGTAGCATGGCGTATATTTTGTTATGAATGAGTGTGTATCAAAACGTATCAAGAGATTTTATTTACGATAGCAACGTCCACATGGATGGCATGGACGGTCATGATTGTTTTTGTAATGTATCATACATTACAAATAACCTGACCTCCATTCATGTGGACACCATACATTGTATGATGTAGCCCCATGGCCAATCCACTTCTTCGTATCCTTGACCTTGCTTGGCCATTCTTGCATTTATATCTAATCCGGCAGCAAAGTATGACTTTCCATTTGCCTATGACTGTGTCTTGTCCTAAAAAACTTACTAGTGTGAATCACATTGTGATGTTTCTGTACTTGAAGATCAGCGAACAGTTGGAAAGTGTCGGGAAAACAAACAAAAATTTTGTAAAAATCCAACATTTCTGGGCCTGGGAGTAGCTTTTGTTTACAGCTCACTCGGGGGAACCCGACGAAGTGTTGTGATCGAACCCAAATGTTTGGACGGGTGCTCGATCTCTATAATTATTTATGTTAACAGTTGAACTTCAATCATGACATGCATGAGAACGTGTGCAAACTGTTGCAAGCTGCCGATCAAAGAGCAAGTTGAAATTTAGTACGACCCCTAAATATAGAGAGGAACAGGCAGATGTTAATTTGTTTGTTCCAATTACTGTGACTACAACTTTATTTTTGTGTGTGTATAATCCTTGAAAAGTTTTATATTTTGTTTCTTGTAACACAAGCAGAACTGTAATTGCATCGCAATAGAACCTTAGTAGAGAAAAATAATGAACATGAATAATGAAAAAAGCCTTGTGTCTTATGAAAAATGCCTGGATGCAAATTTGATTTTTTTTCTCATGGCCTAAAGAGTGACCATGTAAAAACGCTAAATTACATTTTTTGAGAAGTCATATCGCAAATATGCAGTATCTGACTACCACTTTATCTCCCTTAACTAATCCAGGCATGCAACCTTTCCTCGGATCAGCTGATTCCTTTTTTTAATTTTGATTTACACCATTCAAAATTGAAAAACACTACAAAATCATTGGGATTTTGTAATTTCCTCTTTTTTTTTTCAGTTGCATGCCTGTTATACCAGCACCATCAAACGCAGCGTTTGACTTTGTTAGACTGAGTACTGTACCAGTATTACAGTGAACTGATAAGGCTTTACATGGGATCACCACCCTTATCAGATTGGGTGTTGAGTTATCATATGGTGCTAGAGTTTGTTAGATTGAGGAAGGTTATGTGTTGCTCTTTTGAAAGACCAATGCTGAAGTGATTTGGATTGTCCACAAAAAAATTAACCAGAGAACCGGGATGCTGAATGGTGTGTGTGTGTAATGATGTTGTTTCTCATGGAGTGTAAATTATGAGACACCCACATAGATCCTTGTGCATGTAGTTATGGTTTTGTTTACCATGTAGTTCCATCTGTTTTGCTCCGTTGCCTGGCAGTGGTGACCTTGGACACAAAACTTATTTCAAACATCATGGCGTGGTTTTTGCTTGTAACAAAGGATTATTTGAGTTTTCAGCACGAAAAAAGCTGAAGTTAGGAATAAAGCCAAAGATACATGTAAGCCAAATTAATTTTTTATAAAGTATCAAATGACAAGGATCTATTTTGGTATCTTATGAAACAAATACATGTAATGAATGCTTTTTTCATTCATGTAATGGAGAGAATAATGTTCATTCGTTGAATCACCTCGTTGAATAAAACATTAAATCTTTGAACTCTTGAACATATTCTTACCATTTAACTTGTCAACATTCATTATTTGGACAAGTGTATTTTTGGAAAATGTGACATTTGCCAAAAGGATGGTCTGCGCCAGAATGGCAGGCATAAAAACAAATGATGTTTTGTGTTTGTGATCTATTCGAATGATGAAGTGCATGGTGTGATCATGTTGATTAGTGTTGTGCGTTTGGTCATCCCATAAGTTGATTGTTTTTAGTTGAACTGTCAATCATAAGATGTAGTGTTGAGTGCATGATGAAATACATGTACACAAATCATGTCAGCATACATGTACACAATATTTGAATGAAATACATGGTTTTACTGCAATGGCTTGTTTCATAGTCAGCCAGTAAAGATTTGATTACTATTTTTGATTAAGTAATTAGTGTCACAAATGAACCCAGTATTTTAATTTGACATTTTGTTTTTATTTATATTTTTTTAATTTGATGGAATTGAATGCATAACTATTTAATTACACATGACTGAATAAAGATATGTATCGGTCTTTTACATTTTTTAAATTTTTATTTTCAATGAGTGATTTTGTTTCGTGAGAATGCAAACATAGGTGCTTGTCATTTTTAATGTTTTTCACGTAAGTCTATTTAATTAAACTTTTCATTAGCAAATTAAAGCTTCAAATGAAAATAAATGCTTGAAGGTGCTTCAGTGCAAATTAAACTGCTGTAGGATTATGCAAAGTTTGCCTTAGGTCTTGACCAGTCTCACTTAAGACCATTTTTGGTGGTCATTGTGTTGGACCTGTCTGTTTTGGGTTGAGACCAGCCTTTATATACAATTATGTAGTTCACAAACATTAAAATTGTATTAGTTTTATTTGGGTCATGCAAACATCAAACAATTCTGCATTTTCTCTTACAATCCACGTAGTGGAGGTTTATTGTTTTTGAAATGTAATAATAATGTTTTTTATGCCACAAGTAATCAAGCAATGTTTTTATGCCACAGCCACTGAAGGAGCATACTGTTTCTGACATGATCCACCACGGTGGTGTGTGTGAGCATGTGTAGGCATTCAAACCGAGGACTTTAACAAAAGGGATCTGGTGTTTCACCTCCTCGCTTGGTTTTCGTGTACAAAACCATTGCGGATGTTGCAAAAAGAAACTAACTCCAAACAATGGGAGAAGAACGAAGTCCTCAGTTTACACCATACACAAATGTGCACACATATTCACTGCTTTGTGGAGACTTATAACAAAAGGGAAAGGCAAGAACAATTGGTCTGCATATAGGGGAATTCTAAAGAGAGGGATGGTCCACAAGGAATTCTATGTACAAAGTCTATGGGAGGACGTTAAGTACAGGGACAAGGGAAAGAACAAAAGATGTCACCACAGGGTTGTAAAAAAAAAAGGGAATGTGTGTGTGTGGGTGTTGGGGCGGGGGGGGGGGGGGGGGGGTGCAAGTGTGAACATGTACCAAAACAGAGGAACAATTGGAACCCACAAGGTATCTTGAGAAAATCTTGTACCCCACAGGAGAAATTTAAAGACATGGGATAATATTAGAACAGGAAAGGGGTGTCCCACAAGTCGATGTGTGTAAGGGTTTGTGAACACACATGTTCATGCAGTAACTCAAGTAAGACTTGTCTTATCTCTAAACTTGGTGTGTGGATTGATCTTGAGATCTCCAGAAGTTAGCCTAATTGATGATTTTGGAACCCATAGGTCAAATGTCAAGGTCGTTATGGCGAAAGCAAAGGAAATGTGCAAACTGAAGGAGTCGGCATATTATCTCTGAACTTTCTTTGTGGATAAGTCTTTGGATTCTATACACATATAGCAGTACGACTGACAAGCTGTCAATTAACATACTGCCACATGTTTTGTTTGTTTTCATACTTTGTTTAGGTTCAGAATTTGAAATTTTGATCATGAACACTTTGATGATATGACGGAACTGCATATATTGTGTGGAAGAAGTGTTGCAAATTTTATTAAAAAGCTTTACAAAATCTGTCAAATTCTGTTTTATCAGTATGTCAGCTTTTTGAACAGTCAAATACTGTGCCTGGAAAAATATAAATGGCATTAAATTTGTAGACATAGGGGCCTGTTATTGAACAGTTTTTTGTGTATTTGGTTTTAAGGCATAAAGTGTTTGATATGTGTTTTTGTCATTTTTTATATTTTTATGCAGGTCAACATGCCAAAATACAACATTGTCTGGAGGGAGGAAGAGGCTAGACGGCTCCTGAGGCGAGTAGGGGAGAAGAAAGGATGGATTTGCTCCAACAGATGCATGTTTCTCTCTTACCTGTCTAGATCTTTTTCCACTTGTGTCCATTCTTCTGTGATCTTTTCTTCCATTTCACATTTAACTCAAGTGTCTATGCTTGAGGACGTTACTGAGAAACTTGCAGAAATGCAAGCTATCAGTGACAGCCATAAAAGTTGTAATGATGACAATGATGAAAGTTGTAATGATGACAATGATGAAAGTTGTAATGACATGAATGATGAAAGTTGTAAAGATGACAATGATGAACGTTGTAATGATGACAATGATGAAAGTTGTAAAGATGACAATGATGAACGTTGTAATGATGAGAATGATGAACGTTGTAAAGATGACAATGATGAACGTTGTAAAGATCAGAATGATGAACGTTGTAAAGATCAGAATGATGAACGTTGTAAAGATCAGAATGATGAACGTTGTAAAGATCAGAATGATGAACGTTGTAAAGATCAGAATGATGAACTTTGTAAAGATCAGAATGATGAACATTGTAATGATGAGAATGATGCACGTTGTAAAGATGAGAATGATGAATGTTCTAATGTTGAGATTGATGGACGTTGTCATGATGATAAGCATTGTATGAAGCATAAGAAGTACAAGATTGATGAAAAGTGTGAGAATTTGAAGAGCCAAAGTCAAAGCCATGAGAGCCATAGTCAAAACTATGAAAAATTTGAAAAATGTACAGACTGTAAGAAAAAGCGTAGGAATATTCATGATGGGCAAGAGAAAAGCCATAAGAAGCACAAAAACCATGACAAAAGTAATGAGCAGAGACACAAGTATAAATGTAAGATACGCATCACTGGCCTACAGAAGCTTAAGAGTCAAACTTGTCTGAATTGCCGTAAACAAAAGAAACCTGGGAATAATCACAATTATGAGAAGCATACTGGTGACAAGCATGTGTATAACAGACATATGAAAAAGACGAAAATTGTATTTATTGTACCAGTTAAACAGAAGTGTCCTCGTACATTGAGAAGGAAAGTTGATGAAACATGTACATGTAAGAATGGTAGAAAACAAAGAAAGTATAGAAAGTCTCAAGTAAGTGGATACACTGTACCCAAACACAACAGATTGACTGAAAGGGCCAAGAAACATATGATGTATAATTATCGGAACAATTGTAAATCAGTGGAGCAGCGTATGCAAAAGAAGGATAGGCAAATACATGAACAGCATCAGAAAACTATATTTGGTCATACCAGAAGAACGCTTAGTAAAATTGGAAATGTCAAAGCTAATGACAATATGAATCAAATGAGAATAAAACAACAACCTACCCAGAAGATATCAAAAGGCAATGGTAAAAAGGCATGCAGAATACCAACAGAAAAAGTCAGGAACTTGAAAGTAGATGATGATAGCAATGAATGTTGGCTTTGTGATAAAGTTGATAGATGTGGCTCAAGGCAAATGCAATGTGAGAAATGTTGTGTTTGGTTTCACATTAGTTGCACACACATTTTGTCGATGAAGGATTATTTGGCAAGCAAGACATTCAGTTGGATTTGTCAGAAATGTGGACATGCTAATTACTGTGACACTCTGTTTGATAAGTTTGGTATTTCAACAGATGAGAATATTTTTGACTTGCTGAATACAGAAGTGGACCATCTAAATGAGCATGCTCAAGAATTATCTGGGAAGGAGAAAGATGGAATTGACAGTGAAACATCTGAGGCTAGAGATGGGTATGTTAATCTTCACAGTATCAAACATTCATTGAAAAAACAGACTGGTGGCTATTTCTTAAGAAGAAAATCAAAGTCATCTCCTTCACGTAACTCTAATGCAAGTGATAATTTGAACAGTGAAAAGGAAGCACCAAATTTGCAAACACAGAGTAAGAGTGCATCTAAGAGGAGTAAAAAACAAGAAAGTAACAAGTCTTCAAGCAAAAGTGACAAGATGGAAAATATGAAAGCTAAATCAATGTCGGCCAATAATTTGAAAGAAGATAATGCTAGTGGTGTAGAACAACAATATCCTGAAACTTGTAAAACAAAGAAGCGATCATTAGAGTCTAATGATGGGAAAATTAGTAAACATGCAAAAGTGACACAAATGAAATGTCATGTACAAGGAAACTTTCATCAGGGCAATTTGAAATTTGGTTTGAATACAGGGAAACAGTGTGTTGCAAATTGTTTGTGTGCAATGATGTACAGCCGTGTCAAAGGATTGGAACAGTGGATGAGCTATGATATGGATTTAATATTAAACACTGGCGATGAACTATACGGTCATATAACCAGAAGTTCTACTATGAACAATGACTATTTGCTTATTAATGAACTGCCAAATGAACTGGTTTTATTTAACAAACATTATAAAATGATTTACCATGAACCTGTCACCGGTGTTTTTGAAGATGAAGGTAATTTGCCTGAATTTAACATGGTGCAGTTGAACAGGGCACTTGAGCAGACTTTGCAAATCTATAATGCTTGTTTCATTTGTTTTAATGGAAATACATTTTGTGTCATTGCTGAAAATAGTGTATATTATTATGTTTTTGATTCACACTCTAGAGATGCTAATGGTTCACAAGTGCAAGATGGACAGAGCTTACTCAAACTAGCACCAACATGTCGAGATGTTTACAGGTATTGTACTGAATTGCAAATATCAATGAATTTGAATAGGAATGAACAGTTTGAGATTACAGGAGTGACTTCGTTCCAAGATGATGATGAAGCTGTATGTTTAAGTGCAGTTGAAGAGGTTGATGAGCAACAAGACCCAGATCAAATAATTGATTCAGACATGTGCGATGTAACTCAAGACATACCCAGTGAAGTGTCACACAATGGACAAATTGATAACAAGCATAGTAAACAATCAAATAAACAAAGTGGTGATTTGACAGAAACATGTACAGAGAGTTATGCACATGTTGATATAGATACAAATCTGAATAATCTATGTGCAGAAAGTAAGGATATTGAAGATAATGCAGATGAAATTGAAGTTGTAGCTCAAGTTGAGTCAGGTACCTTTGAGTCAGTCCATTGAAATTTGAACATCAAAAGGCATTGTGTAAATCTCTTGGAATTGCCAAAGTCAAAACCATGTCAAGAATTCTTATGTCAAGTGGCAACATTGGTAAGCCTGATCAGATCAGAAGGATTACAGGTGATGGCAATTGTTTTTTCACAGGTGTTTCATTTGCAATATCTGGTACTGAACGTAATCATATGCGAGTAAGAATGGCTACTGTCAATCAGTTATTGAAGCATGCTAGTTATTACAAGACCTACTTGAGAGAGGGATACAGAGATGTGGAAGATTATGTCCAAAGGCAAAGAATGTTTAATTCAGGTATATGGGCCACTGAGGTTGAGATTATGGCATGTGCACACTTTCTTGGAACTGACATTTATACATATTCTAATACTGGCAGATGGTACATATTTTCAGGACAGATGGTAGGCATAGGTTGTGTGACATCCAATACAGGGATTTATCTGAATCATGCAAGTGGAATACATTATGATGTAGTGTTATCAGTGCACATGATACCAGTGGAAATAAGTCCTAGTGGAGAGCAAATCATTGATTTGAATGAGTCTGGTATTTGTGATGGAGTGCAGGAAGCAAGTAGAATATGTATTGATCCCAATGTTGATAAGGATACCCTGAGACTCAACATAAAAGTTGAATTACAAGATGATCATAAAGAGCACATAGAGAATGATAACGAGGTTTGCATTAAAACATCAAAACGAAAGAAACGTAAACAAAGTGCAGCAATGAAAAGAAAGCATGACAGAGACAGGAAGAGAAAGAAATATCAAGAGGAAATAGAAAGAAAACACAAGTGTATCGATTGTAATGAAAACAGTCAGAATAATTCAGCATTGAAACAAAATGAAAGTAGTCAATATAACAAAATAAAATACCATGCTAATATTTTATACAAAGAATATCAAAAAAGTACTATGAAAAAAATATACAATGAGTCCTTTGACTACAGAGACACCAAAAAATGTGCTAACAAAAAAAGGTATAGCAGAAATAAAGAGAAAGTAAATAAAGCTAGAAGAGTGAAGTACAATGTTGATGTGAAATACAGGAAAGTAAAACAGGCTGTGGACAAATCAAAGTATCATAGTGATTTGAAGTTCAAATTGAAGAAAAATGCTGACAATAAAAGATATTATCATGCAAATGTGCATTACAGGTTCAATTTAATAAATAACATCAAAAGAAAGTATCATACAAATGTACAGTACAGAGACAAGTTAATAAATAGCATCAAAAGAAAGTATCATACAAATGTGCAGCACAGAGACAAGTTAATAAATAATATGAAACAAAGGTATCATACAAATGTACAACACAGGTATAACTTGATAAATAATATGAAAAGAAAGTATCATGAAAATGCAATTTTCAAACAGAAAGCGAAGAATGCAATGGTACGTAAGAGAACAATTTTGAAGTGTAAAAGACAACACATTAAGAATGTAATCCACAATTTTAAGGAGAAAATGAGTTCAGGGCCAGAATTCATCTGTGCTGTTTGTTTGAAATTACTGTATAGAAATCAAGTCTTAAAGTGTAATAAAGAGAGATATAGGCAATCAGAATACATATCTGAAAAGTATTTGCATAGGTGTAATGAGGAATGTAATGCAAAAGAATGTGCTGTGTCTAAATGTAGGTCATGCCTGTGGATTTGTTATACTTGTCATAGGAAACTACTTGCAAACAGAATACCAGCAGAGGCGAGTGCTAATAATTTAACCTTGTCAGATATTCCAGAGAGATTGAAACAACTGAATTCTCTTGAACAACATTTAATTGCCAGGAGTATTGCATTCATGAAGATAATTAATCTCCCTAAAGGTGGACAGAATGGTATCATTGGACCCTGTGTGTGTGTTCCATCTAACACTACAGAATCTGTGCAGTCATTACCAAGGAGTCCAAATGAGAATGAAATGATTCGGATCAAGTTGAAGAGGAAGTTGTCATATAAAGGCTACTATGAATACAAATTTGTCAATAAGTCTCATGTTGAAGAAGCTTTACATTATCTTAAGTCTAATAACAAGTGGTACAATGATATTGAAATTGAGGAAGACTGGATAAATCCTGTACCTGAAGAACCTCCAAATAAAGAAACTGAGAAATTAAATGAGAAAGATGAAAGTGACGAAGAAGAAGATAGTGATGAAGATAGGTTATGTGGAATTCAGCTTGATACTTGCATCCAACCAGTGGACATAGGTCAGGAAATCTTGGATCAGTATTTTGATGATGTGTTTTGTGTGGCTCCATGTGAAGGCAATAATCCAGTAAGAGTCTTGATGGAAGAAGGAAATGAAGCCAAATGCTTTCCTACATTATTTCCAACAGGTAGTCCAATATTCAGTGATAAGCGTAATGTCAGAATAACACTGTGTAGATATTTGCTTAATAGATTGATGAATGTTGACAATAGGTTTTCAAAAAATGTAGACTATATTTTCTATGCTCAATATATCTCTGAAATTCATCAAGTATTATCAAGTGTGTCTATTGCACTCCGGAAAGGTTCTGTAAAAACAAAACAAGGACATAATTTAACTGCATCAATGTTAAATAACAAGGATAAATTAAGGAATATGTTGAAAAGTGATAATGGTTATAAGTTCTTAAAACCCATCAGAGGTACTAGTCCATATTGGCAATCAACACAGAGAGATATCTATGCTATGATCAGACAGCTTGGGTTACCCACATGGTTTGCATCATTTTCTTCTGCTGATATGAGATGGCCTGAAGTTATTAATACATTATTGAAGCAACAAGGTGACTGTAGAACAATAGAAGAATTAGATTGGAATGATAAATGCATGCTACTTAAAAGTAATCCTGTAACTGTGGCAAGAATATTTGATCGGAGATTCCATTTGTTTTTGAAGGAGGTTATCTTGTCAGAAGCTCAACCGATTGGTAAAGTGATTGACTATTTCTATAGAATTGAGTTTCAGTTAAGAGGCAGTCCACACACACATTGCTTATTCTGGATTGAGAATGCACCCAAATTAGACACTGATAAAGATGAAGAAGTTATTAAATTTATTGATAAATATGTATCTTGCAAAATGCCATCAAAGGAAGAAGATAACGAACTAAATGAAATTTTATCACATGTTCAAATGCACAGCCGGAAACATTCAAAAAGTTGCAAAAAGAAAGGAACAGAATGCAGATTTAATTTTCCAAGACCTCCATCAGAAAGAACATTTGTTGTTAGACCTAAACAGGATGAGGGTAATACAATAGACAAAGCAAGTGCTAAACAAGAATTAGATAATGCAAGAGAATTGTTGAAAAATGTTTGGGAAGCAGTAAAAAATGAAGACAACCAACACAAGTCTACACATGATATATTTAAAGATATTGGAATAAGTCAGAAAGCATTTGAAGAAGCAAATAATAATGTCACGAAGACAATCAGTATGGTATTAAAGCGTAATCCACAAGATGTCTGGGTCAATCAGTATAATCCACATTTGTCACGTGCATGGAATGCTAATTTAGATATTCAGTACATTACTGATATTTATGGCTGTGTTGGATACATTGCAGCATATATTTCTAAGGCAGAACGTGAGATTGGAATGTTGCTCAATCAAGCACAAAAAGAGGCAGTAAAAGGAAATTTGGATGCTAGACAAAGCATGAAACAGATTGGACAAGTATATTTGCAGAATAGAGAGATTTCGGCAGAAGAAGCTTGTTTTCGTGTGTGTAATTTGCGATTGAAAGAAGGTTCCAGGAAAGTAGAGTTTATACCAATAGGAGAGAATCCTGTGAGAATGAGTTTACCATTACGATTGATTCAAAATAAACAAGATGATGAGGATGAAAATGTATGGATGTCTAGCAAGATTGACAAATACAAAACAAGACCTAAATCACATGAATTTGATACAATGTGTTTGGCAACATTTTGCTCAGAATATCGGGTTTTATGTAGCACTGAAGCAGCAAAGGTCTTTAGACGTGGGAAAATACCTACACATGTTCATAGATTACAAAACAATTTAGGCGTCATACAGAAGCGAACAAGAACTGGTAATGCTGTTATAAAGTACCCAAGGTTTTCTGAAACCAATAATCCAGAAAAGTACTATCACAGTATTTTACAACTTTTCCTGCCCTATCGTGTGGATTCACATTTGAAGCCTTCACATTTTGAGACATTTGAAGAATTTTATAAAAGTGGATGTGTTAAACTTGTTCGTGAAGTTTTATGTGTAAAGATGATTGTGGACAATAACCGTAGTAAATTTGAGGCTAACATTGAGTCCATGGAAGATGTTGAAGAGTATTTAGCCAAGTTTGGTCCTCAGGAAGATGCATGGGCTTTAATCTGTCCAGAGACTGAAGCACAAAGACTTGAATGTCAAAGTGAAAAGGCTGCAGTAAGTCAAGATAGTGAAGATGAATTTGCAATACCTGATCTGAAGTCTAATAAGAAAGATGATCTAGGATACTGTATTGAACCCCATGGTGCTCAGATTCCTAGAAAGGAGGCTCAGAGTCTAATGAGACTAATGAATGATGAACAGAGTAAAGTATTCTATACAATAAGACAATGGTGTATTGATAAAGTCAGTGGTAAAAATCCCAAACCATTTCACATATTTCTAACTGGAGGAGCTGGCACAGGAAAATCACATGTCATAAAATGTATTTATAATGAGTCTGTACGATTACTGCAAAGAATGAATCATAATCCTGATGATATTTCTGTATTATTGACTGCACCTACAGGAGTTGCTGCATTTAATATTAATGGATCCACACTGCACAGTGCTTTATCAATAACTATCGATATTTTACTACCCTATAAACCACTAGGTGAGGAAAAACTAAGTAAATTGCGTAATAAATTGGCAACTGTACAGATTTTGATTATTGATGAAATATCGATGGTTGATCACAAAATGATGTGTTACATACATGGACGATTGAGGCAAGTAAAACAAACCAGGACTCAGTGTGCATTTGGGAATGTTAGTATTCTTGCAGTTGGTGATTTTTATCAGCTACCACCAGTAAAAGGGAAATCCTTACATCATAACACTGTAGAGTCAAGCTTATGGCATGATAATTTCAAAGTGTTTGAGTTGAAAGAAATTATGAGGCAAAAAGATGACTTGAAGTTTACACAAGTTTTAAACAAGTTGCGAGTGAAAAAGAAAAATGAAAAATTGTCAGATGAAGATATAGCTATGTTAAAGGCATGTGAAACTGGAGAAGACATCAATGATGCACTTCACATCTATCCTACTAATAAACAAGTGAATAAGTACAATCTGCAAAGAATGCATGACAAATGTCCAGAATCTATGTGTATTGAGGCCAAAGATTATGAAAAGGATGAAAGTGGTAAACTCAAACAGAGAGATAAGCCATTGCAATCAGAACGGAGTTTGTGTCGATCATTATGGATTGGTGCTGGTGCCAGAGTCATGTTAACAAGAAACATAGATGTATCTGATGGACTTGTCAATGGAGCATTTGGAACTGTTGTTGGAATAGAAATGTTACAAGATAGATCTGGACCCAAATGTATCAAGGTAGCCTTTGATATTAAGAATGTTGGAGCTAAATGCAGAAGGCAGTCCGTGTCCTTGGATGATCAGAATACTGTATCAGTTGACATTGAAGAAGAGAATATTGGTAAAAAGTGCATCCGTAAACAATTCCCATTGAAACTGGCATGGGCTTGTACAGCACATAAGTGTCAAGGAATGACGACCAATAAAGCTGTAGTGTGTCTAGCAAAAATATTTTCAGCAGGGCAAGCATATGTGAGTCTGAGTCGTGTCACATCATTGAGGGGTCTCATAATTGAAGATTTAGATGAGAAGTATATATACTGTGATGAATCAGTTGCACAATCTTTAAATGATATGTCTAAATTGAGTTTAAATGACGAAACATACCCAGAAAAGACTACCACTATCATATTGCATAATGTTGAAGGCTTAAAGAATCACTTTATGGATTTGAAAGGGCATCCTGAAATGAAAGAGGCTGATTTTCTGTGCCTGACTGAAACATGGATTAATCTAGATGATGAAATTGATGAATTGAATTTACAGAATTTCAAATCCTACCATCAGATGAGATCAATGTCATATGATAATTCCATGGGAAACTTACAGCATCAAAGTCATGGGGGAGTCTCAGTGTATGGCAAGAGAACTAAAACTTTTAGTCGGTTAAATCTCCCATATCAAAATATAGAATATGTTGCTTTCCATATTGTTTCAAATACATCTTTAATAGTGGCAGTAATTTACCGACCTCCATCTTACAAGATGAATGATTTTAACATGAACTTATCACACTTAATAACCGAAATTCATAAGATCAGCCACAGGTGTATAATAATGGGAGATTTTAATGAGAATCTTTTGGACAGTCATTCCCATATTATTGACAAGTTAATCCAAGAACAAGGATATAAACAATGTGTGCAAGATGCAACTACTGAGAATGGCACATTACTGGACCATGTGTATGCCAGAGGATTGGATGATATTGTAACAACTGTCATACCAACATATTATAGTTACCATGAAGCTGTAAAAATTCAGTTTTAATCAAGTGTAGAAGCAGGGTTAACAAAAAAAGATCTATTTATTACATTCATTTGTAAATTCAATTTGTACAGTTCTTTGTATAGGTCTTTGAAATATTTGTGTGGCTATTATGTAAAATGCTGTTATTGATTTATGAGGCAAAGAATTGATAGTCTACATCAGTAATAATAATAAGAATTTAAACTTGTAAAGTGCCAGCTATTTAAGACTTGACATATTCCGAGGTGCTTGAAAACAAAAATTGAATAAAAACAGATTGACATAAGTGTGTTGCAAAAACAAGTGGTGAAAAATAATAAATAGAAAGTCAATTTTAAGAAATATTGAACAAGTGAGTTTTAAGCAATGTTTTGAAAACGTCCAGAGACTCTGTAGCTCAGATATTGAATGGAAGAGAGTTCCAGAGAAAGGGTGCAGATACAAAAAAGGCACGATCACCGTTCGGACTGGTTGTTTTAAGGATAGTTAAAAGAAGTTGCTTTGTAGAGTGAAGATTGTGAGTTAGCGTATATGGTGGGAGAATTTCTTTGAGATAGGGAGGAACTCTATAATTTTTAGCTTTCCAAGCTGTTTCAAGACTTGTGTTTTGGATAATACACTAGCAGCAGCGTTCTTGACATTTTGCAGTTTTTTGATGAGTTTTTTGTTAATATCATAGAGCAATGAAGTTCCATTATCAAGCCTGGATGTAATGAAAGCATGTCTAAAGGATAGAGACAGACTTTTTATTGAGGATTTTACGAATGCTGTTAATGTTTTTGATACGGTAAAATGCAGATTGACAAATTTTCTTGACGTGAGATTCCATGCACACTGTGCTATCAAACATGATCTCAAGATTGGAGCATTTGCAGATGATGTAATAGTACCAGTGCCTATTTGCATCTGGGCATTGATTATTTTGTCTTGGTTATGTTTAGACATTATTATGAGCAGTTCCATTTCATCATCATTGAGTTTTAATTAGGTATTTGTCATCCATAACTTTGTATTAGAATTAGAAACTATACCGTTCTCATGTTGTTCCTGCTGCATTACATAATGCAGTCATGATGGTGTGATTCATGCTCCTGGTGAATTTGAAGGGGGTGCTTGGGCTATTATTAGATCATTGGACAAGGCAATCTAAGTATTGGCATACAGCTGGATATTTACATACAACTATACCTAGAGATTGACACACCTAGAGATTTACCTAGAGATTTACATGTACTTGTACATGTACATACCTAGAGATTTGTTTAATTCACAAGACTTAAGTGCAGCTTTAGATTAACGATTAACAAACTTTAAAAAATGAGAAAACAAGTTTAAACACAAATAAAAAAGCAAAGTAATATTTCAGGTAAACTGTCTTTGCATTGAACATTCTTCTGTGCACAATTTAAATAGAAACACTGTTTTATACGGGTAATTTAAAAGTGATGCTTTAAGGTTAAAAATCATTGATACTGTTACATCAAGTTTGATACAAAGTGTTTATTATTTTATGGTTTCTTGTCAATGTTTAAGTATATACAACGAATTACCTTAAAATACAAATTAAATTCTAAAATCTGAAGGAACAATATATATCTCTGTAAACACATTTTACTATTTATTTATTCATTGACTTTTAATTATCTTTCAGCATCCAACCCCTAGATGTTGTTAAGCAGTATGGCATCCTGAGGTACAGGTATGCCTTAAACTAGGCAATGATATGGAGCTTGAAGATGTGTCTAGTCACAACTGCTGTCAAACAGCTGAGGGTGGTCCTATGACTCCAATATGGGGTCTTGGAGTAGATGTAGTCATCTGCAAGGGGTGACCACCCTTCCAACTGTAGGAAATCCTCAGGGTTGTGAACAGTTTTCATCAGCTGATGTCATAACCCACTGAGGTAATCAACGCACTGATGTTGGGCTCATAGAGGTTTCTACCCTGATCAGCAATAGTCAGCCAGCTGAGGGTGATCTGTGACACCCTCAATACGGTGTCTTGGACTGCAGCTCTCTGCAGTCATCTACAAAGGGTGTCCTTTCTACTGCAGGATATCCTCGGATTGCTTGTGTTCATCAGGCTGATGCCATATATATCACTGAGGTAAGCGTTTAATGTTAAGCTTGAATACATGTTTAAGGTATTTTGTACCTTGAAAAATCATGACAAACATTTTGATCAGTTTCAGTCTGAAAGGTTACTAGGAAACAAAAGTTTTACCTATTCCTCTGAGATAATTCCATCAAAATCAACACTCTTTAACAAAATCATATCTAAATTCAATAGACCTTATGCATTGACGTCATCACGCCGCCATCTTAGAGGTAAATCGATGATGTAACAATGGAGACGCAGAGATTTGTACGCGCGGCGCACAAGATTGGCCAATGAACAACCTCATTTTGACCTCTAGACGAGGGCGCCCTACTCAAATGACGTCATGTGCATAAGGTCTATTCTACTTTCTTCGTCCTCAACATCAAGTCTGACCAGGGGCCAATTTCATAGAGCTGCTTCAGCACAAAATTTGCTTTAGCACGAAAAAACTTGCTTATTTGTACCCATGTTACTGGTCCAAACTCCATGTGACGTACATTGCTTGTGACTGGTATTTAGCTGCTGCTTACTTACTATAACAATCCAGTGGAGCCTTGGCCGGTAATCTGATTTTACTAAGCAAGGATATTTTTGTGCTTAAGCAAATTTTGCGCTTAAGCAGCTCTATGAAATTCGGCCCATGTCACTAACACTGAGACTCTTTGCAGGGCTGATATAGTCAGTGCTAATTTTATGTTACCTGCCATACATCTATACTGGAGTGGTCACCTTGTATGTATGAATCATTTCTGTCTACAGAAGCAGATACTCTATGAGGGACTTGCAAGAGGAGTTCGTTATAGAGGTTGCCCTCAACTCTATTTCAATGAGTGTCTGAAACAAGATCTCCAAGCAGTTGACATTCCAACTACCACCAGGGAATTCATGGCCAATAAGAGGAAGCCAGGACACGAGCTGCATAAATCAGAAGGGTGTGGCATCATGAAAGCGCAGTCCATTCTCAGGAAAGAAACCTCAAATGCAGATACTGTGGCTGTCAAACATCAGCAAGGATTAGTCTCTGCTCTCATGATATGGCGTATCAACTCAAGGTCATCAGCTAACCCTGACAGTCAGACTTGTCTGTGAGTAACAGCCAGCTCAATCCATCTAAAGCACCACCAAAGTGCATCACCTCAATTTGATGGTAATAATTGAACATGTAGGCAGTGACTTATTAACTGGACAAACAATTGTTCAATTTGTTTCTTTTTTTTTCTCCCCAAAATACATCACTACCAATTCTTTATGAATTTTTTACATCTGGGAATGCAGGCTCAAATCTCATTCTTGGCAATTTTCTTTGTTTACTCAAAAATTTAATTAAATCTTAACCAGTTGGAGTTTTCTTGTTGGTTTATTACGTGATGTTTCAAATAAAAGTCACAAGCACTTAAGGCAATCCCTCCACTTCCACTTTCCAGGTTGTACTGTAAGGCTGATCCCTGGCTCTATGGCATGTAGGATTGAGATTTTTTTCTGACTGCACCCCCCCCACCCAAACAAAAAATTGACAAATAGAGAGGCTGTCAGCATTTGGGCAAAACAGTTAAGTTGGTAAAGCACTCGTATGTGAATTCAACCGTTTTAATTCTGCTTCAGCCATTTAATTTTGAAGTACAACCCTCAACGAACATTGTGTGAAACTGTAATGTTTCTCTTCTTTTTATTTCTGTATGTTTTGCACAGGTTCATCACAAGAGACCTCTTTCAGTAAAGTCTTCCTATCATACATATGTGAGGAATACTCTCCATGGAGCTACTGAGTTGGATCACATGAGATGCCATTGTGCTTGAGTGTGTACATACATCATATACCTGTCTTGACTTATTTTGATGAATTTAAAGTTCATCAGCAATTAAGGACTGAACACATTTATAACAATTGTTTCCTCAAATCCTTCCAGCTGTATCGCAGATATTATTTCACAGATACATGAAAGTGCATCTTTAGACTCAAGAGGACTCTGAGCTTAAAACACATCCTTACTCTTTCACGCCATACAGTGATTGAGTTCTTGATTAGAGTCTTACTACTTAATTAAATCATGGCAGTTGTGCACTTGAGCAAAACAATAATTAACTAAATACATGTAAGTTCTGCTCAGAAAAAGGTTCTGGTTCCTTCGTCGTCACAATGTGGATTGAATCCCACTACTAATCATGATGATTGTGTTCTTGAGCTAAACACTAATTAGATGTACATTAAATGTTACTAAATTAAGTTTTGGGACCTACATGTAAGTCTTCAAAATGCAGGTTGGAAAGTTGTGCCTTGAGTATGATACATTCAAGAGTAATCCTCAAAAATAATATTATAATGCTTTGATACATCATTTATAATCAGTCAACTGCCCAGCCAAGGGTTCAGATAGTGTTATGAATGATGGCACTATTTCTAATAACCACGAATAATCACGGTATTAGATCTATCTAGTTTGAAAGTATGTTTACAAATTGTAATATACATGTAGATGGAATTATGCACTGCTAGAATCACTAGAAATAGTAGAATAGGTCCATACTCTCAGCTGTAATAGGTCCATACTCTCAGCTGTTCAGACTCCAGTTTGGTGTGTGTGGGGGGGTGGGGGTGATCAGAATGTAGACTTGTATCTTTTTATTCATGGTAGTTGTACTGGTTGTATCCTTTAAGGGCAAGATGCTTTAAGCATGGAACTTCTCTTCCTAAAAAGGCTGTACATACAGTGGAGAAGGTGGTAATTCAGACACTCCCTTATTTTACACAGAATCTTATTTCATTAGAGACACCGTTTTAAGTAAAAAGACAGTCAAGACATATTATGTGTGTATTAACTGATTATAATATAATAAACAATTTTGTTACAGTAATTTGTCATGTTTTTATGTGTTGTATACACACTGTTATTCCTTGTGAAGCTTGACTGCCTGGATGAGTCATCACAATGCGGATTGAAAACCTACTCATAATGGTTGTGCTTTATAACAATGCATGACTCCTTAGAATTAGTGTGTGCTTTACACAGATTTTTGATGCCTGAATTATCAAAATATTGGTTCAAATCCTACTAATCCTACTTGTTCAGACTGTATTGAGCAAACAACACCAACAGAGTAAATAGCATGCCTGGTACCTGACTAAGGAGTGGATTCAAATTCAAGTCCTGCTATTCAAAACAGTCATCGCATTTGGGCTCTCAAGCAAAACACCAATGCATAGAGTTAATAGTTTGTAATTCATACTCGAGTACTAGTGTCTGAATCATCAAAATGTGATTCAAATCAGATTTCATATGCCTTCTGTGGTTGTGTCCTTGAACATAAACACTGAATAGTTGGGAACGGTTAACACATCTGACTCAAATTCTAGTCCCTGGCTCACAATGTTAGTTCAAGTGTTACTACTCATGGCTTTCCTGGTAGCTCTGTTCATGAGCAAACACACCCAATCGGTGAAAACATGTCAACACATTTTTTGCCAATTTTTGTACTTCACTGAACGATTTACACTACAATGCTAGGATGTACTCTTTGAAAGATTATTTAGTACATGTACATGTAAACTGTCCATCTATGATTACGGTTTTTACAACATTTAAAAAATGAGTACTATTTCCACTAAGCAGAATAATGACAATATTAAAACCTTTTGATTACATGTTTATAACATTATGAAGGATAAACACTCCTAGCGTGAGATGAAAGGGACCTCAATTGTGACTGCTAGATGATGATGATGATGATGATGTTTATAAATTGTAAAAAAACCTTAGATTTCTGCACTTCATCAAAATCACTATGGGTCCACACTATCAGTATTTTAGATTCAAGTACTGGTGGGGATTCATCTGAATGTGAGTTGCAATGTTACTTTTCAGCAGAGATGGCACACATGCAGTAGTTCTCTTTATGGTCACCTTACTTTAGCATACAAACATCTCTCCTAAAATGGAGGACATGATAAAAATGGAGTGTACTTTTAGTGCCATAAAGGGATAATAACAATAATGCCATCTAGGAACATTTCTGTTGTACAATGACACAAATACACTTATTTTGTGCTAAAATGTTCTGTTCATGTTGCTCCTGCACCAACATACAGACAAATCTTTTACAAAAACAAAATTAAACTTGTACTATGAACGCCTAGTAATATAAAGTGTCTATTGTGCTGTAGTCAAGTACTATTTTGTTTTGGAGTATATGTAATTGGTTATTCTAAGAATGTAAATAAAAGACAGAATTGTTTAGAAAATGCAATGTTTTGTTGGTATATAATTTATATTACATTGAAATTTAGAATAACTGTCTTTTGGCATCATGGTTATTGCTATAACTTATAAGGAATTATCCATTGACAAGGCTGCTTCCTTAAAAATCAATTTCAAGTTAATTACCGTTATTTTTATTGTTATTCCCACTATCTTATTTCAATGGTTACATAGGTAGTGCAACAAACTCTTCATAATAGGTAGTGCAACAAACTCTTCATGGTTCATAGCTCTTTGGTTAGTTCGAATGTGGTGTTGCTACTACATGTATAATATGGTGGCGAGTCAATGTGCCCTTTGAATGTTCCATGGCCTAGTCTTATATGAATCTAATGCTGCAGTGCCTGCTTCAGCATGTCTACTCTTGTAACCAGCACCTTGCTGATAGATGGTATACAAAAGGATATTATAATATGCTGATATTGTAGTGTTTGATCCTGAAGTAGTGTCACAAGCAATTGTGGAAGAACAGACATATTGAAAAGTGACGCCGCTGCATTAAGGCCTACTACTAGTACAAAACACCTTAGTTGAAAGTCCCCCTGAGAACAAAACAATCAAGTTATGAGTTCTCTGTATTAACCACTCTTATGGCGGGCCGAAGTAACATTTATTACCATTAGCAAGGTGTTTAAAACAATTTAATGCTATTAACGATGTCTTTGGTGTATTTAAAGATATCTCTAAATGATTTAGAGATATTTCCAAATGATTTAAAGATATCTCCAAATGATTTAGAGATATCTCCAAATGATTTAGAGATATCTCCAAATGATTTAGAGAATCTCTAAATCGGGTTTTGATTTGCAACAGCATTAAGGTGTTGTTAAAATGTTGCTGGCAACATCGATGTGTGTAATCATCATGACTAACAAATTGGCAACATTATATACCTTGAGTGTGCACAAAACCGCTACCGATTTAGAGATATCTCTAAATGAATTAGAGATATCTTTAATTTATTTAGAGATATCTCTAAATCACTAAGAAATATCTCTAAATGATATAGAGATATCTCTAAATCATTTAGAGATATCTCTAAATCATTTAAAGATATCTCTTATTCATTTAGAGATATCTCTAAATCATTTAAAGATATCTCTAATTCATTTAGAGATATCTCTAATTCATTTAGAGATATCTCTAAATTATTTAGAGATATCACTCAATATTCTTCAATTATTTTTAAAGATGTTCCTAATGGTAATAAATGTTACTTCGGCCCGCCATAAAATTGGCAACATTATATACCTTGAGTGTGCACAAAACCGCTACCGATTTAGAGATATCTCTAAATCATTTAGAGATATCTCTAATTCATTTAGAGATATCTCTAAATCATTTAGAGATATCTCTAAATGATTTACAGATATCTCTAATTCATTTAGAGATATCTCTAAATGAATTAGAGATATCTCTAAATGAATTAGAGATATCTCTAAATGATTTAGAGATATCTCTAAATGATTTAGAGATATCTCTAAATGATTTAGAGATATCTCTAATTCATTTAGAGATATCTTTAAATCGTTGCCAAAAATGCTCTTACGTGTAGTACTTATTTAGAAACAAAATTCGTCTCTTCGACGAATGGGATAAATGTGAAATAAATTAGAGATATCTCTAAATAATTCAAGATATCTCTAAATATTTAAAGATATCTTTAAATATTTAGAGATATCTCTAAATAATTAGAGATATCTCTAAATAATCTTCAATTATTTTTAAAGATGTTCCTAATGGTAATAAATGTTACTTCGGCCCGCCATACACTCTCAAGGTGGGGGTATCATCAGGAACCACCCGACTCATTGTCGCCTTCTTTTTGTCAGTCTTTTTCATTAGAATGAGAAGGTCCTACTAGTATTTTAGTAAAGTAAAAAACACCTTGGTTGAAGGTCCCCCTGAGAACAAAACAATCAAGTTATGAGTTCTCTGTATTAACTGCTCTCAAGGTGGGGGTATCATCAGGAACCACCTGACTCATTGTCGCCTTCTTTTTGTCAGTCTTTTTCATTAGAATGAGAAGGTCCTACTAGTATTTTAGTAAAGTAAAAAACACTTTGGTTGAAGGTCCCCCTGAGAACAAAACAATCAAGTTATGAGTTCTCTGTATTAACCACTCTCAAGGTGGGGGTATCATCAGGAACCACCCGACTCATTGTCGCCTTCTTTTTGTCAGTGTTTTTCATTAGAATGAGAAGGTCCTACTAGTATTTTAGTAAAGTAAAAAACACCATGGTTGAAAGTCCCCCTGAGAACAAAACAATCAAGTTATGAGTTCTCTGTATTAACCACTCTCAAGGTGGGGGTATCATCAGGAACCACCTGACTCATTGTCACCTTCTTTTTGTCAGTGTTTTTCATTAGAATGAGAAGGTCCTACTAGTATTTTTTTTTAGTAAAGTAAAAAACACCTTGGTTGAAAGTCCCCCTGAGAACAAAACAATCAAGTTATGACTCGTTCTCTGTATTAACCACTCTCAAGGTGGGGGTATCATCAGGAACCACCCGACTCATTGTCGCCTTGTTTTTGCAGTCATCTTTTTTCATTAGAACGACAGGGTCGTACGTACTAATAAAGTAAAAAACACCTTATTTGCTTGTGAGTTTTGGGGGCCTAACACTACAGTACTGAGTGACTGTGACTGACATGACTGAGATTGAGAATAGGAATGGAATTAAAATGATTGTTAAACATAGGCCTAGGCCTACTTCCTGTAACATAACAGTTACACACAAGTCACAAGTGTTACAACATCATTAAAATTTACTTATTTAATTCCTCTCGAGAAAACGAAGTGATGTCGTCTGCTTACCTTCCCTCCATCTTGTTGTTACTGTCCGCCACTTTTAAATCACCCGCAAACGTCACCCCCTCGCAAGTAAGTAAATAATTTTCCTAAAACCAACGCTAAAAAATAAAAGTACGTTCGCCAAGCCGCGGTTGCCAACGTTGGCGGCGCACAACCCGTCACGCATTTTTTTTTTTTTTTTTTGGGGGGGGGGGGGGTTGGTTGCAAACGTTGGCACACCACCGGTGTCATAAGGTATATATCGTATAGACCGTATCGAACCCCTTTGTTGCCATTGATCTCTAATGACGTCATCATTCCAAAAAAAGTCGCGGTTTCATCTAATCACTGAGGTTCATGTTCATGATAAGTTTCAAGTTCATACAGGCTTTACTTTTAAAGACTAGCCCAGCGTCGTGAAAAAAAGTGTTGCGCGCGACTTGCATAAGACTGCCTGCAATGCACAAAGCCGGCCACGATGGGTTGTACAATCGAATCATAGAGCGCGTTGTGGTAGACTGCACATTACAGGCACACAGTACACACACACAGCCTACAGTTAGTCGTACTACACGGCATGTTTTTATGCAGTATGATTGGAGGTCAACACAAACGCGCGGTTTTACGACCGGAAGACAAGTTCAAAACGGTGTTATGTCTGTGCAAAAGTTTAAGCAGGCTAACCGATCTTCACACTGTCATTCAAATTTTGACAATATCATTAGCAGTTCTTGAGATATGATTTTTTGAAATTTTGAACTTCCGGTTTCGACCGGAAGTAAAGGTCAAATGAGGTCAAGTTGTGCACGACAATTAAAGGTCATTACAAGAACTTTTATGTTTTGAGAGAATCTCGTACGTAGCTTTTCTGGTTCTAAAGATATGAATTTTCTAATTATTAATGGTTTATTTAGCATAGTGACGTCATCAATGACGTCATCATTCTAAAAAAGTTGCAGTTTCATCTACTAACTATGGTTCATGTTCCTGATAAGTTTCAAGTTCATATAAGCTTTACTTTTGTTAAAAATCGACGGAGAAGGTTCGCTGATAAGAATACGAGGAAAAAACTAGACATAGAATTTTTGTTTATTACAAAAATACGGTGTTCGGTTGAACGTTACATAATGACGTAGTTCAAAAACATTGAACATAAAAAGATGAATTTGTATACAATGTTTGGTTTTTATAGTTAAACTTGTACCACACTTTGTAACAACTCCCGTTTCTTGACAAATGCCATCATTCCAAAAAAGTGGCGGTTTCATCTACTCACTATTGCCTATGTACACAGTAAGTTTTAAGTTTGTACAAGCTTTACTTTTGTTTAAAATTGCTGGAGAAGGTTCGCAGGGAAAGAAGAACGCGAGGAAAAAAAAGCCGTTACAATTAGTGTCGTAGCACCATTGATTTGAAACTTGTTACCAGAGGACGCTGTTTAATGTAATGACGTCATCAGTTTTAAACTTGAAAACGCAGAGTCCTTTACCTACTCACACACTGAAACCACTGTCCAAAGCTCGTTTTATACTGACCAAAGAA
Source organism: Marthasterias glacialis (assembly GCA_911728455.2). Classification (NCBI taxonomy): domain Eukaryota; kingdom Metazoa; phylum Echinodermata; class Asteroidea; order Forcipulatida; family Asteriidae; genus Marthasterias; species Marthasterias glacialis. The sequence continues at coordinate 22,373,154 of OU452220.1, forward strand.
CTAAAAAATAATGGCTTTATAACAATTCTTTCCTTCAACTTCCGGTTTGAACCGCAATACAAGGTCAAATTGGGGTCATTTCTTTGAGACATTTAAATAGTTTCCAAAAGACCTTTGCGATGATGTGTAGACTGTAAAAATCCATTGTGCACTTCAGGAGTTCTGATTTAATGAATAAACTTTGATTTATTGTAACTCAACATCTGATGACGTCATCATGACGTCATTGTTTTATTTCGCGTCTTCATATTGAGGTTCAAATATATGCACAGTTTCAAGGATCAGTTTAATTTCAATTTTGAGTTATTTATTTGGAGAAAATTTTGGAGGAATGAAACATTTAAAGCAACATAATGGTCTCTATGAGACACCGTATAACGCATGGTTTTGATTTTGTTTGATATATTAAAAGTGAAATCAAATAAAACCTTTAAATATGAATATGAAAATAATTAAAAAGAGCTTTATCATATGTATTTCATGGGGACTTCCGGTTTGGACAGGAAGCGAGGTCAACTCAAGTCACTAAGAATTATAAAGACCCGCTTACATTTATTGTAATTCGACTCCTGGAGGAGAAACAAGTTACCTTTTTGATTTTAACTGCCAGGAAAAACAATGTTTTCGTACTTTCCAAAGTGTTCCTTTTCCACGCAGTGCAATTGGCTGCCGCCAGGTTGTCTGTTCAAAATAGTATTCATATTGCCTTTTATCAAAACATTAACCCTTGCTGCCCTCCGTTTTGTTCGGCATCTATGCGGTGTCAATAAAATAAAGTGTGTATCGCTAGTGAACGTTGGTGGCGCTATAACAAATTAACGGTCTTATTTTGTAACATCACGAACACTGGTGTACTGTACAGTCAATCTGACATTTGACAGATTCAAATTCCGAGCTCATTATCTGTATTAAAAAGTTCCAAAGTTTATAAAAACTACCCCACTATAAACATCATAAACACAAGTGTGCACGGCTAAAGAAATACACGGACATTTTGAAAGGCGATGACTTTACTTTTAAACTTTACTTTTAAACAGTTTTACTCAGCGTATCCCGACAACTCTCGCGGGGGTAAAGTGCCTCTGGCCCCGCTGTTGCACACTTGTGACTCTCGTATGTAAGCACGTACGTGATCGGTACAGAACGAAAGACGATCATTTTGTCAATTGCATTTTCTCCACCATTATACATCAAACAACTCACGTGAGCATGTGATCATCTCAGTAAAGTCTCCTCTTCCTCTCCCTGTCACAATTAAGCAACCAGAATGACATAAAGGGAAACATTTCCACACTGAACTTGGCATGACGTAACAGTTTTTCTTTGCGTTGGCATTATTACACACACAGAACTTAACACACCGCAAAGTTCGATGAACTGTGACAAGACCAGGGCCCAATTTCAAAAAGCTGCTCAACAGCCAATTTTGTGCTTAACGGGCGTGTTAAACAGATTTTCTATTTCATAGCCTCTATTAAGCACGATTTTTTGCTTAGCGCGGTAAGCAACCAACAAACAGCCTTAAACACTCGTTTTTGTGCTTAAGCAAGTCATGTTGTGTCAAAATGGCCGCTATAATTTGGAGGAGAGTCACAATATTGTCATGATAATCAATGTAATTATCCTGTTAATAGACTAGTTTTATCGAAAGGCATGGCTGGAAAATTGCCCTGAATTACAGTAAAGACATGAATTTAACAACAGTCATATTTCATACGGTGTGAACGTTTTGCCAAAGCAAATCAAACTTGGGAAAATAACGGCGTTAACTTTGCAGTACTGTAGAATAGAATTTAGAAAGGGAACAGACATCATGACTGACACAATTTTTGTTATGACTCACCTTGATCTTTAAGATAAATAAGAAATATGACGAAAGAAATGTCCTTTGTGATCCATTCAGTATCACGGAGTCGTTAATTAGGGAATAACAGTGCGAGGACCCGGTCTTCACTGCTTGGTAATGACCGGGGTGGTGGCTGGCCGCTGTTAACGACCAAGCCGGAGGCGCGGTCGTTAACAGCGGCCAGCCACCACCCAAGGTCATTACCAAGCAGTGAAGACCGGGTCCTCGCACTGTTATTCCCATTAATAAATACCTTATTAACGAAATAAACGGCTAAAATCGTCCATTTTGTAACTTTTCTTTCTCGGCGATACTTTCTTGTTTTGTTAGCCGGTCTTTATATCGCCGTTAATACACCCCCACGTGATCACGTTTTGACCAATCAGAATCCACAAACTGTCCTAGGTATTTATTAATGTAAGTTAACTTTGTACTAATCCAGTCCCAGCAGTACTCTTAAAAATGTGCACAGCAACGGTAATGAAACATCATCGGCAGCTAGTTATTTTGTGTGTGAGGTACGCGTATATTGCACGTAAAAATGTGTACAAACACATTTTTACAATGTAATACAAAGTTTCATTTTGGCTGTATATCTCTTTATTATTATTCGAACCAAAGGGGGCGCTTTCTGACGTGACCCAATTCCATCAGAAAATTTTATAATTTCCATCGATAATTTCCTTTTTTGTTGATTTTTTAGCCACCGCTACTCCGTTGACTTCGTCCGCCATTTTATAAATTTTTCGATCGGAAGTATTTTTTGCTTAAGCAGACGGTACTTTTTTGTTGCGTGGGCAGTTTGTTTACGTGCTTAAGTTAGCAAACGCTGGTGAAATACGTTTACGCTTAGTAAGCAGAAAAATTTGCTTGCCGTTAAGCAGCTCTATGAAATTGGGCCCTGACTTGTTGCGTGTATGTATATACACAGCGTGCAGTAAAAGCCTAGAGTGCACACGCACGGGGTGCAATACAGTAAGGTAACTGTACAGACTCTATCGGCGATCGCGCTAAAAACGGCACGTTTCACCTTAATATAACTTCGTTATTCAACGGCCAATTTTATTCAAATTTCACAATTAGGCTTTTATAGTCGTTATTTATTACTAAAAAATTCAACATGTAGTTTGCTCAAAAAAAAATTGAAATAATTTTTTATTTATTTTTAAACTCGTCGTCGTAACAAACTGTAACATTTGATGACGTCGTCAATGTAATATTTTCAAAGGTCATAAACTACACTTTATTTCGTACACTAAAACCATGTCCAAATTCTGTTTCATATTGACTCCACAGCTTAAATTGTGACTTTTTAAGCATTTTTTGCTTCAACTTCCGGTTTGAACCGGAAGACAAGGTCAAATTGGGGTCATCTCTGTGAGACATTTAATTATTTTTTAAAGACCTTTCCGATGATGTATAGATTGTAAAAATCCATTGTGTACTTCAGGAGTTATGATTTTTTCAAATAATAAACTTTGATTTAACGTTATTCGACACCCGATGACGTCATCATGACGTCACTCAAACGGTTTCGTCTCCTTGCCATAAACTACCTATGTGTGAATTTTCAAGGTTATATGACCTTCGAAAGTGTGCAATTGAAAGTGGACAATCGCCAGTGAGAAGAAGAAGAAGAAGAAGTATTAAAAAAAAAACCGAACAAAAACAAGAGGTCTTCGGATCAGAGTCCGCACACCTAAAAAACTTAACAATAACAATAGGTTTTCGGCTCAATGCCGAACACCTAAAAAAAAAATAAAACTTAACAATAACTAGACATAGAATTTTTGTTTATTACAAAAATACGGTGTTCGGTTGAACGTTACATGATGACGTAGTTCAAAAATTTTGAACATAAAAAGATGAATTTGTATACAATGTTTGGTTTTTATAGTTAAACTTGTACCACACTTTGTAACAACTCCTGTTTCTTGACAAATGTCATCATTCCAAAAAAGTGGCGGTTTCATCTACTCACTATTGCCTATGTACACAGTAAGTTTTAAGTTAGTACAAGCTTTACTTTTGTTTAAAATTGCTGGAGAAGGTTCGCAGGGAAAGAAGAACACGAGGAAAAAAAAAACGTTACAATTAGTCACGTAGCACCATTGATTTGAAACTTGTTACCAGAGGACGCTGTTTAATGTAATGACGTCATCAGTTTTAAACTTGAAAACGCAGAGTCCTTTACCTACTCACACACTGAAACCACTGTCCAAAGCTCGTTTTATACTGACCAAAGAACTAAAAAAGAATGGCTTGATAACAATTCTTTCCTTCAACTTCCGGTTGGAACCGCAATACAAGGTCAAATTGGGGTCATTTCTTTGAGACATTTAAATTGTTTCCAAAAGACCTTTGCGATGATGTGTAGATTGTAAAAATCCATTGTGCACTTCAGGAGTTCTGATTTAATGAATAAACTTTGAATTATTGTAACTCAACATCTGATGACATCATCATGACGTCATGGTTTTATTTGGCGTCTTCATATTGAGGTTTAAGTATATGCACAGTTTCAAGGTTCAGTTTAATTTCAATTTTGAGTTATTTATTTGAAGAAAATTTTGGAGGAATTAACATTTAAAGCAACATAATGGTTTCTATGAGACACCGTATAACACATGGTTTTGATTTTGTTTGATATATTGAAAGTGAAATCAAATAAAACCTTTAAATATGAATATGAAAATAATTAAAAAGAGCTTTATCATATGTATTTCATGGTGACTTCTGGTTTGGGCAGGAAGCGAGGTCAACTCAGGTCACTAAGAATTATAAAGAACCGCATACATTTATTGTAACTCGACTCCTGGAGGAAAAACAAGTTACCTTTAACATTTATTGTAACTCGACTCCTGGAGGAAAAACAAGTTACCTTTTTGGTTTTAACTGCCAGGAAAAACAATGTTTTCGTGCTTTCCAAAGTGTCCCTTTTCCACGCCGTGCAATTGGCTGCCGCCAGGTTGTGTGTTCAAAATAGTATTCATATTGCCTTTTATCAAAACATTAACCCTTGCTGCCCTCCGTTTTGTTCGGCATCTATGCGGTGTCAATAAAACAAAGTGTGTATCGCTAGTGAACGTTGGTGGCGCTATATCAAATTAACGGTCTTATTTTGTAACATCACGAACACTGGTGTACTGTACAGTCAATCTGACATTTGACAGATTCAAAATTCTGAGCTCATTATCTGTATTAAAAAGTTCCAAAGTTTTATAAAAACTACCCCACTTTGATAAACATCATAAACACAAGTGTGCACGGCTAAAGAAATACACGGACATTTTGAAAGGCGAGGACTTTACTTTTAAACTTTACTTTTAAACAGTTTTACTCAGCGTATCCCGACAACAACTCTCGCGGGGTTAAAGTGCCTCTGGCCCCGCTGTTGCACATTGTGACTCTCGTATGTAAGCACGTACGTGATCGGTATATTGTATAGAACGAAAGACGATCATTTTGTCAATTGCATTTTCTCCACCATTATACATCAAACAACTCACGTGAGCATGTGATCGTCTCAGTAAAGTCTCCTCTTCCTCTCCCTGTCACAATTAAGCCACCAGAATGACATAAAGGGAAACATTTCCACACTGAACTTGCCATGACTTGCATGTTTTTCTTTGCGTCGCCATTATTACACACACACACATTCTTTTTAACACCGAGTTGTGGGGACTCCCTATTGTTGTTCTATTGTCCCTTTTCTATTGAATTACCTTGTGGGGACAGGGTTTGACAAAGAAAAATGTTGTGGGGACCTTTGTTCCATTGTATAAATGTCCCCATAACAGTGTGTGTGCCTACCCACACACACACACACACACACACACACACACACACACGCAGAACTTAACAACACACGGCAAAGTTCGATGAACTGTGACAAGACCTGACTTGTCGCGTGTAGGTATATACACAGCATGCAGTAAAACCCTAGAGTGCACACGCACGGGGTGCAATACATTGAGGGAACTGTACAGACTTTATCGCCGATCGCGCTAAAAACGGCACTTTTCACCTTAATATAACTTCGTTATGCAACGGCCAATTTTGTTCAAATTTCACAATTAGGCTTTTATAGTCGTTATCTATTACCAAAAAATTCAACACGTAGTTTGCTCAAAAAAATAAAATTGAAATAAAAAAAAAATATTTTCAAACTCGTCGTCGTAACAAACTGTAACATTTGATGACGTCATCAATGTAATATTTTCAAAGGTCATAAACTACATTCAAATGAGGTCACACATTGTAAACATTTATAGAATCGTCGAAGGGCCTTAAAATTAAGTTATTATATTAATACACAAAATAATATTATTCAGATACGATTTTTTATAAAACAAACTACTACTTCCGGTTTCGACCGGAAGTAAAGGTCAAATGGGGTCACACCCTGTGTAAGATTTGTTTAATACTTCATGACCTTTCATATGGTGTAAAGATCATGTATGTAGCATATCTGATTCTGGAGATATGAGTATTTTAATAAAAAACTTCAATTTGATATAATGACGTCATCGATGACGTCATCATTCCAAATTTTGTTCTTTGTCATGTACACGCTTTGGTCTAAGTACGTGGTAAGTTTCAAGTCTGTACATGCTCTATTTTTTGAGATAGCAAAATAATTTTTTTTTCGACCTCGTGTACCATTTTCGTTGTGACGTAGCTATGACGTCACACATCATATTTTTAGAATGTTCTTGAGTTAAAGAACATATTATGCATTGAACATTTTTTCATATTTTCATTCACTTAGGCTCTAGAGCCCAAAATAACATGATTTGTTACTTTAACTTCCGGTTTCGACCGGAAGTGAAGGTCAAATGGGGTCACGTTGTGCACCGCATTTGTAGATCTTTATAAGAGGTTTCATGTAAAAAAAGAATCTTGAACGTAGCTCTTTTGGTTTTGCAGATATGATTTTTCAAATTATTTAAGGTTTATTTAACGTTTATTTAACGTAATGACGTCATCAATGACGTCACCATTCCCAAAAAGTTGCGGTGCCGTCTACTCACCGAGGTTGATGTTCATGAGAAGTTTCAAGTTCATACAAGTTTCAGTTTTTCTCAAAATTGGCAGAGAAGGTTCGCAGGGAAAGAAGAACACGAGGAACTAGACATAGAATTTTTGTTTATTACAAAAATACGGTGTTCGGTTGAACGTTACATAATGACGTAGTTCAAAAGATGAATTTGTATACAATGTTTGGTTTTTATAGTTAAACTTGTACCACACTTTGTAACAACTCCCGTTTCTTGACAAATGTTATCATTCCAAAAAAGTGGCGGTTTCATCTACTGACTATTGCCTATGTACACAGTAAGTTTTAAGTTTGTACAAGCTTTACTTTTGTTTAAAATTGCTGGAGAAGGTTCGCAGGGAAAGAAGAACACGAGGAGAAAAAAAAGCCGTTACAATTAGTGTCGTAGCACCATTGATTTGAAACTTGTTACCAGAGGACGCTGTTTAATGTAATGACGTCATCAGTTTTAAACTTGAAAACGCAGAGTCCTTTACCTACTCACACACTGAAACCACTGTCCAAAGCTCGTTCTATACTGACCAAAGAACTAAAAAAGAATGGCTTTATAACAATTCTTTCCTTCAACTTCCGGTTGGAACCGCAATACAAGGTCAAATTGGGGTCATTTCTTTGAGACATTTAAATTGTTTCCAAAAGACCTTTGCGATGATGTGTAGAATGTAAAAATCCATTGTGCACTTCAGGAGTTCTGATTTAATGAATAAACTTTGATTTATTGTAACTCAACATCTGATGACATCATCATGACGTCATTGTTTTATTTCGCGTCTTCATATTGAGGTTCAAGTATATGCACAGTTTCAAGGTTCAGTTTAATTTCAATTTTGAGTTATTTGTTTTCAGAAAATTTTGGAGGAATTAACATTTAAAGCAACATAATGGTCTCTATGAGACACCGTATAACACATGGTTTTGATTTTGTTTGATATATTGAAAGTGAAATCAAATAAAACCTTTAAATATGAATATGAAAATAATTAAAAAGAGCTTTATCATATGTATTTCATGGGGATTTCCGGTTTGGGCAGGAAGCGAGGTCAACTCAGGTCACTAAGAATTATAAAGAACCGCATACATTTATTGTAACTCGACTCCTGGAGGAAAAACAAGTTACCTTTTTGGTTTTAACTGCCAGGAAAAACAATGTTTTCGTGCTTTCCAAAGTGTTCCTTTTCCGAGTCGTGCAATTGGCTGCCGCCAGGTTGTGTGTTCAAAATAGTATTCATATTGCCTTTTATCAAAACATTAACCCTTGCTGCCCTCCGCTTTGTTCGGCATCTATGCGGTGTCAATAAAACAAAGTGTGTATCGCTAGTGAACGTTGGTGGCGCTATATCAAATTAACGGTCTTATTTTGTAACATCACGAACACTGGTGTACTGTACAGTCAATCTGACATTTGACAGATTCAAATTCCGAGCTCATTGTCTGTATTAAAAAGTTCGAAAGTTTTATAAAAACTACCCCACTTTGATAAACATCATAAACACAAGTGTGCACGGCTAAAGAAATACACGGACATTTTGAAAGGCGAGGACTTTACTTTTAAACTTTACTTTTAAACAGTTTTACTCAGCGTATCCCGACAACAACTCTCGCGGGGTTAAAGTGCCTCTGGCCCCGCTGTTGCACATTGTGACTCTCGTATGTAAGCACGTACGTGATCGGTATATTGTATAGAACGAAAGACGATCATTTTGTCAATTGCATTTTCTCCACCATTATACATCAAACAACTCACGTGAGCATGTGATCGTCTCAGTAAAGTCTCCTCTTCCTCTCCCTGTCACAATTAAGCCACCAGAATGACATAAAGGGAAACATTTCCACACTGAACTTGCCATGACTTGCATGTTTTTCTTTGCGTCGCCATTATTACACACACACACATTCTTTTTAACACTGAGTTGTGGGACTCCCTATTGTTGTTCTATTGTCCCTTTTCTATTGAATTACCTTGTGGGGACAGGGTTTGACAAAGAAAAATGTTGTGGGGACCTTTGTTCCATTGTATAAATGTCCCCATAACAGTGTGTGTGCCTACCCACACACACACACACACACACACACACACACACACACACGCAGAACTTAACAACACACCGCAAAGTTCGATGAACTGTGACAAGACCTGACTTGTCGCGTGTAGGTATATACACAGCATGCAGTAAAACCCTAGAGTGCACACGCACGGGGTGCAATACATTGAGGGAACTGTACAGACTTTATCGCCGATCGCGCTAAAAACGGCACTTTTCACTATAATATAACTTCGTTATGCAATGACCAATTTTGTTCAAATTTCACAATTAGGCTTTTATAGTCGTTATCTATTACCAAAAAATTCAACACGTAGTTTGCTCAAAAAAATAAAATTGAAATAAAAAAAAATTATTTTCAAACTCGTCGTCGTAACAAACTGTAACATTTGATGACGTCATCAATGTAATATTTTCAAAGGTCATAAACTACATTCAAATGAGGTCACACATTGTAAACATTTATAGAATCGTCGAAGGGCCTTAAAATTAAGTTATTATATTAATACACAAAATAATATTATTCAGATACGATTTTTTATAAAACAAACTACTACTTCCGGTTTCGACCGGAAGTAAAGGTCAAATGGGGTCACACCCTGTGTAAGATTTGTTTAATACTTCATGACCTTTCATATGGTGTAAAGATCATGTATGTAGCATATCTGATTCTGGAGATATGAGTATTTTAATAAAAAACTTCAATTTGATATAATGACGTCATCGATGACGTCATCATTCCAAATTTTGTTCTTTGTCATGTACACGCTTTGGTCTAAGTACGTGGTAAGTTTCAAGTCTGTACATGCTCTATTTTTTGAGATAGCAAAATAAATTTTTTTTCGACCTCGTGTACCATTTTCGTTGTGACGTAGCTATGACGTCACACATCATATTTTTAGAATGCTCTTGAGTTAAAGAACATATTATGCATTGAACATTTTTTCATATTTTCATTCACTTAGGCTCTAGAGCCCAAAATAACATGATTTGTTACTCTAACTTCCGGTTTCGACCGGAAGTGAAGGTCAAATGGGGTCACGTTGTGCACCGCATTTGTAGATCTTTATAAGAGGTTTCATGTAAAAAAAGAATCTTGAACGTAGCTCTTTTGGTTTTGCAGATATGATTTTTCAAATTATTTAAGGTTTATTTAACGTTTATTTAACGTAATGACGTCATCAATGACGTCACCATTCCCAAAAAGTTGCGGTGCCGTCTACTCACCGAGGTTGATGTTCATGAGAAGTTTCAAGTTCATACAAGTTTCAGTTTTTCTCAAAATTGGCGGAGAAGGTTCGCAGGGAAAGAAGAACACGAGGAACTAGACATAGAATTTTTGTTTATTACAAAAATACGGTGTTCGGTTGAACGTTACATAATGACGTAGTTCAAAAGATGAATTTGTATACAATGTTTGGTTTTTGTAGTTAAACTTGTACCACACTTTGTAACAACTCCCGTTTCTTGACAAATGTCATCATTCCAAAAAAGTGGCGGTTTCATCTACTGACTATTGCCTATGTACACAGTAAGTTTTAAGTTTGTACAAGCTTTACTTTTGTTTAAAATTGCTGGAGAAGGTTCGCAGGGAAAGAAGAACACGAGGAGAAAAAAAAAGCCGTTACAATTAGTGTCGTAGCACCATTGATTTGAAACTTGTTACCAGAGGACGCTGTTTAATGTAATGACGTCATCAGTTTTAAACTTGAAAACGCAGAGTCCTTTACCTACTCACACACTGAAACCACTGTCCAAAGCTCGTTTTATACTGACCAAAGAACTAAAAAAGAATGGCTTTATAACAATTCTTTCCTTCAACTTCCGGTTGGAACCGCAATACAAGGTCAAATTGGGGTAATTTCTTTGAGACATTTAAATTGTTTCCAAAAGACCTTTGCGATGATGTGTAGAATGTAAAAATCCATTGTGCACTTCAGGAGTTCTGATTTAATGAATAAACTTTGATTTATTGTAACTCAACATCTGATGACATCATCATGACGTCATTGTTTTATTTCGCGTCTTCATATTGAGGTTCAAGTATATGCACAGTTTCAAGGTTCAGTTTAATTTCAATTTTGAGTTATTTATTTGAAGAAAATTTTGGAGGAATTAACATTTAAAGCAACATAATGGTCTCTATGAGACACCGTATAACACATGGTTTTGATTTTGTTTGATATATTGAAAGTGAAATCAAATAAAACCTTTAAATATGAATATGAAAATAATTAAAAAGCGCTTTATCATATGTATTTCATGGGGATTTCAGGTTTGGGCAGGAAGCGAGGTCAACTCAGGTCACTAAGAATTATAAAGAACCGCATACATTTATTGTAACTCGACTCCTGGAGGAAAAACAAGTTACCTTTTTGGTTTTAACTGCCAGGAAAAACAATGTTTTCGTGCTTTCCAAAGTGTTCCTTTTCCGAGTCGTGCAATTGGCTGCCGCCAGGTTGTATGTTCAAAATAGTATTCATATTGCCTTTTATCAAAACATTAACCCTTGCTGCCCTCCGCTTTGTTCGGCATCTATGCGGTGTCAATAAAACAAAGTGTGTATCGCTAGTGAACGTTGGTGGCGCTATATCAAATTAACGGTCTTATTTTGTAACATCACGAACACTGGTGTACTGTACAGTCAATCTGACATTTGACAGATTCAAATTCCGAGCTCATTATCTGTATTAAAAAGTTCCAAAGTTTTATAAAAACTACCCCACTTTGATAAACATCATAAACACAAGTGTGCACGGCTAAAGAAATACACGGACATTTTGAAAGGCGAGGACTTTACTTTTAAACTTTACTTTTAAACAGTTTTACTCAGCGTATCCCGACAACAACTCTCGCGGGGTTAAAGTGCCTCTGGCCCCGCTGTTGCACATTGTGACTCTCGTATGTAAGCACGTACGTGATCGGTATATTGTATAGAACGAAAGACGATCATTTTGTCAATTGCATTTTCTCCACCATTATACATCAAACAACTCACGTGAGCATGTGATCGTCTCAGTAAAGTCTCCTCTTCCTCTCCCTGTCACAATTAAGCCACCAGAATGACATAAAGGGAAACATTTCCACACTGAACTTGCCATGACTTGCATGTTTTTCTTTGCGTCGCCATTATTACACACACACACATTCTTTTTAACACCGAGTTGTGGGGACTCCCTATTGTTGTTCTATTGTCCCTTTTCTATTGAATTACCTTGTGGGGACAGGGTTTGACAAAGAAAAATGTTGTGGGGACCTTTGTTCCATTGTATAAATGTCCCCATAACAGTGTGTGTGCCTACCCACACACACACACACACACACACACACACACACGCAGAACTTAACAACACAGCAAAGTTCGATGAACTGTGACAAGACCTGACTTGTCGCGTGTAGGTATATACACAGCATGCAGTAAAACCCTAGAGTGCACACGCACGGGGTGCAATACATTGAGGGAACTGTACAGACTTTATCGCCGATCGCGCTAAAAACGGCACTTTTCACTATAATATAACTTCGTTATGCAACGGCCAATTTTGTTCAAATTTCACAATTAGGCTTTTATAGTCGTTATCTATTACCAAAAAATTCAACACGTAGTTTGCTCAAAAAAATAAAATTGAAATAAAAAAAAATTATTTTCAAACTCGTCGTCGTAACAAACTGTAACATTTGATGACGTCATCAATGTAATATTTTCAAAGGTCATAAACTACATTCAAATGAGGTCACACATTGTAAACATTTATAGAATCGTCGAAGGGCCTTAAAATTAAGTTATTATATTAATACACAAAATAATATTATTCAGATACGATTTTTTATAAAACAAACTACTACTTCCGGTTTCGACCGGAAGTAAAGGTCAAATGGGGTCACACCCTGTGTAAGATTTGTTTAATACTTCATGACCTTTCATATGGTGTAAAGATCATGTATGTAGCATATCTGATTCTGGAGATATGAGTATTTTAATAAAAAACTTCAATTTGATATAATGACGTCATCGATGACGTCATCATTCCAAATTTTGTTCTTTGTCATGTACACGCTTTGGTCTAAGTACGTGGTAAGTTTCAAGTCCGTACATGCTCTATTTTTTGAGATAGCAAAATAATTTTTTTTTTGACCTCTAGTACCATTTTCGTTGTGACGTAGCTATGACGTCACATATCATATTTTTAGAATGCTCTTGAGTTTAAAAAAATATTATGCATTGAACATTTTTTAATATTTTCATTCACTTAGGCTCTAGAGCCCAAAATAACATGATTTGTTACTTTAACTTCCGGTTTCGACCGGAAGTAAAGGTCAAATGGGGTCACATTGTGCACCGCATTTGTAGATCTTTATAAGAGGTTTCATGTAAAAAAAGAATCTTGAACGTAGCTCTTTTGGTTTTGAAGATATGATTTTTCAAATTATTTAAGGTTTATTTAACGTTTATTTAACGTAATGACGTCATCAATGACGTCACCATTCCCAAAAAGATGCGGTGCCGTCTACTCACCGAGGTTGATGTTCATGAGAAGTTTCAAGTTCATACAAGTTTCAGTTTTTCTCAAAATTGGCGGAGAAGGTTCGCAGGGAAAGAAGAACACGAGGAAACTAGACATAGAATTTTTGTTTATTACAAAAATACGGTGTTCGGTTGAACGTTACATGATGACGTAGTTCAAAAACATTGAACATAAAAAGATGAATTTGTATACAATGTTTGGTTTTCATAGTTAAACTTGTACCACACTTTGTAACAACTCCCGTTTCTTGACAAATGTCATCATTCCAAAAAAGTGGCGGTTTCATCTACTCACTATTGCCTATGTATACAGTAAGTTTTAAGTTTGTACAAGCTTTACTTTTGTTTAAAATTGCTGGAGAAGGTTCGCAGGGAAAGAACACGAGGGAAAAAAAAGCCGTTACAATTAGTGTCGTAGCACCATTGATTTGAAACTTGTTACCAGAGGACGCTGTTTAATGTAATGACGTCATCAGTTTTAAACTTGAAAACGCAGAGTCCTTTACCTACTCACACACTGAAACCACTGTCCAAAGCTCGTTTTATACTGACCAAAGAACTAAAAAAGAATGGCTTTATAACAATTCTTTCCTTCAACTTCCGGTTGGAACCGCAATACAAGGTCAAATTGGGGTCATTTCTTTGAGACATTTAAATTGTTTCCAAAAGACCTTTGCGATGATGTGTAGATTGTAAAAATCCATTGTGCACTTCAGGAGTTCTGATTTAATGACTAAACTTTGATTTATTGTAACTCAACATCTGATGACATCATCATGACGTCATTGTTTTATTTCGCGTCTTCATATTGAGGTTCAAGTATATGCACAGTTTCAAGGTTCAGTTTAATTTCAATTTTGAGTTATTTATTTGAAGAAAATTTTGGAGGAATTAACATTTAAAGCAACATAATGGTCTCTATGAGACACCGTATAACACATGGTTTTGATTTTGTTTGATATATTGAAAGTGAAATCAAATAAAACCTTTAAATATGAATATGAAAATAATTAAAAAGAGCTTTATCATATGTATTTCATGGGGACTTCAGGTTTGGGCAGGAAGCGAGGTCAACTCAGGTCACTAAGAATTATAAAGAACCGCATACATTTATTGTAACTCGACTCCTGGAGGAAAAACAAGTTACCTTTTTGGTTTTAACTGCCAGGAAAAACAATGTTTTCGTGCTTTCCAAAGTGTTCCTTTTCCACGCCGTGCAATTGGCTGCCGCCAGGTTGTGTGTTCAAAATAGTATTCATATTGCCTTTTATCAAAACATTAACCCTTGCTGCCTCTCCGTTTTGTTCAGCATCTATGCGGTGTCAATAAAACAAAGTGTGTATCGCTAGTGACGTTGGTGGCGCTATATCAAATTAACGGTCTTATTTTGTAACACCACGAACACTGGTGTACTGTACAGTCAATCTGACATTTGACAGATTCAAATTCCGAGCTCATTATCTGTATTAAAAGGTTCCAAAGTTTTATAAAAACTAACCCACTTTGATAAACATCATAAACACAAGTGTGCACGGCTAAAGAAATACACGGACATTTTGAAAGGCGATGACTTTACTTTTCAACTTTACTTTTAAACAGTTTTACTCAGCGTATCCCGACAACAACTCTCGCGGGGGTAAAGTGCCTCTGGCCCCGCTGTTGCACATTGTGACTCTCGTATGTAAGCACGTATGTGATCAGTATAAATAGAACGAAAGACGATCATTTTGTCAATTGCATTTTCTCCACCATTATACATCAAACAACTCACGTGAGCATGTGATCGTCTCAGTAAAGTCTCCTCTTCCTCTCCCTGTCACAATTAAGCCACCAGAATGACATAAAGGGAAACATTTCCACACTGAACTTGGCATGACTTACATGTTTTTCTTTGCGTCGCCATTATTACACACACACACACACACACACACACGGAGAACTTAACAACACACAGCAAAGTTCGATGAACTGTGACAAGACCTGACTTGTCGCGTGTAGGTATATACACAGCATGCAGTAAAAGCCTAGAGTGCACACGCACGGGGTGCAATACATTGAGGGAACTGTACAGACTTTATCGCCGATCGCGCTAAAAACGGCACTTTTCACCTTAATATAACTTCGTTATGCAACGGCCAATTTTGTTCAAATTTCACAATTAGGCTTTTATAGTCGTTATCTATTACCAAAAATTTTTACACGTAGTTTGCTCAAAAAAAAAAAAAAAAAAAAAAAAAAAAATTTTAAACTCGTCGTCGTAACAAACTGTAACATTTGATGACGTCATCAATGTAACATTTTC
This sequence comes from Marthasterias glacialis, assembly GCA_911728455.2. NCBI lineage: Eukaryota > Metazoa > Echinodermata > Asteroidea > Forcipulatida > Asteriidae > Marthasterias > Marthasterias glacialis. The sequence continues at coordinate 22,388,928 of OU452220.1, forward strand.
AAAGGTCATAAACAACATTCAAATGAGGTCACACATTGTAAACATTTGTAGAATCGTCGAAGGGCCTTAAAATTAAGTTATTATATTAATACACAAAATAATATTATTCAGATACAATTTATAAAACAAACTACTACTTCCGGTTTCGACCGGAAGTAAAGGTCAAATGGGGTCACACCCTGTGTAAGATTTGTTTAATACTTCATGACCTTTCATATGGTGTAAAGATCATGTATGTAGCATATCTGATTCTGGAGATATGAGTATTTTAATAAAAAACTTCAATTTAATATAATGACGTCATCGATGACGTCATCATTCCAAATTTTGTTCTTTGTCATGTACACGCTTTGGTCTAAGTACGTGGTAAGTTTCAAGTCCGTACATGCTCTATTTTTTGAGATAGCAAAATAATTTTTTTTTCGACCTTGTGTACCATTTTCGTTGTGACGTAGCTATGACGTCACACATCATATTTTTAGAATGCTCTTGAGTTAAAGAAAATATTATGCATTGAACATTTTTTCATATTTTCATGCACTTAGGCTCTAGAGCCCAAAATAACATGATTTGTTACTTTAACTTCCGGTTTCGACCGGAAGTAAAGGTCAAATGGGGTCACGTTGTGCACCGCATTTGTAGATTTTTATAAGAGGTTTCATGTAAAAAAAGAATCTTGAACGTAGCTGTTTTGGTTTTGAAGATATGATTTTTCAAATTATTTAAGGTTTTTTTAACGTTTATTTAACGTAATGACGTCATCAATGACGTCACCATTCCCAAAAAGTGGCGGTGCCGTCTACTCACCGAGGTTGATGTTCATGAGAAGTTTCAAGTTCATACAAGTTTCAGTTTTTTTCTAAATTGAGGGAGAAGGTTCGCAGGGAAAGAAGAACACGAGGAAAAAAAAAAAAAACCAAACAAACAAAAAAAACAGAACAATAACAATAGTTGTTCGGCTGTTGGCCGAACACCTAAAAAAAAACCTAGAGATTGAGAGTTTGTGAACAAACTCACGGTGTTCGGCTGGAACGTAATAAAGTGATTGCGTCATTGAAAACAAGGTCAATATTGTATGCTGTGCTGATGGGCAAAATTTTTATTTGTACCTTGTGTTGATCTTTAGGCATGAAGGTCAGTCATATGAAACTCCAACTTCCGGTTTTGACATGAACTATGGTTCAAATGGGGTCACACTCTGGGATAGTTGTACAGTATTTCAAGGGCTTGCATATGGAGCAAATATCTCGTGTGTAACTTTTATGATCCCCAAATGATTTTTTTAAACATTAAACGTTGATTTAATATGACTTCATCAATGATGTCATAATCCGAAAATAATCCAGTTTCATCTACACAGTAATGTCTAAGGCAACAGTAAGTTTCAAGTCTGTATCACGTTCAGTTGATGAATTATGAATTTACTATCTGTGACATTTCAACATCCGTTTCAACCGGAAGTAAGGGTCAAATGGGGTCACATCTTCAACACAATTTTAGAAATGTTAACGAGCTTTCAGATGAAGTAATGATTATTAATGAATTCTGTTTTGTTATTGAAACAAAATCTTTTTGAAAAAAAATTTCAACTTCCTGTTTCGACCGGAAGTCAAGGTCAAATGGGGTCACAAACTGTGTAAGATGTGCAGAGTAATTGAAGAGCTTTTGTATGGCGCAAATATCTTGTATGTATCATTTACGGTTCTTCAGATATGAATTTTTTTATACTTAAACTTCAACTTCCGGTTTCAACCGGAAGTCAAGGTCAAATGGGGTCACACTTTCTGTAAAACATGTAGACTGGTTAAAGTGTTTTCAGATGAAGTAATGGTTATTACTATAGCCTGTTTTTTATTGAAATATGATTTATTTGGAAAAATGACATATTAACTTCCGGTTTCGACCGGAAGTCAAGGTCAAATGGGGTCACACACTGTAAGATTTGTAGAGTAATCAAAAAGCTTTCATATGGTGCAAAGATCTTGTATGTAACATAAACGGTTCTTCAGATATGGATTTTTTTAATATTAAACGTTGATTTAATATAATGACGCAATCAATGACGTCATCTTTTACGGCCGGAAGACATTGTCAAACTGGTATTATGTCTGTACAAAAGTTTAAGCAGGCTAACCGATCTTCAAACTGTCATTCAAATTTTGACAATATCATTAGCAGTTCTTGAGATATGATTTTTTGAAATTTTGAACTTCCGGTTTCGACCGGAAGTAAAGGTCAAATGAGGTCAAGTTGTGCACGACAATTAAAGGTCATTACAAGAACTTTTATGTTTTGAAGGAATCTCGTACGTAGCTTTTCTGGTTCTCAAGATATGAATTTTCTAATTATTAATGGTTTATTTAGCATAATGACGTCATCAATGACGTCATCATTCTAAAAAAGTTGCGGTTTCATCTAGTAACTATGGTTCATGTTCCTGATAAGTTTCAAGTTCATATAAGCTTTACTTTTGTTAAAAATCGACGGAGAAGGTTCGCTGATAAGAATACGAGGAAAAACTAGACATAGAATTTTTGTTAATTACAAAAATACGGTGTTCGGTTGAACGTTACATGATGACGTAGTTCAAAAACATTGAACATAAAAAGATGAATTTGTATACAATGTTTGGTTTTATAGTTAAACTTGTACCACATTTTGTAACAACTCTCGTTTCTTGACAAATGTTTGTGCTTTTGTTACATTGGCATCCGGTTTTTTGGTTTTATTTTGCACCTCAAAGCCCTTTAAAAATGTCACTCATCTGGCACGGGATATTGTACATACAGATTTTGCAATGCCAGTTGTACTATATTATTTCAATTATTTATTTGTATTTTCTTGTTTAACCTGAAGTCAAGGTTAAATGGTTACGTTGAATGTTGTGTATGTCGTTTCTTAAGTTTCTTAAGTTATTACTAGCAAAAATTAAAAATTCAAATGTGTGGTTGAGAAGTTATTTTTTGTTGAAAAATTTAATTTCAACTTCTTGTTTGAACAAGAAGCAAAGTTTGTACTTGCGTAGATGTTGATTTTCCACTCACTATTCCCAACAGCGTCTCTTTTGTTGGACCAAAGAGAGCGGTGTTGGGAATTCCCCAAAGTTCGCGGCATATGATTTGACAAATTCTAATCTTTGATTTCTTGTAATTTAATGCCACATGACGTCATTATAATGTTATTAGGTCTGTGGTGAAATGATACCAAGGTGCAACTATATCTGTTGAGTTTCAACGTTCAATCAATCTCAATCTTAAGGTCGAAAGTTGTTCTATTATGAAAAAACGAAGACAAGTTTTGACTTAGGGTAATGACCCAGAAGTTAAGGTTGTACGCTTTTGACGTTTACTTTTTAAACGTGTTCAAGTCTTTATCTATCCAATGCCGAAGTATAAACATCATCATAGTTTTATATTTGTTGAGATTCAGCAACCAGCAAATGGTAGTTTTTCAACGTTAAAAACCAAAAAGTGGCAGTTTCATGTATACTATTTATTGCTTACGTTATAGTAAGTTTTAAAAATGTACATACCAAAGGGTTATTCTCCATCAAATGTTCCAGGTTGAGAGTCAACAACTCACTTAGCAGATTTTTTGAAAATCAATCCGTATATTTCACGAAAAGCGATATTACAAGTACAATAGCGCCACCAATAGCTGTAGGCTTCTTGTTGGGCTGGAAGAATAGGGCAAAGGTCACGTTTTTGATCACACCGTGCACAAATGTGTGTGGGCATGTTTGACTGTATGCTGTGAGGACAACAATAGGGACAATAGGTCCTCATTAGTCAGTTCTTTGTTTTCATGGGTCCTCGGACGCCATTTGTGTACAAAATCAATGGAGATTGCTTCAATACAGGAACAATGGAAATAACAATAGAAGTCCTCGGACATGATGGTGATTCACGACTGTGTGTGTGTGTGTGTGCGTGGGTGATGGGCAAGTTCTCACGTGCATGTGTGATCATTTGGGCGTACTAATGCAAGGTAGAACAATTTTTTGTTTTAATTAAGGTTGAAAAAGTTGCGAAAAGCAAATGATTATTTCTATTAGTAGTAGTAGTAGTAGTAGTAGTATTTTTATATATAAATATAAATATATATATATATATATATATATATATTGATCAATGATCACACATGCACGTATATATATATATATATATATATATATTGTTTTATTTATTTATTTATTTAGTTATTTATTTATTTATTTATTTATTTATTTTTTTTGGGGGGGTATAATTTTAATATAATTGGAGGAGATATAGTCATGGTATACATAACATAGTCTAGTCTAGATAGTAGATGTCAGTGTCATGACTGTGGTGGTTGTGAAAAGTTACATGGGTTTTAGCTTTTTTGAATAAGAGTAAAGACTAGTAAGAGTTTTATAATAAATTGATCAGAATAATCTGACTGCACGTTCCTGACTATGATCTGACAATTGTGGACAAGGTCGAGGTAGTTGATATTTGGGTATGTAGTTTTGATTGATGAAAAAGTGGGTCAATACATTCGTTATCAGTGGTAATAAATAATATAAGTATTAAAATTATGTTGATCAATCTTGTTCAAAAATATAGAACATTATTGATTGGTCAATTTGACCTTTTGACTATTTGTCTCATAATACAACATTCCATTTGTTTTGTTTTACAGTGTTTGACTATAAATAATGTTATTGATAATTTTGTGAAATTTTATCTCACACTTTGCAGTTGTTCAAAAATTACATCATTGGATCATAGTAGGAGTGTGTAAGTGGACAGTTTACTGCATAATATTCATGGGTGAGCCATGTGTGTAAGTATGAACCCATTTTAACATTTGGTATTTTGTACATTTAAAATTTACGCAGGATGTAAGGCCTCAGACACTCGTTACTTGCTATTTCCTGCAATAGGAATGCTAGTGTCAAGTTTTATCATCACTGGCCTTTAAAAAGGTGTAGTCTATTAAATTATTTTATTGAAAGGCACAGAATAACAATTTAGGAAGGATTTACATGTGATGCACGAACTGTTATTGGAAAACAAGAAATGTGGAAAAATGTTTACATTTATTTTATGAAGTGTGCATATAAATGCATGTAGATTGTCACTTTACGATGAATTGTTAGTTTTAGAGTTTTGGAAATAGTTATGTACTGTGCATTGCAATGAAAATAAACTCAAAAATAGGGGTCAAACTCAAATTAGGAGTCAAATGCAAGATCAAATTCAATGAAACGATTATCTTTATTACTGAATCAGTATGACATTATTCTGTTTTGAAATTGCTCATGATTGATGTAATTTGACAGTAATACACTCAGCAGAAGTATAAAGATGAATGTTGAACTAAAAGCGGGTGTAATGTGTTGACTCCATTACATGGATATAATTATACATCAAACAGTAATTTATAATACCACATAAGAGTGAGTGTTGACAAATGGCAATAGTGTATACAATTGTAACTGTTTGATGTATATACTTAAGTGATGGAGTCAATAAAATATTTACATAATTTACATTTGTATTTTTACTTGATTATGTTTTCAGTGGTGGTTTTTATCTAGAGCCTAGTTTGATTACATACAGTGACAATTTCTGGAGGTAATGGACCATCAACATAGGAATGTTAGCCAACAAACAATTTAAGGTGAATTTTAGTCAATTGTGTTACTTACATTATCAATTTGATAGATTATTGGATACAATTTGAAATATAAAGTACAGTGTTTGCCATCAATTTTTTTTTTCTTCATGTAATGATAAAATGAATTTTACAGCAAAGAGTAGTCTGTGTTACCATTTAAAAGTTCCAAAAGGTTTTTGTTTAAGTGTGATCATTGATAAATAATTCAATTTAAATTTGAAATGAATCGTATTGTAAGTAATACCTCAATCTTGTACAGATGAGATTGTTGGGGTATGAGGTTTGGTTTTGTAATTTTATTGGGAGATTGGTGCATTGACAAAACTTGACATAAGAAGCCTTCTGTAACCTTTACAAGAGTGTGTTTAGATGTGTTATGATTCTTTGTTATGATTAAAAGAAACACTTGCATGAAGGCTATTTTGATACAAAGCAGTTTTTGTTTGGGCAAGATATTTGTGGGTAGGTTAAGCATGTGAGTACTTTTGGTTTCTTTAAACAGAACAATGTGGGGTTTTGGTTTAATAAAAGGTGTTTTGGGCAGGTATTTCACATCTGTCATTAAGTCGATTCTAATTGTACTGGTTTTGTTTCTTCGGGGCGAATATGAGCTTTCTTGCTGGCCATGATGTTGCGCTTACTTGTCTATTAAAATTAAAAATTAAGATGACCTGTTTTTTTTTTAATTACTTACAGAGGTTGTCATAAGTCACACATTTGATGGCACCTGTGTGATCTGTCATACTTAAATCGTGAGCTTTATCGTTGGATGTTTTTACAGTTAGAGTGTTGATGGACTTCGGGTATGGATTGCATTTGCTGTCATTTGTTTTAAACCTTGATGAAGGGCATTCAGTTCTAGAGGACTTTGAATTTTCTTAGATTATTTGGCAAGTATTTGAACAGAACTGATGTTTTATTTTCATTTAATCACATCGTTTAACATTTTAGTTGGTTAATTAGCAACAAAACAGGTTTAACTTTGTATTTTGTTGAGGAACAATATCAAAATGAACTGTAAATAACAATGAAACAGTGATCTATACAATCTATGATTTGTACAATCTCTTAGAAAGTTTGGATGGGGCAGTGGAGGGTGCAGCTTTCTCAGTAGTGGAGGGTCGAGCTTTCTCAGTAGTAGAGGGTCGAGCTTTCTCAGTAGTGGATGGTCCAGTGTTGTCAATATTGGTTGGTTCAGGGTTGTTGGAAGCACCAAGGCGAAGAATATTGCTTGCCTGCACAACAAATGTGTATACTGATTGCTCCTCTAGAGCAGTCAGTATGTTTGTAGTTTCGGTCGATTTCCACAAGTCTTTGGCCAGTGACTTGGTCATGTGCAGAGTGGACAGTTTGTTGTCCGACTGGCACATGAAAGAGATGCTACTGTCGGTTGTATCTTCCACAGTTATTATTTCAACAGTGTGTTGCTCTGGAACGATCTGTAAAATTAATAGTGATCAATCCTTGTAATTTTAGAGTATGTGAGGGTGTAACATTTTATTTAAGAATAAACTTTTTTTTGTAATAACATTTCATCAAATTCTTTTGTGTTACTCAATATGCATTTTGATAATTCAAATTAAGCAATTATTGGAATATTTACTTCAATGTGTGTTTCTCTTGTTGAGGAGAGACTCATCATCTGTAGGAAGTTATTCTTCCTTGGGGATACATGTGAAATCTTGATGTGATCTCCAGTTTTGACGGGACTTGTAGTGTTGTTATTCCATAAGGCGACTTGAATTGATCCAGTGCTGTCCTCAATCTCAATATTTCGTACTTTTTGAGATCGTATTCCTACAACTCTTGGTACTTCATCCTACAAGAATTGAAATATTATGATCTTGTGTTAGTAGTTTTCGTTTTAGTTCCTCAACATAAAAAAAGATGTATTTTACTATAACTACGTCATCATATGTTGATCAAATTTTCATTTCACTGAGACAACAATGATTTTTTGTGAGTTGTTTCACTCATATCTCAAAAACAACAGCACCTCATCAGTAAAAAAAAATAATTTAAGGGAAGCTTAAAATTAATCTTCAACTGAGTAAGTTTAATTATTTCTGTGGACATTATGTTTCACAAAAAGTAGGTCTAGCAAATCCTTTAACTTGTTGTATATACTAATATTTTATCTTACATGTGTTATTACTCCCTGAACAGTGATAGTGGAAGTTTCTTCGCTTGAATGAATGGCTGAAATGGGTGTGACAGCAGGTTCTGGTGGGTCGACTAGCTTGTTGGCCAAGGTCATGATATCATCACTGATGAGTTGTTTGAGAGCTGGACAGGGGCGAATATGAGCATTCTTGCTGGCCATGATGATGCCGCTTACTCCTCTAGTAAAATTACGGATCAAGATGACCTGTCCTTCTTGGTATTGCTCACAGATGTTATCATAAGCCACACATTTGATGGCACCTGTGTGATCTGCCAGACTAAGCTCATGAGCTTTATCGGTTTGGATTTTTTTTACAATTAGAGCTCTTATGGTTTTCTTCGGGTAAGGATTATGTTTTGTCTTTTGTTTTAAATCCTTGATGGTGTCCATTGTCTGTAGATAAAAAAAGTTAACAGCAAATGAGTGAATTGAATGTATCAATTTGATTTTACATTTATATGTAAAGTAAAGTAAAGTAAGTAAAGTATATGTAAATATTTTGAGACTTTGGTGAAATAAATAACTAAGAAGTTCTTTTTGATTGAAACAGGAGTTTTCTTATCGAGATATGAAAGTGTTGGGCAAAGGAATTGGTATCTGTACTTAAAAGTTCTCAAGCCAGTTAGACAGATGTCCGCATATTCTCCTGGCTTTGTTGAACATGTTAATATGCCCTCTGATCATCAAATCGCTGTGTCCAAGTTATTATTGAACAATTCAGCTGATCAGTTATAGTTTTTGTATACTCACATAGGTTAAGTGGTCGTTTAAATGAAGACTGAACTCGGAGCGTAGTGATCTGTTATGGTCGTAGCAAAATGTTGTTAACACTGATCAATGAGGTTTTTGAGGTGTTTATAAAGCTTTTGAGAATACAACCAAGGATCTTGTGCAATATTTTGTGAGCCAATCATAGTGGAGATTGTTCAGGTATGAAGTCTTAACCAATAAGAAACAAGAGATTTAGCCAATCACTGATTAATTTGCTGTAGCCAATGGCATTGAGGATTCTATGGTGGATTCCATTTCAGCCAATGAGAAAGATATCAGATTAGCCAATGAGAAGCGAGTTGGTTAGCTGGCTTGCTAAAGCACAGATGTTTGTACAAGTAAAACATAATAAAAGCTCATTTATAACGTAGTAGAACAGTCTGCCTGGTAATAGACATAGTGATTTTTGATGTGTGGTTTTGTGTTTCAAAAATTGTGAGATTAGTTTCAAACCATAAATTGCATAAAGAAAATTACTCAAAGACAACAGGAGACGAGGATGAGATATATTTTGTTATGTCATGATGACGATCATTATTTGATTTTATAAAATGCAAGTTGAATTGAGATGTTTATAAATAAGACACGGAAATTATGGCAAGAAATGATTTGTTCTGAAGTGATTTTTTTTGTTCTTTTCTAAAGGGCAATAAAAGAAAAGTATTTAGAGTAAAATGTATGTTTTCTATTAAGGTCTGGTCAAATATTCGCAGTTAAAAACTGCAATTTTGCTTAAAAGTAAAGCACATTTTGTGATATGAATCTATGAATATAACGTCGTGCTGCACACGTCTCGCAAAGGCAGTGTGGCGGGAGTATATAAGTTTTTGACCAATCAGAGCATGTAAGAACAATCTGATTAGTAACAGAAAATGATGGTGTTTCATGAAGCTTTTGTGTTTATAAAACGGCAAAAGTTCGTTAAAAAAGGAAATATTATTCACAAATTTGACTCAAAAATAATGGGAGAGAAGGGCTTGGTATATTCTGTGATATTATAGTGACAACAGACATTTTAATGCACAAAATACGTATTTAATGCAAGTTTAATATTGAGCAGTTTGTAACGAAACAAGAAAATCTTTGATAAAAATAATGTAATATTAAATAACTTGTAATTGAGTGTCTGAATGCAATAAAAGAACAGTATTTGACATAAAAAGTATCATTTATTCAAGTTGTCATTGATTATTCTAAGATGAGAACTGATTTTCTGGAACTAAATAGAAACACAGTATCAAACAGGCAGTTTGTAGGGAGTTTCACCTTTGACCTTAAAGATGGCAAAATAGAACAGTTAGCTTATGTAACAGGCTGCGGTGTCTGGTGTAGGTTTTGTTTCTAAAATTGTGAGAAATGTTTTAAATCTGAACATTACATAAAGAAAACTACTTAAAAACAATAGGGGACGGGGACAAGGTATATTTTGTGACGTCATAATGACGAACAAAATTTCGTTTGACAAAATGGAAGTTGAATTGAGATGTTTGTAAAATTAGACACGGTAATTAATGACAAAAAATGATGTTTTTTGAAGTGATTTTTCTTCTTTTCTATAGCGTAATAAAAGAAAAGTATTTAGAATTAAGTGGATGTTTTCTATTAAAGTTTGGTCAAATATTCGCAGTTAAAAACTGCAATTTTGTTAAAAACAAAGCACATTTTGTCATGAATTTACCAATATAATGTTGTGTTGCACACGTCTCGCTAAGGCAGTCTGGCGGGAGTATATAAGTTTTTGACCAATCAGAACCTGTAAGAACATTCTGCCTAGTAACAGAAAATGATGGTGTTTCATAAAGGTTTTGTGTTTAGAAGACGGCAAAAATTCGTTAAAAAAGGAAATATTACTCACAAATTGGACTCAAAAACAATGGGAGAGGAGGGCTTGGTATATTTTGTGATGTCATAGTGACAACAGACATTTTAATGCACACAATTTGTATTTAATGCAAGTTTAATATTGAGCAGTTTGTAACGAAATAAGAAAATCTTTGATAAAAATAATGTAATATTAAATAACTTGTAATTGAGTATGTGAATGCAATAAAAGAACAGTATTTGACATAAAAAGTATCATTTATTCAAGTTCTCATTGATTATTCTAAGATGAGAACTGATTTTCTGGAACTAAATAGAAACACAGTATCAAACAAAGGCAGTTTGGAGGGAGTTTCACCTTTGACCTTTAAGATGGCAAAATAGAACAGTCAGCTTATGTAGCAGGTTGCGGTGTCTGGTGTAGGTTTTGTGTTTCTAAAATTGTGAGAAATGCTTTAAATCTGAACATGACATAAAGAAAACTACTTAAAAACAATAAGGGACGAGGACAAGGTATATTTTGTGACGTCGAAATGACGATCACAATTTCGTTTGACAAAATGGAAGTTGAATTGAGATGTTTGTAAAATTAGACACGGTAATTAATGACAAAAAATGATGGTTTTTGAAGTAAGTTTTCTTCTTTTCTATAGCGTAATAAAAGAAAAGTATTTAGAATTAAGTGGATGTTTTCTATTAAAGTTTGGTCAAATATTCGCAGTTAAAAATTGCAATTTTGTTAAAAACAAAGCACATTTTGTCATATGAATTTACCAATATAATGTTGTGTTGCACACGTCTCGCAAAGGCAGTCTGGCGGGAGTATATAAGTTTTTGACCAATCAGAACCTGTAAGAACAATCTGCCTAGTAACAGAAAATGATGGTGTTTCATAAAGGTTTTGTGTTTAGAAGACGGCAAAAATTCGTTAAAAAAGGAAATATTACTCACAAATTGGACTCAAAAACAATGGGAGAGGAGGGCTTGGTATATTTTGTGATGTCATAGTGACAACAGACATTTTAATGCACACAATTTGTATTTAATGCAAGTTTAATATTGAGCAGTTTGTAACGAAACAAGAAAATCTTTGATAAAAATAATGTAATATTAAATAACTTGTAATTGAGTGTCTGAATGCAATAAAAGAACAGTATTTGACATAAAAAGTATCATTTATTCAAGTTCTCATTGATTATTCTAAGATGAGAACTGATTTTCTGGAACTAAATAGAAACACAGTATCAAACAAAGGCAGGTTGGAGGGAGTTTCACCTTTGACCTTTAAGATGGCAAAATAGAACAGTCAGCATATGTAGCAGGTTGCGATGTCTGGTGTAGGTTTTGTGTTTCTAAAATTGTGAGAAATGCTTTAAATCTGAACATTACATAAAGAAAACTACTTAAAACAATAAGGGACGAGGACAAGGTATATTTTGTGACGTCGAAATGACGATCAAAATTTCGTTTGACAAAATGGAAGTTGAATTGAGATGTTTGTAAAATTAGACACGGTAATTAATGACAAAAAATGATGTTTTTTGAAGTGATTTTTCTTCTTTTCTATAGCGTAATAAAAGAAAAGTATTTAGACTAAAATGTATGTTTTCTATTAAGGTCTGGTCAAATATTCGCAGTTAAAAACTGCAATTTTGTTTAAAAATAAAGCACATTTTGTCGTATGAATTTACCAATATAACGTCATGTTGCACACGTCTCGCAAAGGCAGTTTGGCGGGAGTATATAAGTTTTGACCAATCATAACCTGTAAGAACAATCTGCCTAGTAACAGAAAATGATGGTGTTTCATAAAGGTTTTGTGTTTAAAAAATGGCAGAAATTCGTTAAAAAAGGAAATATTACTTACAAATTTGACTCAAAAACAATGGGAGAGGAGGGCTTGATATATTTTGTGATGTCATAGTGACAACAGACATTTTAATGCACACAATTTGTATTTAATGCAAGTTTAATATTGAGCAGTTTGTAACGAAACAAGAAAATCTTTGATAAAAATAATGTAATATTAAATAATTTCTAATTGAGTGTTTGAATGCAATGAAGGAACAGTATTTGACATAAATAGTCTCATTTATTCAAGTTCTCATTGATTTTATTAAGATGAGAAAGAATTTTCTGGAACTAAATAAAAAACACAGTATCAAACAAAGGCAGTTTAGAGGGAGTTTAACCTTTAATTTTTAAAACCCTGCAGTCCCTACGACAAAACACCAGCCTTTCGTTTGGCTCAGTCACTAAATGTCCGTGCAGTCTGTTAAATTGTTTTACACCGAGGGTATGAAGCTTTTTTCACATAATTTATCAAGTCTAATACCCCTCAGAGGGGCTACAGATGTTCATTTTCTATAAACAGTGGTCTATATTTCTTGAATTTTTTGTTCACAGGTAGGATTACAGTGAAACCACGCCCCTTTTGCACTCCAACTCACAAATCCATCTCAAATACACAGCCCATGCTTGATATAAAGATCTCCCCCTTGCTTTGGCTATTCCTGATTAAAAAAAACCTTCATTTGTCAAACAAGTCTCACACAGTCTTGCTAAGGTAGCTACAAGCTGCCCTAGATAAGGATGATTGATGATTGTTTATAAACGTGGCTGGTTATCCACCTCTGAGACTTTGACAATATTTCTGTGTACAAACTAATGGCAGCCCTCCAGATCACATGAGTTGTAAGGGAAGTTTCAAGGTGAATGAACTCTTCAGCGCATGGAGGTACTGCCATTTGTTTCTGCATGGGATAACGGTGGAATACCAAAGAGACTGAATGTGTAGAAAATTCATGGGTGGAATTATTTAAAAAATACCAAAAACGTACACGACGACGGAGTACTCGAAATGCAGTGGCAGGTCACGATGGCAAAACAGAATAGTCAGCCTATGTAACAGGCTGCAGTGTCTGGTGTAGGTTTTGTGTTGCAAAAAATGTGAGAAGTGCTTTAAATCTGAACGTAACATAAAGAAAACTACTTAAAAACAATAGGGTCGAGGACAAGATATATTTTGTGACATTATAATGACGATCATTATTTCGTTTGACAAATTGCAAGTTGAATTGAGATGTTTTTGAAATAAGACACGGTAAACAATGACAAAAATGGTTTGTTCTGAAATGATTCTTTCAAGTTATTTTGTATAACGCAATAAAAGAAAAGGATTTAGACGTATATGTCTGTTTTCTGTTAAGGTCTGGTCTATATTCACAGTTAAAAACTGCAAGTTTGTTTAAAAATATAGCACATTATCATATGAATCTACCAATATAATGTCGTGTTGCACACGTCTCGCAAAGGCAGTTTGGCGGGAGTATATAAGTTTTTGACCAATCATAATCTGTAAGAACAATCTGCTTAGTAACAGTAAATGATGGTGTTTCATAAAGGTTTTGTGTTTAGAAAACTGCAAAAATTCGTTAAAAAAGGAAATATTACTCACAAATTTGATTCAAAAACAATGGGAGAGGAGGGCTTGGTATATTTTGGGACGTCATAGTGACGACAGACATTTTAATGCACAAATGCAAGTTTAATATTGAGCAGTTTGTAACGAAATAAGAAAATTTTTGATAAAAAATGTGTAATATTAAATATTTTCTAATTGAGTGTCCGAATGCAATAAAAGAACAGTATTTGACGTAAATAGTATCATTTACACAAGTTCTCATTGATTATTCTTAGATGACTGATCTGCAACTAAATACAAACACACTATTAAACAAAGGCAGTTATTTAAAATGCAAGTTTAATGCAGATCAGGGAGGAAAAATGAAGATCTTTGATAGAAATTGTATGAGTAGCCCCCCCCCCCTACATGTTTGTCAAACTGTTTCAATGTTTGGTGAGGTCACTTTTTCATAACGGTTGTAGATTCATGATTGAAAATTTACGGAAGAAATAATACATCAGACCGTCGTTTGGCAGGAGTTTTTTACAATCTCAAAAATTATATAACAAAAACGTGATTATCTACAAAGAGATGTTGACGGCATTCGATGCAATCATTAGCGCAAGTATTTGTTTTACATAATGCGCAATGCTTCAACCGATTAGCCAAATTCATGGCTCTGCTTACCGGCGAATTCTGTGCTTACGAATACAATTCCCGCTTGTGCAAACGCCGAAGTTTTGGGCTAGCCTTGTAAGCGTAAAATGTTTAGAACGTAGAGTACGCAGTGCGGAGAAGTCAAAGTTGGCTGCTAACCTGTGAAATACGCTTGCCGTAAGCGCAGAATTACCTGTTTTTGTAAGCGCCGATTCTGTGCTTATTACGGTAAGCACAGTGGGCACTTCGTGTTTGAAATTGCGCCCTCAAGTGACAATGAACGAGCAGTGGAGTGGTGGTCTAGCAACGGACGTACATACAGTTGAATTTTCATATATAATGCGACTTGTCTGTAGCTCAGACTAAACTTCAATAACAGGAGGTATGGTATGGTTTTCAATTTTGGGGTAGTAAAGTCATGAGAATATAATTGTTTATGACTAGTTTTGATTGAACGATGTCAGCAAAGGAGGTGTAAATTTATACAGATGTTTAAGAAATGAGTATTTACGGTGTGATTTTTGTTATTAGTATTTGAAATTCAAATTATGACAAGAGTTCTATATTATAATAGAGTATGATGATGATGTGATGGAGTGGGATCGGAGGTAGCATAGCACTACTAGCACATTTGTGGTTGCCTTGTGCTTTGCCTATTTTACGTGTTAGTATTGTACCATTGCACTAACCACTACTTCTATTGTAACTAACCACTAGCCAGCAGGCCAGTGTGCACATTATGATTATTGATTAGGCTGGCGTGTAAAAAAAAATGGCCTTGGCTTGTTATTAATCGTGTTGCAACTTACCGTGGACAAAATCAATATCATAAAAAATTAATGCCATTGCTATATATTAGAATATATATTATTTCAACTATTATAAATATTTGAGTTTCTTCAGGGTAATTTGTATTGATTTTTAGACAGAAATTTACAAAACAATACTAGGTTTGTTTTTTAGTTTCAATAAGCAAACTAAATTATCGCGATTTAGAACTGCAAGGTGAATGCATTGTAATTAGGCAGATGGGGCATTCTGCTATGCAGTGTATGTTGTCATGAATGACTCGCGCACGCATCACATTTCTTTGTGTTGGTTCAACAGTGCCCTCTTTTGATATTTTGCTATTCGCGATAAACGTTATACATCATTGGGACATTCATTGTACATTGAATGAGGATTTAGAAATGACAAGATTGAATTGATATAAATTAGAATGGACCTAGAGGTTTTGTACAGGCTGACAACCACACATGCCGTGCCTGCTTCGAATATTACATAGAGGTTATGCATCTATTCTATGGTTGTTTCTAGGTGTGGAAATTATTTAAACATTTACATAGATTCTGCTGTGAGAATGATTGCCATTTGTCCTACGTATAAGTATATCACATGTGATATTTTTTTTATTAAAAGTGAGAAAACTTGTGCACCAGTGAAGAGTTGAATTACATCGTTTGTAAATGTTCACAAGTTTTATGATGTGTATAAAATTACTTAAATTACTGATTAAAATTAGAACTTGGTTTAATTGGTATTTCAATGTTTATGCATCTAACTTTGTTAGTTTTTCAAGAGTAATATTGAAACAGATATTAAGTATTGATTCTTGTGTGTGCCACATATGTTAAAGACCAATATTGGTGTTGTGGGATGGTTAGGTAATCATTAAAAAAAAGGTTAAATTTGGACATTTTTGATATGTACTTGTAAGATCAACTAAAGAAATTATGATATGTGCTTAGTAAATGTTGGAGCATGTGATGGAGACCCAATTTTGTAAAACATGTAAGAAGTTGTCTGTGTTTATAGCATGTCATACTAAAGTTGTTTACTGTACGCAAAGGAAAATGTTAGCTAACTTGCGATTAGCAAATGAGTGACGTAACAATGTAAATACATGGTGAATGTGCATGCGTGCAAGAATTTGTCTGCTAACTTGATAAATCATGGTGAAATACAATTATGCCTACATTGTTCTGCTTAAGTAAGCACACAAATTTGCTTACTGTTTGACAGCTTTATATGAAAGTGGGCTTTGATGTGTGATGGCCAGGGTGTGTGTGTTAGCAGTAACTAGGTAGAATTCCTTACTCCAAGTCTAGCACTTTCCATTGTCAGTCATTTGCGTGTAGAGCTTTCAATTGGTGAATAGAAACACTATATTAAGTTCTCTGTGTAGACACGGTACCAAATAGAAACATAAACAGAATACAAATGAAGTTTGAAGTCGAGGCTTTACAAGCATATGGCAGATCTGTGCAAAGGGCAAATAATATGTGCAATTGTGTGTCTGTTGCGAGCGTTCAACAGTGTGGTTTTACGTAAAACTGAATAAATGATGCTGTGTAATTAGGACCGTTGAAGTTGGTTGGTATAAGTAAAGAGTGATTGTCAAGAAGTGTACAGTATAACACAGGAAGGGATGACTACAGAACTTAAGAATATCTGCACATCATTTTGATGTGAATTCATACAAATGAATAGATCATGGAACAAAAATCAGCAAAAAATTGTTGTGGACATAATAGCGATTTTGTGACAACTTTGGTATAATGTTCAGCGTACACAAAGTCATAGTGAAAATTTGTTGGTGTCACTTTTTTCCCAGATCAACATGTCGAAAAAGGTAGCTGCTTGGATAGAGGATGAGGTCAAGATGTTTCGCAGACGGACTAAGGTGGAGCGAGTTGGAAGGATGTGCCCAGGCAGATGTGTGTCTCTTTCTTATCTTTCTAGTTCTTTTTCCACTTGTGTGTTGTCTTCGGTGATCTGTTCTTTCCGTTCACATACCCTTTGTGGTATGACTCAAGTGTCTATGCTTGAGGACGTCCCTGAGAACCATGCAGAAATGTGTGCTATCAGTGACAGCCATGCAAATACAGTTCCAAACTATGCGAATGTAAATCCAAACTATGCGAAAACAGTTCCAAACCATGAGTATGAAGTTCAGTGCCATGAGAAGTGTCATGAACAGTGCAATAAAAATTATGAAGATCAGTGCTATGAGAACTATGAAGGTCAGTGCCATGAGAACTATGAAGGTCAGTGCCATGAGAAGTATGAAGGTCAGTGCCATGAACTCTATGAAGGTCAGTGCCATAAGCATTATGAAGATCAGTGCCATAAGAACTATGAAGGTCAGTGCCATGAGAACTATGAAAGTCAGTGCAGTAGAATTCATGAAGTTCAGTGTCGAACGTATGAGAAACATAACAGCCATGGGAAGTGTCAAAGGAATATGAAATGTCAATGCTATGAAAAGTGTGAAGGTCCCTACAACTGTATTATGTACAACAAATGTCATGGAAAGCAAAGGAGCTTAAAGAGAACCTGTAAGAATGTACACAAAACTAAGCAGAAAAAGCAAGGAAGAACTGTAAAAAGGCACATGAGTAGTCTTGAAATGCAGAGACAGAAGTCCAGATGTAACAATGACAAACTTGATATTATAAAGTATAAAAGTGCATGTGATTATAAGTGCTTTGACAGAAAGTACCAGGGTGGCGTTTTGTACAGATGTAAAGTTGTGTCTGTGCTGAGAGTGAAAAGATTGACACGACTGTCCAGAGTAGGTAATCCTAAAGGATTGAGGCGACTTGATAAGTATAACTGGATTGAGCATTGTGGAAGGGGTAAAGTGTTGGAATGTACAGAGGAGGTTATTCAGCGATATAAGAGAAAGAAGATATCCAGAGGGTACAAGAGGAAAATGAGAAGAGAGGCATTTAGACAGTCTCATAATATCAAAAAAGGTGGTAAGGTTATAGAGTGTCGTATGAGCAAGAAAGACAGAATATTGCATGAAAAGGTGCAGAAAGATATTTTTGATCATACTAGAGGAAGCTTGAATATTGTTGTGAAGAAAATGAAAGACGTTGGAAAGCCACTTGGAACAAAAAGTTCATATAAACATGGAAGATTGGTGAACAAGAAGTTTAAGAGAATTGAGAATGTCACTTCTAAATGTAAATATACTACATGTGAGAGACAAATTAAGTTGAGTAATAAGGGTGCACAAAATGAGATTAGCAAATGTCAAGTGACAAATGATCATAAAACAATGTTGGCTGTGCGATAAGATGATTGGTAGAATTGAAGCCAGGTTACAATGTGAATGTAGACTGTGTTACCATGCCGATTGCATTGCATTTACAGAACAAAGTGAATTATTATTAACACAGCAGTCATTTGTATGGATATGTTGTAAATGTAGAGGAAGTAATTATTGTCAATCTTTGCACTGTGATTTTGGTATTCCCTCAGATGAGAACATGTATTACACTCTGGACTACTCCAATGAAGAGGTGGTAATGAACGACATATGTCATCTAAATACTCATGAGGACACTAAACAAGACAATGGAGAAACAGCTTGCACAAGTTGTAAATCATGGATAGCAGGTATGACAAAGCATCAGACAATAGTAAAACAGTGTGGAGGATATAACCTAAGAAAGGAAAAAGTAAAGAGACAAGAAACAGATGAATCACATGAAACCAAGAAGGAACCAAAAGTAAAAAGAAGCACAATGACTAAAGACATGAAAGACATAGTAGTTAATGATGATGGGGATAACAGAGAATGTTCTCAAACATGTGAAACAAGAAAGAGACCATTGTCACCTTGTAATGAATTAAATGAAACCTACAAGAAGAAAGATGCAAGTTTAAGAGAAATACAAAGTTTAGTTGTACAGGGACATTTTCATCAAGGTCATCTAAAATTTGGTGTCAATACTGGGAAACAGTGTGTTGCAAATACTTTGACTGCTGTGATATACAGTCACATTAAAGAATTGAGGCAGTGGACTAGTAATAATAATAATAATAATTTCCATTTATATTGCGCAAATTCCATATTAATATGATCAAATGCGCATTACAATGTGTATAATCTATGCTCCAAACATGCTCAGAGGTGGCGCGTTAAGCAGCCAAACCAGAAACACCGGGGCAAGCCCCTTCTCTTTTACGATAAGTGTTCTGGGTGTTTTATGTGCATTACACAACGCACAGGACCTACAGTTTTACGTCCCATCCGAAAGACGTGAGCTCGATGTTACAAAGCCCTATCATGTCCCAGACAAGCCACCAACCATGACAACATGGAGTGGTCTCCCATCCATTTACTAACCACAGTCAATGGTGCTTAACTTGGCAATACTACCAGTGGCTCTCCCGTTGAGCTAACTGTCTGGGACAATGACATGGATTTAGTTTTGAACACTGGTGATGAATTGTATGGTCATTTATCTAACAGTTCCACAATCAATACTGACTATTTGTTAGTTAGTGAATTGCCGAATAAGCTGATTTTATTTGACAAGAGCTACACAATGATTTATCATGAATCAGTAAGTGGGATGTTTGAAGATGATGGAAATCTGTCAGAATTTAACATGGTTAGATTAGATGAAGCTCTTCAGGAGAAATTGAAGAGATATGGTGCATGTTTTATTTGTTTCAATGGAAACACATTTGGTGTGATTGCACAAAATGGAGTATTTTATATTTTTGATTCACATTCTAGAAACTGCAATGGCTGTCAAGTACAAGATGGGAAAAGTCTGATGAAATGTGCTGTGTCTTGGCAAGATGTTTACAGGTATTGTACACAACTAGGTCATTCAATGAATTTGTCTAATAATGAACAATTTGAAATTATTGGGGTAACCATATGTCAAGGCAATGTTGTTTGTGCAAGTGTCAATGAAGATTGTAATCACAGAGATGATGTTTATGACCCTTTTAACTTATCGAGTATTTATAATTTAGAAGAAGACAACCGAAACAAAGAGAGCAAAAAAAAGATGTATGGCAATGTCAGTTGTGAATATTCTAATGATTTGTCTGACAGTGGGGAACATGTCCCAGATAATGAAAGTGAAACTGAAATTGTAATGGAAGTTATGAATGAGTCGGGTACTTTTAAGTTTAATCCACTGACATTTGAACATCAAAAGTCACTGTGTAAATCTGTTGGTATTGGTAACATCAAACCTGTATCAGAAATGGTTAACGAAAGTGTCAACATTGGTGAGCCTGATCAGATAAGAACTATTACAGGTGATGGCAACTGTTTTTTCAGAAGTGTTTCATATGCAATATCTGGTACTGAGCGTTATCATATGCGACTGAGAATGGCTATTGTCAATCAGTTATTGAAAGATGCTAGTTATTACAAGACATACTTGAGACAAGGATACAGGGATGTGGAAGATTATGTCCAGAGGCAAAGAATGTTCAATTCAGGTATATGGGCCACTGAAATTGAGATAATGGCATGTGCACATTTCCTTGCAACTGACATATACATTTTCTAATACTGGTAGATGGTACATATTTTCAGGACAGATGGCAGGAATAGGTACTGTGACATCTAACGCAGGGATTTATCTGAATCATGCAAGTGGAATACATTATGATGTAGTGCTATCTGTGCACATGTTACCAATGGAAACAAATCATAGTGGAGGACAAATTATTGATTTGGATGAGTCTAGTGTTTGTGATGAAGTTCATGAAGAAACTGGTGCATGTATTAATGTAAATATTGATGAAGATACTTTGAGGCATGACATAAATGATGAATTGTCAGATGATCATAAGAAGCATATAAAGAATGATAATGAGGTTTGCATTAAAGCCTCAAAACAAAAGAAACGTAAACAAAGTGCAGCAATGAAAAGAAAGCATGACAGAGAAAGGAAGAGAAAGAAATATCATGAAGAAAAAGAAAACAAAAAACAATGTATACGCCATGATATAAACGACAGTGATCCAGCAGTGAAACAAAATGAAAGTAATCAATACAGTAAAATGAAATATGATGCAAACACTTTGTATAAAGAGTACAAAAAATGTGCTGCTAAAAAAACACAAAGAAAAAATATGTTCTATAAGAGGGAAAAAAAGAAAGAAATGAAAGCAAGGTACTGTGAATCTGTTCAATATAAAGAGAGAAAAAAATGTGCACGTAAAAGAGTTCATGAGAAGAATAAACACAAAATAAATAATGCCAGAAAAATTAAATACAATGTTGATGATAAATACAAGAAAGAAAAACAGGCTACTGACAGATTAAGGTATCAGTGTAATTTGGAGTACAAAATGAAAAAAAATAATAGTAATAAAATACACTATCACTCAAATGCGCAGTACAGGTATAATTTAATAAATAATATCAAAAAGAAATATCAAACAAATGCACAATACAGGTATAATTTAATAAATAACAACAAACATAAATATCATACAAATGCATTATACAGATATAGTTTAATAAATAACATCAAAAAGAAATATCATACAAATGCACTGTACAGGTATAATTTAATAAATAACATCAAAAAGAAATATACAAATGCACAATACAGATATAATGTAATAAATAACATCAAAAAGAAATATACAAATGCACTGTACAGGTATAATTTAATCAATAACATCAAAAAGAAATATCATACAAATGGACAGTACAGGTATAATTTAATCAATAACATCAAAAAGAAATATCACACAAATGCTCTGTACAGGTATAATTTAATCAATAACATCAAAAAGAAATATCATACAAATGGACAGTACAGGTATAATTTAATCAATAACATCAAAAAGAAATATCATACAAATGCACAGTACAGGTATAATTTAATAAATAACATCAAAAAGAAGTACAGTGGAAATCCATTTTTCAAACAGAAATCAAAAGATGCCACTGTACAAAAGAGATTGGTTCTGAAGGAAAAAAGACAACATATTGCCAATATAATTCAAAATTTTAAAGAAAAAACGAGCTCAGGACCAGAATTTATTTGTGCTGTTTGTTTGAAATTACTGTTTAGAAATCAAGTCATAAAGTGTAACAAAGAGAGATATAAACATTCAGAATACGTATCTGAAAAGTATTTGCATAGGTGTACTGAGGAATGTAGAACAAAAGACTGTGCTTTGTCTAAATGTAGATCATGCCTATGGATATGTTATACTTGTCACAGAAAGTTACTTGCAAATAGAATACCAGCCGAGGCATGTGCCAACAATTTAAATCTTTCAGATATTCCAGAAAAACTGAAACGACTGAATAATCTTGAAGAACATTTAATTGCTAGAAGTATTGCATTCATGAAGATAATTAATCTTCCTAAAGGTGGGCAAAATGGAATCATAGGTCCATGTGTATGTGTTCCATCAAACACTACAGAATGTGTGCAGTCATTGCCAAGAAGTCAAAATGAAAATGACATTATTCGGATCAAGTTGAAAAGGAAGTTGTCATATAAAGGCTACTATAAATACAAATTTGTCAATAAGTCTCATGTTCAAGAAGCTTTACATTATCTTAAAGCAAATAATAAATGGTACAATGATATTGAAATTGAGGAAGACTGGATAAATCCTGTACCTGATGAACCTTCTAACAATGAGATTGAGGAAGAAAATGAGAAAGAAGAATGTAGTGATGAAGAAGAAGATAATGATGAAGACAGGTTAGGTGGAATCCAGTTTGATACCTGCATGCAACCGATGGACATTGGTCAAGAAATTTTAGATCAGTACTTTGATGATGTGTTTTGTGTAGCTCCATGTGAGGGTAATAATCCAGTAAGAGTCTTGATGGAAAAAGGAAATGAAGCTAAATGTTTTCCAACATTATTTCCAACAGGCAGTCCAATATTCAGTGATAAGCGTAATGTCAGAATAACACTGTGTAGATATTTGCTCAATAGATTGATGAATGTTGACAATAGATTTTCAAAAAATGTAGACTATATTTTCTATGCTCAGTATATTTCCGAAATTGAACAAGTACTATCATGTGTATCCATTGCGCTCCGCAAAGGTTGTGTAAAAACAAGAGAAGGACGTAATTTAACTGCATCAATGTTAAATAAGAAGGATAAATTGCGGAATTTCTTGAAGAATGATAATGGTTACAAGTTCTTGAAACCCATCAGAGGCACTAGTCCATATTGGCAATCAACACAGAGAGATATATATGCTATGATAAGACAGCTTGGTTTACCAACATGGTTCTGTTCATTTTCCTCTGCAGATATGAGATGGCCTGAAGTCATTAATACTTTGTTAAAGCAACAAGGTGACTGTAGATCAATAGAGGAATTAGATTGGAATGATAAATGCATGCTACTTAAAAGTAATCCTGTAACTGTTGCAAGAATTTTTGATCGAAGATTTCATATGTTTTTGAAAGAGGTTATCTTGTCAGAAGCCCAACCAATTGGTAAAGTTGTTGACTATTTCTATAGAATAGAGTTTCAGTTACGTGGAAGTCCACACACACATTGCTTATTCTGGATTGAGAATGCTCCCAAATTAGATACAGATAAAGATGAAGAAGTTATTAAATTTATTGATAAATATGTTTCTTGCAAAATGCCATTAGAGGTAGAAGATTTCAAATTAAATGATATTTTATCACATGTTCAAATGCACAGTCGGAAACACTCAAAAAGTTGCAAAAAGAAGGGAACGGAATGCAGATTCAACTTTCCAAGACCTCCATCTGAAAGGACATTTGTTGTAAGACATAAACCAGATGAGGATAATAAAATAAACAAGGCAACTGCAAAACAACAATCTGATCATGCAAAAGAACTGCTGAAAAGTGTTTGGGAAGCAGTGAAGAAAGAAGATAACCAGCATAAGTCAACACATGAGATTTTTAAAGATATTGGAATAACTCAAATAACATTTGAAGAAGCAAATAAAATTTTGACCAATAAAATTAGTCTTGTGTTAAAGCGTAATCCACAAGATGTCTGGGTCAATCAGTACAATCCACATTTGTCACTAGCATGGAATGCTAATTTAGATATTCAGTATATTACTGATATTTATGGGTGTGTTGGATACATTGCATCATATATTTCAAAGGGAGAACGTGAGATGGGGATGTTACTCAATCAAGCACAAAAAGAGGCAGTGAAAGGAAACTTAGATGCTAGACAAAGTATGAAACAAATTGGACAAGTGTATATGCAAAATAGAGAGGTTTCAGCGCAAGAAGCTTGTTTTCGTGTGTGTAATTTGCGATTGAAAGAAGGTTCGAGGAAGGTTGAGTTTATACCAATAGGAGAGAATCCTGTGAGAATGAGTTTGCCATTACAATTGATTCAAAGTAGACAAAATGATGGGGATGAAAATGTATGGATGTCTAGTAGGATTGACAAATACAAAGCAAGACCCAAATCACATGAATTCGATACAATGTGTTTGGCAACTTTTTGCTCAGAATACCGGGTGTTATGTAGCACTGAAGCAGCAAAGGTTTATAAACGTGGGAAAATGTCGAAACATATTCACCAGTTACAAAATAATTTAGGAGTCGTACAGAAACGCACAAGAACAGATAATGCTGTTATAAAGTATCCAAGGTTCTCTCAAACCAAATATCCAGAAAAGTACTTTCACAGTATTTTACAACTTTTCCTTCCATATCGTGTGGATTCACATTTGAAGCCTTCACAGTTTGAGACATTTGAAGAATTTTATACAAGTGGATGTGTCAAACTTGTTCGTGACATTGAATGTGTGAAAATAATTGTGGACAATAATAGGAATAAGTTTGAGGCTAACATTGAGTCCATGGAAGATGTTGAACAGTACTTAAACAAGTTTGGTCTTCAGGAAGATGCATGGGCTTTAATCTGTCCAGAGACTGAGGCACAGAGACTTGAATGTCAAAGTGAGAAGAATGTTGCAACTGAAGATAGTGAAGATGAACTTGCAATACCTGATCTGAAGTCTGATAAGAGAGATGACCTAGGATACTGCATTGAACCCCATGGTGCTCGCTTACCTAGAAAAGAAGTTCAGGGTCTAATGAGAATAATGAATCTTCAACAAAGTCAAGTATTCTATACAATAAGACAGTGGTGTATTGATAAAGTCAATGGTGGAAATCCAAAACCTTTTCACATATTTCTAACTGGAGGAGCTGGCACTGGAAAATCTCATGTTATAAAATGTATTTATAATGAGTCGATACGTTTACTGCAAAGAATGAATCATAATCCTGATGATATTTCTGTCTTATTGACTGCACCTACAGGAGTTGCTGTATTTAATATCAATGGATCCACACTGCACAGTGCCTTATCAATAACAACTGATATTTCACTACCGTATAAACCATTAGGTGAGGAAAAACTAAGTACACTGCGTAATAAATTGGCATCTCTACACATTTTGATTATTGATGAGATATCGATGGTTGATCAGAAAATGATGTGTTATATCCATGGAAGATTGAGACAGTTAAAACAAACAAGGACTCAGTGTGCATTTGGGAATGTTAGCATACTTGCAGTTGGTGATTTTTATCAATTACCCCCAGTTAAAGGGAAATCTTTACATCATAAAACTGTTGAGTCAAGCTTATGGCATGATAATTTCAAAGTGTTTGAGTTGAAAGAAATTATGAGGCAAAAGGATGACATAATATTCACTCAATTACTCAACAAATTGCGAGTGAAAAAGAAAAAAGAAAAACTGTCAGATGAAGATACAGCTATATTAAAGGCATGTGAAACTGGAGAGGACATGAATGATGCACTTCACATCTACCCTACTAATAAACAAGTGAATAAGTACAATCTGCAAACAATGCATGGAAAGTGTCCAGAATCTATGTGTATTGAGGCTAAGGATTATGAAAAAGATGGAAGTGGTCAGCTCAGACAGAGAAAGAAGCCATTGCAATCAGAACGCACTTTGTGTAGATCATTATGGATTGGCGTCGGTGCTAGGGTTATGTTAACCAGAAATATAGATGTTTCGGATGGATTGGTCAATGGGGCTTTTGGAATTGTTGTGGGAATAGAAATGTTACAAGATGGATCTGAACCCAAATGTATCAAGGTAGCCTTTGATAATAAGAATGTTGGAGTTAAATGCAGAAGGCAGTCAGTGTCCTTGGATGATCAGAATACTGTTTCAATTGATATTGAAGAAGAGAATATTGGTAAAAAGTGCACTCGTAAACAGTTTCCATTGAAACTGGCATGGGCTTGTACAGCACACAAGTGCCAAGGAATGACAACAAACAAAGCTGTAGTGTGCCTAACAAAAACCTTTGCAGCAGGGCAAGCATACGTCAGTCTGAGTCGTGTGACATCATTGAGTGGTCTCATTATTGAAGATTTTGATGAGGAATATATTCACTGTGATGACTCAGTTGCACAATCTTTAAATGAAATGTCTGAATTGAGTTTAATTGATGAAAGATATCCAAAAAAGAGTTCATGTACCACTATCATATTGCATAATATTCAAGGTTTAAAGAATCACTTTATGGATTTAAAAGAGCAACCTGAAATGAAAAAGTCAGATTTTATGTGTCTTACTGAAACATGGGATAATTTGGATGATGAAATTGTAGAATTGAATTTAGAAGATTTTAAAAGTTACCATCAAATTAGATCAATGTCATATGATGTTTCCATGAGAACATTACAACAACAAAGTCATGGAGGTGTTTCAGTTTATGGCAAGAAAAGCAGAAGTTTTAGTCGGTTAAACTTTACATGTCAAAATTTAGAATATGTTGCCTTTCATATTGTTTCAAATACATCTGTATTAGTAGCAGTGATATACCGACCCCCATGTTACAACGTAAATGATTTTGTGATGAACTTGTCAGACTTGATTACTGAAATTCATAAGATTACTCATAGAAGTATAATAATGGGAGATTTTAATGAGAATCTTTTCAACAATTGTTCACATGTTGAGAAGTTAATGAAAGACCAGGGATATAAACAATGTGTGCAAGATGCAACTACTGAGAACAATACATTACTGGACCATGTGTATGTCAGAGGATTGGATGATATTACTACAACTGTCATACCAACATATTATAGTTACCATGAAGCTGTACAAATTAAGTTTTAATGTATTTTAAAGAAAGCACACTTAAATAAGGTTAACAGCTATATTACTCAAAATACTTGTTATGATTTTGAACACCCATGATTGAAGCCTATGATAAAACGAATATTTAAGAATGCCAAACCTTTAACTTCAGAATCAAAATTTTAAAGGTAGGATTTCTCCAACAGTATCACTAACTACAATATAAATTACTTTTACTTATTTTGGTCTGGAACTATCATAGTCAAGTCTACTCATACAACACTCCTACTGCCACAAAAAACACATTCCTCAGCTTGGTACATCCTTTCACACATTTAAGCGTACAGAAGAACTGGTACTGTATATTAACTACTTTCAAAAAAAAAAATTGTGGGAAAAACATCCATAGGAAAGTTACTCATGAAGGATAAAAACTTCCCAATTTTCTCATTCTAGACAAGATGTTGCATTGTAGCTTGAGGCAGTTTGAGTCCTATATGTAGCCACTTCTACTGTAGTTTAACACAAATAATGAACTTTATCTACAATGCAAATTGATTATGGCTTGAAAAAAAGGGGCACAATTTAGTATATTATATTGCAAATTATTCCTTTCCAACACGTTTTTGTGCATATTCTAAATACTTTTTAAAGGGGGTTAAATGTAATATTTAAAGGTTAAATATCAATGATGCCCAGGTTGTTATAATTCCTGCTATACATTTGATTAGTTTGTTTACATTGGTTACATAGTTATCCTTGTGAAAAACCATTATATTATGAAACAAACAAGACTATGTACTTAAAGACACTGGACACATTTGGTAAATTGTCAAAGACCAGTCTTTTCACCTGGTGTATTTCAACATAAATGCATAAAACAACAAATCTGTGCAAATTTGAGCTCAATTGGTTGTCGAAGTTGCGACATAACTATGAAAGAAAAACAATCTTGTCACACGAAGTTCTGTGCTTCGAGATGCTTGCCCTCAAAATCTAATTCTGAGGTCTTGAAATCAATTTTGTGGAAAATTAATTTTTTCTCGAAATCTATGTCACTTCAGAGGGAGCTGTTTCTCACAATGTCTTATACCATCAACCTCTCTCCATTACTCGTTACCAAGTAAGGTTTTATGCTAATAATTATTTTGAGTAATTACCAATAGTGTCCACTGCCATTAAGGTTTATCTGAATTACAGGCACATTACTGTCTTTTCATGTATTGTTCATTGAACCTTGTATGTTTTTCAACAGTATGTCATCCTAAAATATACCTTAACCCAACCAGCCAGTCATGTTGAACTTTGAAAAAGTCTCTTCCCTCATGCTGTCAACTATCAGCTGAGGGTGATCTCATTATATTATCGGGATGAGTATGTCATCCTGAAGTATACCATAACCCTGCCAGTCGTGTTGGAGTTGGAGAAGTCTCCATCCTCAGCTGCTGTCACCTATCGGCTGAGGGACATCTTAACAGTAACTGGGTTGAATGCCCAGTAGTGTGGTGATTGGGACAGGAAGGGAAATCTGCAGAGGGTGACCTTCCAACCACAGGAATTTATCAGCCTAAGATCAGCTTATCCCATTCTTATGGTACACACCTTTGTAGTGTTGTGGTTTTTTTTGGTTTATGTTTTTATGTATGTACAATTAATCATTAGAAAAGACCAAGTAATTGATGAAATAAATTGAATCACGAACCATCTCACTGTTTGTTTTGTGCTTATGATTTTCAGCATTAACTGCTCTTGCTAGTGATCAGCATGTCAACCTGAAGTATACCATAATCCACCCAGTGATGTTGAACTTGAAGAAGCCTCTACCCTCAGCTGCTGTTGGCTATTAACTGAGGGTCATCTCATAACCAGAATGTATCTATAATATCAAGTCTTGAACTGGGAGGAGTCGACAGCAGAGGGTGACTTTCAAATCACATGACTGGTTTTGGGGCTGAGGCCAGTCTTTATCTGCAGATGTCAAACAATGTTAACCACTGTTCAGGTAAATAGTAGTGATAATATTGTATTTATAATGTATGTTGAAAGTGTGGTTTGTTTTTGTAATGATATACATGTAAGCAAGGTGTCCTTAAAACCAACAATCTAAAACTTTAAGCAACAGTTTGTTGACAAATAGAAGACAATGTTAAATACAATAAACTGTAAACAAGAGTTGCACTATTCTGAAAATTGTGATAAAATATTCTTTAATTCAAGAAATATTATAAACATGATGAATAAGATTTCATTTCCAGAGGTCACTTTTTCTTTTATGATACTGTTATAAACATATGCCATGAAAACAAATTGTTAAAGCACTAAGATCTATTGATGATGTTTTGAATAATGTTCACAATTACTGACCATTAGCATTATTTTCAATTCCAAGAGGATGTGCATGAATCAAATTAAATGGAAAACAAGTAAAGCCAACTGTATTGTTATCTTTATTTTGATTGTTATTATTTCACCTAATTAGCGAAAGAAAGATAACATTTCCTTTGAACCTGTAACTCTCCAGGCAGTCAGAAAAACTGTCAATTGAATATGGAAGTGCAAATGTCAACAAACAATAAAATATCAAACTAGAATGCAACTTATGTTTTATTCATTTTTTTGTTTGTATTTCTTCATACAGCAAAAAGTCAACAAACAATATGTCAAACTAGAATGCAACTTATGTTTTATTCATTTTTTTGTTTATATTTCTTCATATAGAACAAATGGGGCACAGTGTGTAGTGTGTACCACAACTAAGGGGTTCAACGCTTGTGACGGATCAGTGATGGTGATGTTTATCTATTCCACTTCATATGTGATGTTAAGATTGATCTTCATGCAGCTACTGAATTCGATTGGATCCTGTGGTCTCTGGGTGTTTACATGTATCTTCCAACTTCCTAGCATAACTCTCCATCCTGATGAATTTTATTGTCATCATCAAGACATGTTTTCATGTGATTAATGCCCAATTGGTTACATCTCAATAATTTTCTGCTGAATGACAGTAGTCCATAAATTGACTGGCACATATGAAAGACTTCTATGAAATGCACCATAGTGGACCTGCAGTTGATTTTACCAATATGATTTTAGCTTTAAATACCTCTTTCATAGGCTAATAAAGAAATACACTTCCTAAGTCCCTCAAGGTCAATCTTGTGGATTAGTGAAACTCACAGCTGGCAAATACTTTTATTGTAACGTTTACTATTTTTTTGCCATGTACACTACAATTTGAGAAATTATAGTGGGCACAATTGACTAGTCGAAAAACTACTTGCCTGTCACTTATGTGTTCCTGGCTGTGTTCACAGCAGATACCATATTAGTACACTAGTACATCGGTTCTCATGTATGCGACAAGGGTTGTCTGGGCTCCAAGTCCCTCACGCTTGAACAATTAAACACTATTGATCTTGCAAGTGGTTATGTTCTTTATTTATAGATGTAGAGTGGCTACATCATGGCACTGTTGCTATGTCTCTCACAGATCAGCTGCCCAGCAGCCAGTAAGAGTAAATAGTTCTCAAAATTATTATTATTATAACTTCAATTATAATTATTCTCTGAGTTGCGTAAATCATGACAATGTGGGATTCAAATCCTACTACATAGTCTTGGCTACTACATTTAAGATGAATGTGATTATAAGCGAATGCACTGAATGCATCAATCCAAAGAACACATCTGAATTAGATTATGGTGGCTGAGTTTATTGGTGTAATGATCAAGATAGTATTGTAATAATTGTACTTTTAAAGAAAATGCTGATTGGGTAAAAAAGCATGCATGAGTTATATAATTTAAGTACAAATCCTACTACTCATGCAATTGTGAATGGGTGAATTTGAGTAACATGTCAGAAAGTGGGTTCATCTACTAATTCTCATGCCTGCCGTGGCAGTTTTGTTGTTGTGCCACATGCATAATGAATAACTGTTTATCTGATAAACCAACGGTTTCTAAATCATATTACTCATGAATAACAGGGTGATGGTGCTCGTGAGCAAACATCACTAAAAAGCGGTCAAAAAGACTCAATGTGGTTTACATGTCAGAATGTGAATTCATCTCAATTACTCATGTAAGTAGTTTTGTGCTCTTGTCCAATGCTGAGTGTTTAAAAATGTGCATTGTAATCATATACATGTACTTGTGCTTGAGTCACCAGAAAAGGGCTTGAACTTTATTATTTATGCCTATCATGGTGATCCTGGGACCAAAGTCATTGGTATGTAGATTGTAAAGTTAAACAGTCATTATGGTTTTGCATTTTTCTAATACGGTATTGTAAGCCTATTTATCCATCTCCATGAAACTACAAAATAAGATTTATTGTCAGCCAAAGTTCTGTACCAGTAAATTGATCCTGCTTTATATGAAATCAGCCATACCACTCTTATTATCGAATTGGGTGTTGAAATACCCATTATGGTGTTGGTTTGTTAAGGTGAATAAGACTCCAGGAAACAACATAAGGGATGGGATTTACAGTAAATAAATAGGCTACAATCGCTAATGCATTGATTAAAATGTATATTTAGTCAACTGTCAATCTCATGCTGCACGGTTTTATTGACACTTTTATGAATGAATTAAACATATGTAACGCACATAGACAACAACAGTGTTTTGCATAAACGTATATAGGCCTATGCTGATATTAACAAAATGTTTGTAATTTTGATACCATTATCCAATCTTCTTAAGTATATATGAATACTTCAATTATAAGAAATGCTATGTTGATAATGTCCTTTACTTATACAAACAATATATTGTTTAATTCTGCTAAGACATATTACATGTATATAATATTATTCTCATCTGGTATTATTTAACAGTTTAGATGCAATTTGAAGTTTGAACTATCTGTTTTTGTTCGTTCCACATATTATTTCAATAAAAACATTGAACAATAAAGAATAATTGTTATACAATGTGTCGTGAATTTATTGTTTCTTCCCACAATTGCAATAATGTTTGTTTGACATTGGCATCAGGTTTTATTTTGTGTTTTTGTTTTGCACCTAATGAAAGCCCTTTAAAATGTTCGCTTATCTGGCAAAGGATGTTATGCATTACAGATTTCAGAATCCCATTGAAATGTTTTAGAAAAGTGTGCCAAAATGCGATCGTTAATGCAAAGCCACTCCGGATTTATAGGTTTAGTTTTTCTGCTAAGACATATTACATGTATATAATATTATTCTTATCCGGTATTATTTAACAGTTTAGATGCAATTTGAAGTTTGAACTATCTGTTTTTGTTCGTTCCACATATTATTTCAATAAAAACATTGAACAATAAAGAATAATTGTTATACAATGTGTCGTGAATTTATTGTTTCTTCCCACAATTGCAATAATGTTTGTTTGACATTGGCATCAGGTTTTATTTTGTGTTTTTGTTTTGCACCTAATGAAAGCCCTTTAAAATGTTCGCTTATCTGGCAAAGGATGTTATGCATTACAGATTTCAGAATCCCATTGAAATGTTTTAGAAAAGTGTGCCAAAATGCGATCGTTAATGCAAAGCCACTCCGGATTTATAGGTTTAGTTTTTTTTAACTGAAAATCTTATGTTACAATTAAAAGCCGGTTCTAAACGAAAGCAAGGTCAAACACTAACAAAACCATTTTGTCGTGGAAAAGACCATGAAAACAGCCTATTGGTAGCATTTGTGGTTCTCAAGATATATATTTTCTCGCTATTTCATGTAATGACGTCATCAATGACGTCATCAGTCCAAAAAGTGGTGGTTTTGGTGCGAGACGTTATTACTCAACTATTGCAATTTTCCGCTCTGCACATAGCGCTCAATGTTTCTAAAATCTTCATTCCCAACACCGCCCTCTTTCGTTGAACCAAAGAGAGCACCGTTTGGTATTCCCCCACAAATTCGCGCCATACGAGTTTTACAAATTTTAAACTTTGATTCATTGTAATTTAATGCCCGATGACGTCATTATGACGTAGTTAGACCTGTGGTGTCTTGATACCAAGGTTCACCTTTCTGTTGAGTTTCAACGTTCAAATCAATCTCAATCTTGAGTTATTCCGTAGATAAGCTTAAAAGTTGTTTTTTGATGAAAAACCACGGAAGCGAACTTTGACCCAGGGTAACGACCTGGAAGTTAAGGTCGTATGATTTTGGCGTTAACTTTTCAAATGCTGTTCAAGTCTTTATCTATTTGATGCCTAAGTATGAACATCATAGCTTGTATATTCGTTGAGATACAGCAACAAGCAAATGGTCATTTTTCAACATTAAAAACCTTGTCATGACGTCATCAATGACGTCATCATTCCAAAAAAGTGGCGGTTTCATCTACTCACTATTGCCTATGTACACAGTAAGTTTTAAGTTTGTACAAGCTTTACTTTTGTTTAAAATTGCTGGAGAAGGTTCGCAGGGAAAGAACACGAGGAAAAAAAAAAAAAAAAAAAAAAAAAAAAACAAACAAAAAGAACAAACAGAAAAAGAAATTTTGTTTATTACAAAAATACGGTGTTCGGTTGAACGTTACATAATGACGTAGTTCAAAAACATTGAACATAAAAAGATGAATTTGTATACAATGTTTGGTTTTTATAGTTAAACTTGTACCACACTTTGTAACAACTCCCGTTTCTTGACAAATGTCATGAATTTGTCATGAATAAACTTTGATTTATTGTAACTCAACATATGATGACATCATCATGACGTCATTGTTTTATTTCGCGTCTTCATATTGAGGTTCAAGTATATGCACAGTTTCAAGGTTCAGTTTAATTTCAATTTTGAGTTATTTATTTTCAGAAAATTTTGGAGGAATTAACATTTAAAGCAACATAATGGTCTCTATGAGACACCGTATAACACATGGTTTTGATTTTGTTTGATATATTGAAAGTGAAATCAAATAAAACCTTTAAATATGAATATGAAAATAATTAAAAAGAGCTTTATCATATGTATTTCATGGGGACTTCCGGTTTGGGCAGGAAGCGAGGTCAACTCAGGTCACTAAGAATTGTAAAGAACCGCATACATTTATTGTAACTCGACTCCTGGAGGAAAAACAAGTTACCTTTTTGGTTTTAACTGCCAGGAAAAACAATGTTTTCGTGCTTTCCAAAGTGTTCCTTTTCCACGCCGTGCAATTGGCTGCCGCCAGGTTGTGTGTTCAAAATAGTATTCATATTGCCTTTTTTTCAAAACATTAACCCTTGCTGCCCTCCGTTTTGTTCGGCATCTATGCGGTGTCAATAAAACAAAGTGTGTATCGCTAGTGACGTTGGTGGCGCTATATCAAATTAACGGTCTTATTTTGTAACATCACGAACACTGGTGTACTGTACAGTCAATCTGACATTTGACAGATTCAAATTCCGAGCTCATTATCTGTATTAAAAAGTTCCAAAGTTTTATAAAAACTACCCCACTTTGATAAACATCATAAACACAAGTGTGCACGGCTAAAGAAATACACGGACATTTTGAAAGGCGATGACTTTACTTTTAAACTTTACTTTTAAACAGTTTTACTCAGCGTATCCCGACAACAACTCTCGCGGGGGTAAAGTGCCTCTGGCCCCGCTGTTGCACATTGTGACTCTCGTATGTAAGCACGTACGTTATCGGTAAATATAGAACGAAAGACGATCATTTTGTCAATTGCATTTTCTCCACCATTATACATCAAACAACTCACGTGAGCATGTGATCGTCTCAGTCAAGTCTCCCCTTCCTCTCCCTGTCACAATTAGGCCACCAGAATGACATAAAGGGAAAAATTTCCACACTGAACTTGGCATGACTTCCATGTTTTTCTTTGCGTCGCCATTATTACACACACACACACACACACACACACGCAGAACTTAACAACACACCGCAAAGTTCGATGAACTGTGACAAGACCTGACTTGTTGCTAGTAGGTACATGTATACACACCGCATGCAGTAAAAGCCTAGAGTGCACACGCACGGGGTGCAATACATTGAGGGAACTGTACAGACTTTAACTGTACAGACGGTACTTTTTTGTTGCGTGCGCAGTTTGTTTACGTGCTTAGGTTAGCAAACGCTGGTGAAATACGTTTACGCTTAGTAAGCAGAAAAATTTGCTTGCCGTTAAGCAGCTCTATGAAATTGGGCCCTGACTTGTTGCAGGTATGTATATACACAGCGTGCAGTAAAAGCCAAGAGTGCACACGCACGGGGTGCAATACAGTAAGGTAACTATACAGACTCTATCGGCGATCGCGCTAAAAACGGCACTTCTCACCTTAATATAACTTCGTTATGCAACCGCCAATTTTGTTCAAATTTCACAATTAGGCTTTTATAGTCGTTATCTATTACCAAAAAATTCAACACGTAGTTTGCTCAAAAAAATAAAATTAAAATAAAAAAAAAATATTTTTAAACTCCTCGTCGTAACAAACTGTAACATTTGATGACGTCATCAATGTAATATTTTCAAAGGTCATAAACTACATTCAAATGAGGTCACACATTGTAAACATTTGTAGAATCGTCGAAGGGCCTTAAAATTAAGTTATTATATTAATACACAAAATAATATTATTCAGATACGATTTTTTATAAAACAAACTACTACTTCCGGTTTCGACCGGAAGTAAAGGTCAAATGGGGTCACACCCTGTGTAAGATTTGTTTAATACTTCATGACCTTTCATATGGTGTAAAGATCATGTATGTAGCATATCTGATTCTGGAGATATGAGTATTTTAATAAAAAACTTCAATTTAATATAATGACGTCATCGATGACATCATCATTCCAAATTTTGTTCTTTGTCATGTACACGCTTTGGTCTAAGTACGTGGTAAGTTTCAAGTCCGTACATGCTCTATTTTTTGAGATAGCAAAATATTTTTTTTTTCGACCTCGTGTACCATTTTCGTTGTGACGTAGCTATGACGTCACACATCATATTTTTAGAATGCTCTTGAGTTAAAGAAAATATTATGCATTGAACATTTTTTCATATTTTCATGCACTTAGGCTCTAGAGCCCAAAATAACATGCTTTGTTACTTTAACTTCCGGTTTCGACCGGAAGTAAAGGTCAAATGGGGTCACGTTGTGCACCGCATTTGTAGATCTTTATAAGAGGTTTCATGTAAAAAAAGAATCTTGAACGTAGCTCTTTTGGTTTTGAAGATATGATTTTTCAAATTATTTAAGGTTTATTTAACGTTTATTTAACGTAATGACGTCATCAATGACGTCACCATTCCCAAAAAGTGGCGGTGCCGTCTACTCACCGAGGTTGATGTTCATGAGAAGTTTCAAGTTCATACAAGTTTCAGTTTTTCTCTAAATTGGCGGAGAAGGTTCGCAGGGAAAGAACACGAGAAAAAAAAAAAAAAAAAAAAACAGAACAAAAACAATAGTTGTTCGGCTGTTGGCCGAACACCTAATAACAATAGTTGTTCGGCTGTTGGCCGAACACCTAAAAAAAAACAAAAAAAAAACTTAACAATAACAATAGGTTTTCGGCTCAATGCCGAACACCTAAAAAAAAAAAAAAAAACTTAACAATAACAATAGGTTTTCGGCTCAATGCCGAACACCTAAAAAAAAAACTAAAAAAAAACAGAACAATAACAATAGTTGTTCGGCTGTTGGCCGAACACCTAAAAAATAAAAAATAAAAAAAAACAAAAAAAAACAGAACAATAACAATAGTTGTTCGGCTGTTGGCCGAACACCTAACAATAGGTTTTCGGCTCAATGCCGAACACCTAAAAAAAAACAAAAAAAACAAACAAAAAAAAAACTTAACAATAACAATAGGTTTTCGGCTCAATGCCGAACACCTAAAAAAAAAAAAAAAAAAACAGAACAATAACAATAGTTGTTCGGCTGTTGGCCGAACACCTAATTAACTTCGACATCTAGAATTTAAAACAAAAACAGTAGTATAAAAAGGACGGTTAGAGGACAGGGGAATCCCCTAAGCCAATGACCCCAAAGGTCACGAGGTCAAAGGTCAATGATCCCCAGGAGGGGACCCCATCACGACCGTCAACTGGTCCTTTTTATTTTTTTTAATAAAGTGGTTTTTAATCAATCATTTAAAAAACGTTTTAAGATTATCTTTAGTTGTATAAATGGAATGTACATTTACAGTCAAAGATGGTTTTGAGTTTAAATGCGCGTCTTTATCTTTTAATAAACTTATAACATTTAACGTTACATCCTCAAGTGTTATTATTTCTAATCAAGAAGAAGATTCTACGATTAAATGTACCCTCTCAGGGGAGTCTTTGGAACTGCTCGAGTTGAGAGGTTATTTCAAGTAAATGTAAAACACCTTCAATTATTAATTAAAAACATCTTACGCAAACGAGCCTTACTCGTAATAATTTCGACGACTAATTTAAGGTAAAGATAACCTCGGCCAATGACGTCGAGGAGGGACCTTTTCCGGTTTACCGAGGTTCGTCCCAGGTCCACTAGATCCCTCCCAGCGTCGTCGAGCCACATATCGTGTCCTTGAGCGATTTGGGGTTTATGAAAAGATGTTTGGACCTGTGATCTGGCGTGTGGCTGGATGCTTTACTTTTTAAAATTACTTTTATTATGGAATCCGACTCGATGCGTTGAATGTATACCACATCGACGGCCGGGACTGGTGCGCGTGTTTTTTTAAATCTTAATGCGAACGTCGTCGATACGATTAATAAATTAAAACAACTACCAAAGGAGCTTCAATTTTATATCGAGGAAGAATCTTTTAAAATAAAGGTTGAGAATGAGCTGGGTACTATTTTTTTTTACCACGTAAAGCCCAAAGACGAGAGCCTGAGTGCTGTGGGAGCGGTGAGACTATAGAGCAGGAGGGGTTGTCTTTTTGTATCAAGTGTGCGAGGCGTGTGGAATGCGTCGATAAAGGTCCATCATCACATGTACAATGGACGAACTACGTGCGTCTGCACACGTACGAGCGTAGGGATCATTTCGCGCGCACCCTTAGATCGTTTCAGGGACTTCAGCATATAG
This sequence comes from Marthasterias glacialis, assembly GCA_911728455.2. Taxonomy (NCBI): domain Eukaryota; kingdom Metazoa; phylum Echinodermata; class Asteroidea; order Forcipulatida; family Asteriidae; genus Marthasterias; species Marthasterias glacialis. Next base: position 22,427,302 of record OU452220.1, read on the forward strand.
ACGAAGACGACCTTGAACGCATATTGGAAAAACTTAAAGCCAATGGATTAACCGCGCCCACTAGGTGAGGGCGTTTCTTCACGATCGGCGTCTAGTAAAATGTTTTAGAAACAAAAAGTTGATTCATTCTAGGTTGACCCTCGAGCCCCTCCCCGGGTGCCCAGCCCAACCTCATTATGTAGAGACTTTGAGAAACTCAACAAGATGTTGCAAGGAATCGGGGATCCCTCTCGGAAAAATTCTCTTTCGATCGATTATACGTTATTATACGTATGGGAGGGGCGGTCGGGATGACGCGACTATACTCGGGTGGGTCTACACGACACCCTGTCGACAGATTGGGGTCGCATCGGATCTCGCTTGTCCGAATGAATCTGAACTCTTAAGTTTTTCTAACCACTTTTTCTTTTCTATTTTGAGTAATTTTTTTACGTCCACCTCTACCTTTTCTGGAGGCTTGGTGTTTTTAATATTGTTTCGTAATTCATAAAACTTTTTCAATTCCGATTTCATCAATACAAATTCTTGTTGGGAAATGGTGTTATCTTCTAACCCTCTACTTACAAACTCGCTGATGGTATTTAATTTAGCTTCACACATACCTCGAATCTCATCGTGTTTTTTCAATTTAGGTTCAATCTTTTTAACGATCCCCAAACCGAGCCCGAGACCGAAGCAACCTATGCCAAGGCCCCCCAGGGCTAGACCCACAGGAGCCGTGATGACGCCGGCGATCGCCGCTATACCCACCTTCTAACGCGTTAGCACTTTTTTATACTTTTTATATAAACTTTCTTGTTTTTTACATTCGTTTTCTAATTCTCGTTTAATTCTGCTTATTTCTTCAAACGTAAAGCTCTGTTCGCTATCTTGGATCACCGTGCTAGCTTCGGGTATATCTCCGGGTATATACATTAGAAATACCAAATTGAAAATCTAAATGCATCGGGATATTGCCGAGGGTAAACTCGGGGGACAGCGCAATTAGGTCCGGACTGAGCACGTACCAAATGGCGGGCACAACATTTTTTTGCGTAGCTAGAGAGTACGTGGCAACACCTCCTCGTATGCAGGAGGCGTACCGTGATGAATCCTTGATTTAAGGTAAACTTAAAACAAGGTTGGTTTTTTGACTGATTTCATTCGATGAGGACGAGCAATTCTCCGTGGCTCAGACCTATAATGGTATCGCTTCGAAGGTCCGCGGGATTACTGAAACCTCAACTTTTCAACCCAGGTTCGTTGGTTCTTTTCTCTCGGTCGATGGGGATACTAGCGGGCCGAAGATGCTCATATTTATTTAATGTTCGATATAATTAATGTCGTAATAATAACATTTCGGTTCTTCTTCAAGCTGTCAGTAAAACTTTAACTGGAGTTCGTATCCAACTCCATCGGGATGGTCTATCCAAACCCACGTTTCAATAAACATGTCGTGGTTGGGATCTATGACGTTGTGTGAATGGAGGGATCTATGACGTTGTGTGAATGGAGGGGTAGGACCGTGGGAACGTTTGGCCCGTTCGGCTTATAATGCGTAATGGTTTCATTTTGCGATATTCTGGTGTATATTCTAAAGGTTATATTTAAAGCATCAGGTACAATGAGTTGAAGGCGTTCAGCTCGATAAATTAAATGACTCTTGTGTAGAAATTTTATTTCAATTAATTCAACCCAGAGATTTCCACCAAACCTATTAATAGACGTGCACCCACCCCGATATTTCTTCCCCGTTTTTGTTGCTATTTTTCAACCTCGCTGAGTTTTTGTTGAACCGACGTGAGAACTAGTTCTAGGGCTTCTACCTGTCCGCTCTAAGCGTCTTCGTTGGATTCGTTTTCCAAGAAGAAGATGCTCATATGCTCAGAAGATGCTCATATTTACTTTACGACAAGATTAAATATTAGGGGTAATTTATTATTAACTTCTCCTCCCGCCAAGTTTCTTAATGAAAATTTTAATTGCAAAATAACATCCGCGACGAGCTTCTTTTCTACCGGATCGTATAGATAAAAGGCGGACCCACCCAACGGCTTATCGGCGATGGGAATGTTGTCGAGGATCAGGCTGCTTTTGGCTGGTTTTTTTTTCTTCTCATAGATAACGTCGCGTTTCGATTGAGTTGCTCGCAATGTAGTTAAAGGCATTTGACGGGTTGCATGTCTATCCTCCCTTCGTTAACGCCAAATGGGATCCACTCGAGCTCTGTGTTAAAGATTACCATCTTTTTCAAACCTTCGGTCATCTTGATTTTTTTATCTTCTCGCGTGATCTCGAGGGACAGCCGGCCGGATTTTCGATCCACCGAAACGTTTATCCAATCGCTATTTCCCTTGATTAGACTCAAAAGCTCGTCGGCCGAGTACATCCCTGGCATTATACGCGTGATTTCATCGTCTTGGGCCCTGCCTTGCGTTCGTTTTACAGCGCGTTCGTTCATTTTTACGTTATAATGTCCAACCCACACGTAGGCGCTCCTTAACCCGATCATTTTTTCTCCGGATCTATTATCGATAACTAAATTTTCTAAACTAACGGGTGTATTGAAATCGTAATTTTCAAAATGTAAGTACATATTTTAATATAGCATTATTTTAATTTTCAACTTTAGGAGACATTTATCAGCTGGGAGTGGTGGTGGGGGGTAGCAGCTTGTTTCCATATCGAGTCAGGTAAGATCTTTTGATTTATTAGCCAGGTTTGGGTTAACATGGCGGCCCCCAACGTTCCACCGAGTTTCAACGAGTCTTCGATTTTAAACTTGTCGAGATCTGGGGCTTGAAACTTTAGGGTCTTCTTTAGAGTCATGATATACAACGTGGCGATGCCTCCCACAACCGCGCCGTAATAGACAGCATTGACAATGTCAGACGTATTCATCTTTTTTGTAGCAGTCGTATCAGTCGTATTGGTCATATTAATTTATAGACGGTATTATATTTTTTACTCCATATCGAGCGGACCTTCGTTTTTATAAACATTAACCTCGGGGATTATTTTCACACGAGGTTTATTGTTATTGACCTCGTGTTTGGCGCCGTTCTTAAACGACTTGTAAAATAAAAACGCGATGAATGCTGCTCCAAAGACTCCCGCGTATAACCAGTATGAGTTGAATGACTGGCTTTTATCGGACGGGTCTTTTTTTTTTCTACCGGCGTAAATTTCACACAGCACTTCACCTATTAGATACCGTTGGATCTTTTTCCAGGTGGTTGGCCAACTCTTTTTCATCGTCTATAGTTAGTTTATAACCCCATAGACAGGTTCCACCTATCGCTCTGGTATACAGATTGATTAGACTACTACCCATGCTATAGATCATTTCTCGACTTAGTTTAGCGCAGTACAACTTGTAGAGATTTTCACGTTCTTCTTTGCTCATCTCCTTTAATTCATCCGCCCTTAAACGATCACAATTTAATGGTCGGTGAAAAAATTAGGGAATTATTCCGGGAGCAGGGAGTCACGATCGTTAGTATTTTATCGGCCATAGGTTTAGCCATTAGTACGATCGTCGCCGGGGTAAGGGGCGTTGCCGTGATAAAGTCCTCGGACTCTAACGCCACGTATACCATTAGTAACATATCACTCGAGTATGAAATTGTGAGACATGTCGAACTCGCCAGATTGATCAGACAGTCGTATTCCAACCTAGTCGTGTATTACGAGTGCGTCCATCGCCATTCCGTCATTCCCATGAATAAAAAAGACGTCGCTTGGAACATTAATTTAAATACCCCCGACCAAAAGTCTAAAAGGAATATTATTGCTATTTCAAGAAAATCAGGCTGGACGGATGTGAATCTTCGTCAATGGATTTGGTTAAAACGGTAAAATTGAGATGTACCACCGGGAGACTACCTCACGATAAATTACGGTTTGTGGTTGGATCTCAGAAGCGCCGACGACAACGCACTGCACGGGTCGGGCCGTAAGATCGAAAACGCGCAAGAAGGAATCGTCCTACAGCTCGAAAGGAAAACCGATGGAGAAGGAGCGTTAAAATGTTCTTTTTGATTTTAGACGCGCAGCTCAACAAACCCTGGTGTCAACGGGGAGGTTAAAAAATAATCCAATTGTTACCAAATATGGTCATAATTTTTTTTTTCAATGGGCCAATAAGGCCAAGATTCCATGTGAACCTCACCCCTGGTATACCCCACAAGCCTGTAGACTCCCATTGGACAGACCCTAAGCACTGCGGAGTAAGGAGTGTTGAAAGACAGCAGCCACCTGTCTCAGTGCAGTATATGATTGACCCTGTGCCAAGTATTCCCTTGGCACAGGGCGGTGTGCACTTAAAACAACTTGCGCCGCACACTGGTCGTAAATAACACAAGTCTAAGTCTTGACTGGCACTCCTATTCACCCCCACAGTGATTTATAATGGTTTTGAGCTTGCAGGGTGGGTTATTGGCCTTAAACACAGGGTGGACGAAATTTTAACCTCCTGGATCCAGCGAAGTTGTTGATTAATGTGGTTGCTCCGAGGGTAACCCTACCAGGACCGGAGGGGGCACAATGTGCCCCCCCCTACCAATTTTTTCCCCGTAACTTTTTAACGCTTAGTCCGATCACTGCGAAATTTTCTGACTTTTCCTAAAATATATCTAGGATCAAATTGGCAAAAAATAATTGATACCGGGGGTTAGCTGTTGCCATGGCAACCATTTGTTTGACCTTGGGTCACACGATTTTACTGTTTTTTAGTGATTTTTAAGACTTTTTGGACATAATTTCCACATATTTTAGTTTTTTTTGCCAGAAAAGTGATTGTGGTGAGTCACGTGATAGTCTGAAATGATTTTGGGAATTCAAAATGGCCGCCATTTTTGGCGGCCATCTTGGATTTTGTTTTCAGCCTGTAATTAGGGGGTCAATTTATATCAAGTTTTTTAACAATGGAACATTTTCAACATGCTAATTTATTACTTTTCAGACCCCAAAAATGTTCAGATTTGTCAATCAAACCTTATTTTTTCTCCCTGGGCCCTTGGCGGCGGCCATTTTGATTGTAAAGTGAAAAAACGCAAAAAAACATTTTTTCCCGAAAATGAGATAAATTAATAAATTATTATGCCCCCTAAAGATAACTCTAGTGACTAAATTAGGTTCAAATTATATTTATCTTGTTAAAATGTACAAGTTTGCCAAGTTTCAAAACATTCAGACAAAAAATACAGAAGTTATGGCAAAAACACGATTTTTGACCAAAAATGGGCAAAAAACAGTCAAAAACGCCCTTTAGTGATGATTTTTTGAAATTTTGTGACGTCATCATGTAGAATTCCGTGAAATGAACACTTGTGGCAAGTTTCATCAAAATCAGTTGGACACTTTGGAAAATACGGAGGGGGGGGCACTATGTGCCCCTCCCTGGTCCCCGTACAACCAAAAAAAGCCCGGTCCTGATAGGGTTAAGATTCTAGTTTATTCTTTTATTCTAGCAATTTGCCCCCGTAGCTTTAGTTCATTACCATTGGTGACGTGCAGTCTAGCTTGGCGCTCAGTCTTTAGGTCTTCCAACTTACTTCTGAGTATTTCGCGTCTCTTCCGGGGTATCCATCTATTTCCAATTGGATTCAAGCGATCTTTTCGTTGACTGCGGTTAGTTTAGCCAGATTGATGACTAGTTCACCTCGCATTTGTTTTATCGCATCGTCCATTCCATTGATTTCACGAAGTCGATCGTTGTCTGCGTATCAGTATCTTGCGTATCAATGACGTATTGCGCGTCTGTCCGTGTATCATAGTCGTGTTGTGGGGGGTTTGTCTGCGTATCAAAGTAGTGTTGTGTGAGGTCTGTCTGTGTATCAAAGTCGTGTTGTATGGGGTCTGTCTGCATATCAAAGTCGTATTGTGCAGTGTCTATCTGTGAATCAATGACGTCTGCCTGTGTTTCAGTTGACATATACCCCCTGAGACGAGCAAGCCCCTGTATCATTTTATCAGCCACCATAGGTAACTCTGGTAGTGGTGCACTTTCACCCTCAGCATCTAAATCTTCTATTGTATTTAAGACTTCTCGGGTATATTTTCAACCTTTACTATTCCCAGTTCATTAGCAATATTTTTTCGCAATCCGGACACTTTATAATACTCGTACATTGCCTCGTCGTCGTCGTGAAACGTTTGTTTGGCTCCAGTCTCTTTTCTAAGCATCGAGTTAATGATAGCTAAATATTTAGCGCGTTTTTCCAACCACTCATCCCACGCCTTCGTAAGGTCCTCCAGGGCTCGGTCGTGCCTCACGCGTTCCGCCTGTATAGCCTCCGAGTTGTTGTTTAGTTTAGAAAACAAAAAATTACTTCCGGTAAAGGCGAGCGCGTTTACCACAGCCCCACCGATCATCATCGCTATACTAACCATTTATTAATTACTACATTTTATTTTTTAATTGTCAATAAAAACGTATTGAAAAAATGGTAAATAAAATTCAGATATTTGGCTTAAAGAGATAAATACTATATGAAAATGGAAAGAAAAATAAAAAAATATTTTCTAACCATACTATAAATATGAGACCGAGTAAATGGACATTACCTAAATTAAAAGAAATTGTAAGTGAAAATAATATCGCGGTTTCGAGCAGATTATTATAAAACGGTTAAAGAGTTTATTTCGGAATGAAAAGCCCAAGAAAAACTTAAAACGAAATTAATAAAAGAGATTGATGAAAATAAAAGAAAGACCGAAAGGGCCCAGCTAAATAAACAAAAAATAGAAAATGATAGGATAAAGTATAGGGGTTATTATTCCTGATCTAAATCAAAACTCAAAGAAAAAATAGATGATGAGTTTTCGTTTCTTCCAACTAAAACCAAGTATACAAGAGCCGATTACTTGAAAGCGATTTTTCAAAATAAACCTTTGGTATTAAATCTCGAAGTTAAATCGAAAGATTACGACGATATTAATATATTTTTTAAAACGAATATACCGGAACATTACCCTTTCGCCAAAGATCCTGCCGAATCGTTTTTTTAGAAAAGCTGCAATATTATTAAATGAAAAACAATTATAAATGTCAATTAACTATATCGGTAAAATATTAACGTAAAGTGACTTTACCGATCCCGAAACCGACGAGGTAAAAACCGAGGAATCCTATAGCACACATTTTCACAATACCCATCAAAAAACGTTAAATCGAGAAAGCGATATCAAAGCATATTACGACATCGGCAAATGGGATCATCAGCAAATGGGCACGGGGTGGATCGTAGAAACAGTTATATTGGTACAACTTTCACTGAGTAAATTTACACCCATATCGGGCTCATCGTACATCGAACTCCCGAAAGAAATTAAAGATAACTAGACATAGGTTTTTGTGACATCACAAAAACAAGGTGTTCGGATTATAGTACTTAAAGTTGTTATTTGATGTAGCAACTAAAGTATCTAAATATATGAACATGAAATTGTTCTTTAAAAGATAATATTTAATTTGTAACAGAGAAGGACCTTCCCTCACCTTGGTATTTGGTGAAAGAATCATGTTCCAAGCTCTTACCAATCTTAATTGACGAGCTACTTCAGGTTTGACCGGAAGTAGACATCACAGGCCACGCAATATGCAACAGAGGACCATCCCAAACCTTGTTATTTTGTGAAAGAATCATGTTCTTAGCTCTTACTAATTTTAAATGAGGAGCTACTTCCAGTTTGACCGGAAGTAGAGGTTACAAAGGTCACTTTATGTTTCACAAAGAAAGACCTTACCTAACCTTGATATTTCTCGAAACAATCATGTTCCTAACTCTAACCACTCTTACACGAGGAGCTACTTCTGTTTGACCGGAAGTAGAGGTCACCCAATGTGCAACAGAGAATGAACTTTCCGAACCTTGGTATTTGGTGAAAGAATCATGTTCCTAGCTCTTAGCATTTTTAAATAAAGATCTACTTCCGGTTTGACCGGAAGTAGGTGTCACAGAGGTCACTTAATGTGTCGAAAAGAAAGAGCCTCACTTACCTGGACATTTGTCGAAAGAATTAAGTTCATATCTCAAACGGTTGATTTTTTGTTGATTTATAAAGTTTTAAAAAAGCCCTGTATTAAAGACTTACAAAGCGTGGAGTGTGTACCTTGAAAAAAGAACAACGCGTGGTTAATGTGCATAGCAATGGGGCATCGATGTTACACAGCCACGCACACACAAGGACGTGTACATGTATAATGGCATTGGATTTTCTACAGCAATGTGGGACACGCTTGAACGCACATGGACATTTGCGTTAAACGTCCGGTTTGAACCGGAAGTAAAGGTCAAAATGGTTTCACCCCAATACACAAGTTTGAGAAGGCTCAATTCTCTACAATCTGATGTAAAATTTGTGATCATGTGATAAGTACTTCTTAAAATATGAATTTTTGAAAATTTCCAACATTTTCAACTTCCGGTTTGAACCGGAAGACAAGGTCAAATTGGGGTCATGTCTGTAGGGCGATTACGCAGTTTTGGATGATCTTTCCGATGATGTAAAGATTGTAAAAATCCATTGTGTACTTCAGGAGTTATGTTTCGTCTCCTTGCCATATGCTACCTATGTATGAAGTTTCAAGGTTATATGACCTTCGGAAGTGTGCATTTGAAGGTGGACAATCGCCAGGGAGAAGAAGAAGTATTTAAAAAAAAAACGAACAAAACCGAGAGGTTATCGGACCAGAGTCCGAACACCTAATAAACCGAACAAAATCAAGAGGTGTTCCGGGCTGAGAGCCCGAACACCTAAAAAGCCGTTACAATAATAGTGTTGTAGCACCATTGTTTTCAAACTTGTTACCAGAGGACGCTGTTTAATGTAATGACGTCATCAGTTTTAAACTTGAAAACGCAGAGTCCTTTACCTACTCACACACTGAAACCACTATCCAAAGCTCGTTTTATACTGACCAAAGAACTAGAAAAAATAATGGCTTTATAACAATCGTTTCCTTCAACTTCCGGTTTGAACCGCAATACAAGGTCAAATTGGGGTCATTTCTTTGAGATATTTAAATAGTTTCCAAAAGACCTTTGCGATGATGTGTAGATTGTAAAAATCCATTGTGCACTTCAGGAGTTCTGATTTAATTAATAAACTTTGATTTATTGTAACTCAACATCTGATGACGTCATCATGACGTCATCGTTTTATTTCGCGTCTTCATATTATTGAGGTTCAAATATATGCACAGTTTCAAGGATCAGTTTAATTTCAATTTTGAGTTATTTATTTGGAGAAAATTTTGGAGGAATGAAACATTTAAAGCAACATAATGGTCTCTATGACACCGTATAACGCATGGTTTTGATTTTGTTTGATATATTAAAAGTGAAATCAAATAAAACCTTTAAATATGAATATGAAAATAATTAAAAAGAGCTTTATCATATGTGTTTCATGGGGACTTCCGGTTTGGACAGGAAGCGAGGTCAACTCAGGTCAAGAAATACACGGACATTTTGAAAAGCGATGACTTTACTTTTAAACTTTACTTTTAAACAGTTTTACTCAGCGAATCCCGACAACTCTCGCGGGGGTAAAGTGCCTCTGGCCCCGCTGGTGCACACTTGTGACTCTCGTACGTAAGCACGTACGTGATCGGTATATATAGAACGAAAGACGATCACTTTGTCAATTGCATTTTCTCCACCATTACACATCAAACAACTCACGTGAGCATGTGATCATCTCAGTAAAGTCTCCTCTTCCTCTCCCTGTCACAATTAAGCCACCAGAATGACATAAAGGGAAACATTTCCACACTGAACTTGGCATGACATAACAGTTTTTCTTTGCGTTGGCATTATTACACACACACAGAACTTAACACACCGCAAAGTTCGATGAACTGTGACAAGACCAGGGCCCAATTTCAAAAAGCTGCTTAACAGCCAATTTTGTGCTTAACGGGCGTGTTAAACAGATTTTCTATTTCATAGCCTCTATTAAGCACGATTTTTTGCTTAACGCGGTAAGCAACCAACAAGCAGCCTTAAACACTTGTTTTTGTGCTTAAGCAAGTCATGTTGTGTCAAAATGGCCGCTATAATTTGGAGGAGAGTCACAATATTGTCATGATAATCAAAGTAATTATCCTGTTAATAGACTAGTTTTATCGAAAGGCATGGCTGGAAAATTGCCCTGAATTACAGTAAAGACATGAATTTAACAACAGTCATATTTCATACGGTGTGAACGTTTTGCCAAAGCAAATCAAACTTGGGAAAATAACGGCGTTAACTTTGCAGTACTGTAGAATAGAATTTAGAAAGGGAACTGACATCATGACTGACACATTTTTTGTTATGACTCACCTTGATCTTTAAGATAAATAAGAAATATGACGAAAGAAATGTCCTTTGTGATCCATTCAGTATCACGGAGTCGTTAATGTAAGTTAACTTTGTACTAGTCCAGTCCCAGCAGTACTCTTAAAAATGTGCACAGCAACGGTTATGAAACATCATCGGCAGCTAGTTATTTTGTGTGTGAGGTACGCGTATACTGCACGTAAAAATGTGTACAAACACATTGTATTGTGAAAACTTATAGTTTTACCAAACATCGATCAAACATTGTAACAATGTAATACAAAGTTTCACTTTGGCTGTATATCTCTTTATTATTCGAACCAAAGGGGGCGCTTTCTGACGTGACCCAATTCCATCAGAAAATTTTATTATTTCCATCGATAATTTCCTTTTTTGTTGATTTTTTAGCCACCGCTACTCCGTTGACTTCGTCCGCCATTTTGTAAATTTTTCGATCGGAAGTATTTTTTGCTTAAGCAGACGGTACTTTTTTGTTGCGTGCGCAGTTTGTTTACGTGCTTAGGTTAGCAAACGCTGGTGAAATACGTTTACGCTTAGTAAGCAGAAAAATTTGCTTGCCGTTAAGCAGCTCTATGAAATTGGGCCCTGACTTGTTGCAGGTATGTATATACACAGCGTGCAGTAAAAGCCTAGAGTGCACACGCACGGGGTGCAATACAGTAAGGTAACTATACAGACTCTATCGGCGATCGCGCTAAAAACGGCACTTTTCACCTTAATATAACTTCGTTATGCAACGGCCAATTTTGTTCAAATTTCACAATTAGGCTTTTATAGTCGTTATCTGTTACTAAAAAATTCAACATGTAGTTTGTTTAAAAAAAAATTGAAATAATTTTTTATTTATTTTTAAACTTGTCGTCGTAACAAACTGTAACATTTGATGGCGTCGTCAATGTAATATTTTCAAAGGTCATAAACTACATTTTATTTCGTACACTAAAACCATGTCCAAATTCTGTTTCATATTGACTCCACAGCTTAAATTGTGACTTTTTAAGCATTTTTTGCTTCAACTTCCGGTTGAACCGGAAGACAAGGTCAAATTGGGGTCATCTCTGTGGGACATTTAATTATTTTTTAAAGACCTTTCCGATGATGTATAGATTGTAAAATTCCATTGTGTACTTCAGGAGTTATGATTTTTTGAAATAATAAACTTTGATTTAACGTAATTTGACACCCGATGACGTCATCATGACGTCACTCAAACGGTTTCGTCTCCTTGCCATAAACTACCTATGTATGAATTTTTAAGGTTATATGACCTTCGGAAGTGTGCATTTGAAAGTGGACAATCGCCAGGGAGAAGAAGAAGAAGAAGTATTAAAAAAAAAACGAACAAAAACAAGAGGTCTTCGGACCAGAGTCCGAACACCTAAAAATGCGTGCATCAATGTAAAAAATAAAGACAACCAATGTCTACGATGTCTATGAATGTCTAGAAAGGCTCTATTCGTGCGGGCCATCCGGAGAGAACGTCGCTGTATCCCAAAGACGATGGATTAAACTTTGAAGATATAACGTTTCCAACGCCAGTTAGTCAAATTGAAAAGGAAGAAAAATTAAACGGTTTAGCCATCAACGTGTTTGGAAATGATAATGACTCGATATTTCCATGGCACGTTTCTTAAACGAGATAAAAGTATAGACAGAATAAATCTATTACTGTTTTCGAAAGATGAAAATAATCATTAAGTTTGGGTAAAACATATTTCGAGGTTATTAAGTAGCCAGGTCAGTAAACACGATGGTAAAAAACATTTTGTCAATTATGTTTGCAACATTTTCGACAAAAGAAATACTCGAAAAAGCACGTAGAATATTGCGAGGGTGTCGATCATTCACCGCTAATGACGATATTGCCGAAGCCAGGTAATAATATATTAGAATTTAAAAACGTACAAAAGAAAGCCTCGCTCCCGTTGGTCATTTACGCCAATTGTTAGAGCATTTTTGTACCCGTCGTGGTAGTATGCGCCGATGATGAGATCAAAGAGTTTAAAACGCATCGGGGCACAGACGCAACGGAACATTTTCTACTGAGCTAGAATACATCAACCGTTCGTTAAAATGCCCGCTCCGGCTAACCATCAGCGATTACGGCGTCAAAAGGCATGAGAGCGCCAGAACGTGTTGGTATTGTGATAAACCTTTAGACGGTGACTATGTGAGAGACCACTGCCACACGACGGGAAAATACAGAGGAGCGGCGCACAACGCCTGCAATCTCAAACAAAACATTACCCTATAAAACAAAAGTGCCGGTCTTTTATCAGAATCTATAGGGTTACGACAGCCATCTCATCATGCAAAGCGTGTCCAAAATGGACTGGATCATAAAAAAACGATGAAAATTACATTTCATTTACCTTGGGAAATCAGTTGACGTTTTTAGATTCGTTCAAGTTTATTGGTGTGTGGGTTGGACAAACTAGTCAAAGCGACGCCGAACCACGAATAAAAATATTCAAACAAAAAAGCGTGAAATAAGGTACAACGAGAATTGTGTTTGGAAAAAGCAAATACCCCTACGAATATATTGACTCTTTCGAAAGGTTTGAAGAACATAAATTACCCCCGAGAGCAAAGTTTTATTCGTCCCTATCCGATTCGCACATTAGCGAAGCCGAGTACGAAAGAGCCCAAAAAGTATGGAAAGCATTTGGCTGTAAAACCATGGGAGATTACCACGATCTTTATCTCAAAATGGATGTGATTTTACTGGCGGATGTATTTCAATACTTTAGAAAACAGTGCCTCAAAAAGTTGGATCCGGCGCACAGCTATACCTCACCGGGCTTCTTTTGGGAAGCGCTATTCAAAAAGACCGATATTAAACTAGAACTACTTACGGATATTGATCATCATTTGAGCGAAACGAGGCGGCATGTCGGGGGGGGGGGGGGGGTGAATGAGATACGCTGAAGCGAACAACAAATACCTCGACGACTATGATCCACAAAGAGAATCCAGTTACATTACGTATTTAGACGTGAATAATTGATACGGTTGGGCTATGAGCCAATATCTCCCGACGGGTGGCCTCAGATGGCATAAACATCCAGATAAAAAAAAGAAAGAGATATTATGATGATGACAGAAGATGCTGTGATAGGTTTTTTTTTCAAAGTAGACTTGGAGTATCCACCCGAGCTTCATCGTAAACGCAACGGATACGCGTTGGCGCCCGAACATTATGTGGTAAATAAAGAGCAATTATCGGATTACCAAACAGAACTCTTGGAAAACAAACCAATGGGCAAAACTTATCGCTCATTTCAATCCCAGGAAAAAACCATGTGCTTCATTATAGAAATTTACTATTTTATTTAAAACATGGAATGAATGACAAAGATCCATAGAGTGATGTTGTTCAATCAATCTCCCTGGATGAAACCGTACATCGACTTTAACACTGGTCTGCGAACCAAAGCGACGACGGACTTTGAAAAAGGCCTTTACAAATTGGCCAACAATTCGGTGTTTGGAAAGACGATGGAAAATAAACGAAATAGGGTAGATGTAAAGATACTCAAACGATCCGAAACAAAAAAGAGGTTAAGATTGATCGCCAAACTGCAGTTTAGCAGAACGGTTCCTTTTCCAAACGATCTAATGGCAGTGCACAGCTTCCCCACGAAACTCAAGTTAGACAAACCCATCTACATAGGTGCCAGTATATTAGATCTGTCCAAGGTGTGTATGTTTGAGTTCTACCCAGACTTTTTGAAAGAAAAATATGGCAATAATTGTAACATCATCTATACCGACACAGATAGTTTAATTGTTAGAATAAAAACTAAAGACGTCTACGAAGACTTTAAATCAGAATCGGATCGTTTTGACTTTTCTAATTATTCCCGAAGCATCCCTTCGTACGATCCTAAAAACAACAAACTAAAAACAACAAAGTATCGCTTCGAAAGTAAGCTTCGAAATAAGACATCTTCAGCTCTTTCAACTATTTTTTGTTAAAATACATGTAGGCCTATATACTCCCCACAAAATTAAATTTATTAAATAAAATAATAACATTTAATAAAATATATAATTAAAATAAAACATAATCCCTCATGTTTTTTTTTATTACTTTCCAGATTGATGAACAGTAAATGCCAATTTCTAATTTGATAAAACCACAGAAAAATCTAAGATGGCCACTTTATATGGCGGCATTTTTTTTTGTTCTTTACAGTGGCATAAATTGATGTCTGTGCCCCCCCCCCCCATGCCCCCAGATTAAAAATAATCATAATCAAATGGTAAATTTTTGAAGCTTTATTGTAGTGATTTCAATGTTTTTGTAAACTAGTTTTTTTTTACAAGCAGACAGTTCCTACATCCACATCAGATTTTCTCATAAAAAATTGTAACATCATAACTAAACAAGCGATGTAAAGGGGGCTTGTTTAAGAAAAGTGAACATTTTTAATTGGCCAGAAGTGCCCCCTAGAAACAATGGTGCACAGCCTTGTGTCCCCCTCCCCCTCCTATCTAAAATTTGACCCTTGTTTCGCTGCTGACTCTTTATAATGCAACTGTCATGATTGCAAAACACACCGACACATTTCTGGAGAGAGAAAACTCAGAAGATTTCAATCTTTTTTATCGTGTTTAAAATGTAAATCCAAAAACACCAAGAGTACACGTAAAATGTGGTTACCAAGATCAACTGAAATGACTGGCATAATAACAAAACATTGCCAAAAACTGGTGTTGTAACAGCTAGACCCTTGGGATCTAAATAAATCCAGTAAAAGTATTGAAAAAAATATTGGAGGGTCATCGTTGCCCCCCCCCCACCAAAAAAAATAGTGTTAATCCCAAACAGGACGGGGGGGGGGGGGGGGGCAAAATACGCCCCTATCATATTTTTGCCCTTAACTTATCTGACCCTTTCCAATTTTTACCGAGGTTCATATTGTCAAAGAATATGTTGTCAGGGGTTGCTGTTACCATGGCAACCGTTTGTTCGATCTTGGGTCACACATTTAACGTTTTTTAGTGCTTTCTTTGTCTTTTTCATCAAAATTTTATATATATGATTTATATTGTTTCCCTAAAAGTGGTAGTGATGTGTCATGTGATAGTGTTAAATGTACTGTGAGAATTAAAAAGTGTCTCCCCCTCCCCCCAAATTATGGCAATATCCCAATGGTTTATTGTAACTCTGACCATTACATATGATCTATTTTTACATAAAATTGACATTGTTAACAATAAATATTACTCCCGAAGTTTTAATTAGGTGTAAGCTGAGTGCCTGAACACCTAAAAAAAAACTTTAAAAAAATACGTACAAAAACAAGAGGTCTTCGGACTTGAGTCCGAAGACCTATTGTTTTTATAGGTTTTTTTAGGTGTTCGGACTCGAGTCCCAAGACCTCTTGTTTTTGTACGTTTTTTTTTTTTAAATTTTAATTTTTTTTTATTTAGGTGTTCGGGCACTCAGCCCGGAACACCTCGATTTTGTTCGTTTTTTTTTTTTAATACTTCTCCCCAACCATTGTCTGCTAACGAATGCACACTTCTTAAAGTCACACAAGCTTCAAACCACACTAGGACAGGAAACCGCTTGAATGACGTCATGATGACGTCATTGGGTGTTGAATTACATTAAATCAAAGTTTATTATTTCAAAAAATCATAACTCCTAAAGTACACAATGTTTTACAATCTTTATACGTCATCGGAAAGGTCATTTGAAACTGCGTAAACGCCCCACAGACATGACCCCAATTTGACCTTGTCTTCCGGTAAAAACCGGAAGTTGAAAATATTAGAAAATTTCAAAAATTCATATTTTTAGAAGTTCTTATCACATGATCACAAATCTTACATCATATTGTAGAGAATGGAGCCTTCTCAAACTTTTCCATTAGAGTGACACCATTTTGACCTTTACCTCCAGTTCAAACCGGACGTTTAAGGCAAATCGATTGTCCGTGTGCGTTCAAGCGTGTCCAACATTGCTGTGCAAAATCCAATGCCATTATACATGCGCACGTGCTTGTGTGTGCCTGGCTGTGTGCCATCGATGCCCCATTGCTATGCGTATACCAAGGTTAGGGAAGGTCCTTTCTTTGTTTCCTCACATTGCGTGACCTCTCTGAACTCTACTTCCGGTCAAACCGGAAGTACCTCCTCATTTAAAAGTGGTTAGAAATTCCTGTCCAAACCGGATGTTCAAATTTAATATTATACTATAAAGCTCAATTTAACGTATGTTTTTCTTCATATTTTCTTATATTTAAATTCATTTAACTTTTTACACATAAAATAATTTTTAATACATCAAATTCTGAACACCTAGTTTTTGTGATGCCACAAAAACTCATTTCCAGTTGGGTGTCTGGCCGTCAGCTGGAACAACTATTGTAATTGTTAATTTTTTTTCTTTTTTTCTGGGTATTCTTCTCCCTCAAGCTTGTCGGCAAATTTTCTCAAAAAGTAAGGCTTGTATGAACTTGAAACTTTACATGTACAAAGATATTAGTGAGTAGATGATACCGAAACTTTTTTAAAATGATGACGTCATGACGTTAAATAATTCAAAAAATTCATAACTCAAAAACGGCAAATGCTACATTCAAAATCTGTAGTGCGTATGAAAGGTCTTGTAATGTTGGACAAATTGTATGCACACCGTGACCTCAATTGACCTTTACTTCCAGTAGAAACCGGAAGTTACAGTAACAAATCATGTTATTTGGGGCTCTAGAGCCTAAGTGAGTAAAAATATATAGAAACTTTTAAGGAATAATATTTTCTTTAGCTCAAGAGCATTCTAGAAATGTGATATATGACGTCATAGCTACGTCACAACGAAATTGGTACACAAGGTCGAAAACAACATTATTTTGCTATCTCTAAAAATATAGCATGTACGGACTTGAAACTTACTGTATACTTAGACCAGTGTGTACATGACAAAGAAAAAAATTTGGAATGATGACGTCATCAATGACATCATTACATTAAACTGAAGTTTTACATTAAAATACTCATATCTCCAGACTCAGATATGCTACATACATGATCTTTACACCATATGAAAGGTCATAAAGTATTAAATAAATCTTAAAAAGGGTGAGACCTCATTTGACCTTTACTTCCGGTCGAAACCGGAAGTAGTAGTTTTTTACATTTAAAATCATATCTGAATAACGTAAATTTGTGTTTAATATGATAACTTCATTTTAAAGCCCCTCGACGATTCTACAAATGTTTGCAAAGTGTGACCTCATTTGACCTCACTTCCGGTCGAAACCGGAAGTATGAGTTTGTACAACAAAAATATGTATCTTATTAATGAAACATGGTACATTAATAATCGTTACATCAATTTAAAGCTCTCTGACAATTCTAGATACCTTGCACAAGGTGTGACCCCATTTGACCTTTAGTTCCTGTCAAACCGGAAGTTGAAGTTTCATATGACAAACTTTCATACATAAAGATAAAAAAAGTACAAATAAATATTTCGCCCGTCAGCATAGCTCAATAGACAAAAAACTTGCCTATAATATTGACCTTAATATTTTTAATTATGTAATGAAGCCGAACACCATGAGTTTGTTCACAAACTCTAAATTTCTGGTTAGGTGTTCGGACCGACCTCTTGTTTTTGATCGTTTTTTTTTTTTTTAATACTTCTTCTCCCTGGCGATTGTCCACTTTCAAATGCACACTTCCGAAGGTCATATAACCTTGAAAATTCATACATAGGTAGTATATGACAAGGAGACGAAACCGTTGTTGTGATGTCATGATGTCATCAGGTGTCGAATTACATTAAATCAAAGTTTATTATTTCAAAAAATCATAACTCCTGAAGTACACAATGGATTTTTACAATCTATAAATCATCGGAAAGGTCTTTAAAAAATAATTAAATGTCTTACAGAGATGACCCCAATTTGACCTTGTCTTCCGGTTCAAACCAATTTGAAGCTGTGGAGTCAATATCAAACAGAATTTGGACATGGTTTCAGTGTACGAAATAACATATAGTTTATGACCTTTGAAAATATTACATTGATCACGTCATCAAATGATACAGTTTGTTACGACGACGAGATTAAAAATAAGAATTTGTTTTATTTCAAATGTTTTTTGAGCAAACTACATGTTGAATTTTTTAGGTTCAGAAAATGACTATAAAAGCCTAATTGTGAAGATTGAACAAAATTGGCCGTTGCATAACGAAGTTATATTAAGGTGAAAAGTGCCATTTTTAGCGCGATCGCCGATAGAGTCTGTACAGTTACCTTACTGTATTGCACCCCTTGCATGTGCACTTTAGGCTTTTACTGCATGCTGTGTATATAACACGCAACAAGTCAGGTCTTGTCACAGTTCATCGAACTTTGCGGTGTGTTGTTTAGTTCTGTGTGTGTGCAATAATGGCGACGCAAAGAAAAACTGTTAAGTCATGCCAAGTTCAGTGTGGAAATGTTTCCCTTTATGTCATTCTGGTGGCTTAATTGTGACAGGGAGAGGAAGAGGAGACTTTACTGAGACGATCACATGCTCACGTGAGTTGTTTGATGTATAATGGTGGAGAAAATGCAATTGACAAAATGATCGTCTTTTGTTCTATATATACCGATCACGTACGTGCTTACGTACGAGAGTCACAAGTGTGCAACAGCGGGGCCAGAGGCACTTTACCCCCGCGAGAGTTGTTGTTGGGATACGCTGAGTATAACTTTTTAAAAGTAAAGTTTTAAAGTAAAGTCATCGCTTTTCAAAATGTCCGTGTTTTTCTTTAGCCGTGCACACTTGTGTTTATGATGTTTATCAAAGTGGGATAGTTTTTATAAAACTTTGTTCAGTAAAGGTGATGTTACAAAATGAGACCGTTAATTTGATATAGCGCCATCAACGTTCACTAGCGATACACACTTTATTTTATTCACACCGCATAGATGCTCAACCAAACGGAGGGCAGCAAGGGTTAATGTTTTGATAAAAGGCAATATGAATACTATTTTGAACAGACAACCTGGCGGCAGCCAATTGCACTGCGTGGAAAAGGAACACTTTGGAAAGCACGAAAACATTGTTTTTCCTGGCAGTTAAAATAAAAAAGGTAACTTGTTTTTCCTCCAGGAGTCGAGTTACAATAAATGTATGCGGTTCTTTATAATTCTTAAAGACCTGAGTTGACCTCACTTCCTGCCCAAACCGGAAGTCTCCATGAATTACATATTATAAAGCTCTTTTTAATTATTTTCATATTCATATTTATTAAATCAGTTTATTAATTCAAAAAATCAGAACTCCTGAAGTACACAATGGAGTTTTAAAATCTATACATCATCGGAAAGGTCATTCAAAAGTGCGTAATCGCCCTACAGACATGACCCCAATGTAACCTTATCTTCCGGTTCAAACCGGAAGTTCAAATATTCAAAAATCCATAATTTAAGAAGTTTTTATTATATAATCACAATTCTTACATCAGATTGTAGGTTAGGGAATGTCGCTCCTCATTTTTTAAGTTGTTAAAGGTGGGAACTTGATTCTTTCACAAAATACTAAGGTTTGGTAAGGTCCTTCTCTGTTGCATATTGCGTACCTGTACTTTCGGTCAAACCGGAAGTAGCTCCTCATTTAAAAATGGTAAGAGCTAGGAACATGAAGGTCCTCTGCTGCAAATTAAATATTTCAAAGCACAATTTTACGTTTTTATGTTCATATTTTTAGATACTTAAGTTGATACATTAAATAACAACTTTAACTACCATATTCCGAACACCTTGTTTTTGTGATGTCACAAAAACTTATGTCTAGTTTTACTTCTTCTTATGCCTGTCGATTGTCCGCTAGCAAAAGCATACTTTCTAAGCTTGTGTGAACTTGAAACTTCACACATAGTTCGATATTCATTAGGACATGAAACTGTTTGAGTGATGTCATGTCGTCGTTATCGGGTGTCGAATTACATAAAATCAAAGTTTATTATTTTAAAAGATCATAACTTTTTTTATACACAAGGGATTTTTACAATCTATACATCATCGGAAAGGTCATCCAAAACTGTGTAAACGCCGCACAGACATGACCCCAATGTGACTACGTCTTCCGGTTCAAACTGGAAGTTGAAAGCTTCAAAAATTCATATTTCAAGAAGTACGTATCACACGATCACAAATCTTACATCGGATTGTAGAGAATTTATTCTTCTCAAACTTTTGCATTGAAGTTACACCATTTTGACCTTTGCTTCCGGTTCAAACTGGACTTTTAACGCATTCAATTCAATGTGCGTTCAAGCGTGACTGTCATTGCTGTAGAAAATCCAATGCCATTATACATGTACACTTGCTTGTGTGTGCGTGGCTGTGTGCCATCGATGCCCCATTGCTATACACATTAACCACACGTTCTTAGTCTCTTCTCAAGGTGTATACTCCACGCTTTGTTAGTCTTTAATACAGGGCTTATTTAAACCTTTAAAAATCAAAAAATCAACCGTTTGAGGTATGAACATAATTCTTTCGACAAGTGTCAAGGCTTGGGAGGGACTTTCTTTACGACATACTAGGTGACTTCTGTGACATCTACTTCCGGTCAAACCGGAAGTAGCTCTTTATTTAGAAATGCTAAGAGCTAGGAACATGATTCTTTCACCAAATACCTACGTTAGGGAAGGTCCTTCTCTGTTGCACATTGTGTGAACTCTGTGACCTCTACTTACGATCAAACCGGAAGTAGCTCCTCATTTGAATATGGTTAGAGCCAGGAACATGATTCTTTAACCACATACCAAGGTTTGGGAAGGCCATTTTCTGTTTTCTATATCTTGACCTCTGTGACCTTAGCTTCCAGTCAAACCGGAAGCGGCTCCTCATTTTAAAGTGGTTAAAGGTAGGGACAACATTCTTCCACCAAATACTAAGGTTAGGGAAGGTCCTTCTTTGTTGATTATTGTGTGACCTTAGTTACCTCTACTTGCTCCTCATTTAAAAATAGTTACAGCTAGGAACATGATCTTTCACGAAATACTAAGGTCAATTTCGTGTTTTTATTTTCATATTAAGATATTTTGGGGGTCAAAGGGTTAGGAATGACCGGGATGGTGAGGAGAATCGAGCCACTCCTCGTCCATGAAAAGTCCCATACGGTCAGCGTCTCCAACAGCCTCTCCTAACTTAACTCCTACTGCCTGGCTTCACGTGCCGACCTGTTTTAAATGGTGGGCAGATGTGTGAAGGCGAGTATCTGGCGCCTTAAAACCAGACAGCTCCGGGCAGGTGAGGCCTGTTAGCCTTGGGAGGCAGCTCACCTGGGGGATGGTACTTTGACTCCAAACCCGGGCAGGTGGGGCTCGTTAGCCTTGGACGGAAACCAGCCTAGGTGTAGGAAATCTCTTAAATACCCCCCCCCCCCTTACACAGGGATACATCTAGTGTATGCCAGGAGGAGTTGCGCCCCCTGGCATTAATCAGCAATTGAAAGATGATGGCAAAACAACACAAATACTATACTTCCAGCAGTGGGAGTCTGCAGGAGCACAGTGGATGGCAGAGGTGTAAGCCAGCATAGGCAGAATGACGATATCATCCGAAACCCGAGAGGGAGGATGGTGTCTGATCAACACACTGAGCCAATCACAAGACTAATGAGAAGCAAGAAGACTTTTAGTCTCAACTTTTAATGTCAGGATAATTAGAGAGGAATGTAGGCAGGAGGAGCTAGTTTTTGCATGATCAAGCAAGGAATAGATATCATTGGCATTCAGGAGCATAGGATAGTTCACAACGACCCTTTAAGATACATCAAGGTGCTTGGGCAATCAATGGTTTCATCATCAGCCTGGAGAAACGAAGCACAGGCAGCTACGGGAGGAGTGGGCTTACTAGTTAGTCAGAAGGCAATTAAATCCTTGACAGGAGTGAAGGCAGTGACCGGCAGAATCCTGATAGCAAACTTCCAGGGCAATCCTGTGACAACAGCTATCGTAGTGTATGCAACTTTAGCACCCTAGAGGGAAGTGAGCACTTTTATCTGCAACTGAGAGATGCAGTTCTGGCTCACAACTTTCTGATGATTCTTGGGGACTTCAATGCAAGTCTTGGCAGAGACGAGTTTCAGCACTCTTTTCATGATCTGACCAACAGCAACGGTGGGCTGCTGATGGAGTTCATGCAGGAGAAGCAGCTTATTAACAGTAACCAATTGTTCCAGAAATCTGAGGGGAAATACTGGACTACCAGAGTCCCAATCACAGCAAGTTCCAGATTGACTTTATCCTTGTGAGGAAGAAGTGGAGGAACAGTGCCCTGTACACTGAGGTTTATAGCACATTCTCCAGTGTAGGATCAGATCATAGAACTGTCACTGCAAAGTTCCGTTTGAGTTTGAGAGCCCTACGGAGGCATGGAAGGATGCAGATCAAGTATGACTGGTATGCCTTTGCAAACAACAGGGCTCTTCAGGAGCAATATGCAGTCGAGGTGAAAAACAGATTCCAACTCCTGCTGGATGAATGCCCAACAGAGAGATATGAGAGGTTCATCGTGGCAAATAGGGACGCAGCAGAATCCTGTGTGCCAGTTAAACGGAAAAGGAAAAGAGTAGAATTTTATGATCACCCCAAAGTAGAAGAAGCCTGGCAAGAGGTAAGAGATACATACCAGGCACATGTGGATGCAACTACTGAAGACAGCGGGGAGGCTGTACAGAGAGCTAAGGAAAAGCTGTTTAACACCTATAAGAAGTTGAAGGAGGACGACATATCGAGCAAGATCTCACAAGTAGGGTCAGCTAGCAAGGAACAGCAGTACAGTGAGGCCTGGGCAATCATCAACAAAGTGACAGGCAGACGGACAACCAACGCAGGACAAGTGGAGGGAGCATCGCCAGTGGACGGGATGCATACCTGGTACAAGCACTTCAGTCAGCTCCTGGGAAACCCTCTACAGTACTCGAAAGCTTACCTATTGATGATACTCCTTTTACTATGAACGAGTATAGAAGGGCGAAGCTATCTATGAGACTGGGTAAAAGTAGTGGCCCGGATTGGATACCAGCTGAGGAAGTTAAACTCTGCGATCTCGACGAGATCATTCTGCAACTTTGCAATGCAGCACTAAATGGGAGACAGAAGCCACAGCAATGGTCCCTGCTCAACATCATCCCAATACACAAATCAGGAGACCTTAGCAACGTGGACAACTACAGGGGAATTAGTCTTAGCTCGATGGTCACGAAGATGTACAACAATATGATTCTAAATAGGATAAGACCAGCTCTGGATCCTCATCTAAGGATCAACCAGAATGGTTTCAGGCAGAAAAGATCAAGTCGCACAGATCCTTGCCCTTAAGAGGATAATCGAAGGGGTAAAATCGAACAACCTACCAGCTGTCCTTACCTTTATTGATTTTAAGAAGGCTTTTGACTCTGTGCACCGTGGTAAGATGATCAGTATCCTGAGGGCATATTGTATCCCGCCTAAGCTTGTGGGGGCAATCAGTGACAATGACACCAACACCAGAGCTAAGGTGATATCACCAGATTGGGAAACGGACGAGTTTCCGATATCAGCAGGGGTTCTGCAGGGTGATACTCTGGCACCATATCTCTTCATTGTGGTGCTAGACTATGCGCTCAGACTGGCAATAGATGGGCGAGAGGAGGAGCTTGGCTTCACCATCGACAGGCGAAGGAGCAGACGAGTGGCTCCGGTCATGATCACAGACCTTGATTATCCAGATGACATCGTTCTAATATCAGACGAGATCGAGTAAGCTCAGCTGATTCTGCAAAGAACAGAGGCCGAGTGTGCGAGAGTGGGGCTAGTTCTTAACACCAGGAAGACAAAGTACATGATATTTAATGGTGCCACTGCCACTCCCTTAAAAACAACCATCAGTTCAGAACTGGACGGGTGACAGATTTCAAATACTTGGGCTCCTGGGTTAAAGGGCACCTGTACTTTTGGTAAGGCAGAAAACCACAAACGGTAACGGATTTACACCACACTTTTACAGTTTGAAGATATTTACAGTAGAAAGCTTCCCTTGAAATATTACTGGTTGAGGTGCTGTCGTTTTTGAGAAATGAGCAAAACAATGTCGCGAAAATACTTTTCGTCTCAGGGAGACGAAAAGTCTTTTTTTTCTTTTTTTCATTGATTGCTGCCCTCACTCACCCGATAACAGTTTGTAATTCTCAGTTGGAATGATTCGCAAAATGGTTCTTGTCATTGTTTCCTTGTACCCAGTATTGATGTATAATATATATTTTTGTATTGATCGTACTAATAGCGAGCACAGAGTCCAAGCGTGCGAGGTTGTGTGTGTGTGTGTGTTTGTGTATGATGCATGGCCGGAACACATTACACCGAATGCATACTCATCTCAAGTTATGACAATCGACGTAAGTCGGCATGATGTTTACTGTTTCATTTGAAATTGACTGGTTCTAAAAAAAAAAAAAATTAAAAAAATGGATGAAAATGAACCCCGAAAGAAAACTGGGAGGCCAAAGTTATCCAACAGTTCACGGAAACGTTCGAAGAGTGCGTCAAATGCCAGGTACAGAAAGCTTCAAAAAGTAATTACTTCCAGCATGAAACTTCCCGTGTCAGTCATACAGCGCTGGAGAAGTAAAGCTATGGAACTTGGAGTTTCTAACGCTGACCTGGCGAGATTGCTGCTCGATATGCACACACAGAAGTGAGTTTTCTTAACAATTATTCATGAACACATGATAATTCATTATCAACCATTCATTCAATCATCTTTAATGATACCATTACAAATCTAGTGGTGGCACATCCTAACGTCAATCCTCCCTTTTTCCCCATTTTTAAAATTCTTTTATTACATGTGCTGTGCTGCCTGCAGCTTCTACCCCTCTTTTTTTTTAGTACCAATGCATTTATGTCAAATAAGCCCCTTTTGGGCTTTTTAGCCTAGCAACCTAAGTTTACAAGCAAGATGCAATAACTAACTTTACAAGCAAGCACAATCCCACTTAGATTGTGGCCCAAATTACTTCCCTCTCTCAAATTGTAACAAGTAGCAGTGTTGTCATTATTGTTGTGATTTATGACAACATCATTATTACAAATTGTGTTGAGAGGCCAGACGTCTTGACTTACATTTACATGTATACTACATATTTATATATATATTATTTTTTCACACTAGATTGTTATTGAATTCAGATCAATACCTACATAAAACTGCGCAAACTTGTACTTTCCATAAGCCTTTGTATTTGTATATATCTGGTATTTTTAGTTAGGCCTACTTATACAATACGGACAAAAATATTTTGGAACTACAGATCTGATGTTCAATCTTCTGTGCCACTGCCCACTTTTGGGCCACAGGCTACATCAACACCTCACGGAGTTGGAACAGCTGGTAATATTCAAGGGTACAGCCCGGAATCTTCCAATGTGTAAGTCATGTGGCCAAAATTAGAAACAACAAAGCATAAAAGCATAGTTAAATTTTTAATAGGGTGGTGTCACAGTTAGAAAAGTGGGAAGGGTTACATTTTTTAATTCATTTTTTAATTAATTCACATAAACTCATGCTGATTTCTTTTTTGATTTTTTCATCTTCACTAGTTCGGTTATTTCTGGAGTTGCACCGTTAGAATCAACATCACCAACAGGAAAGAGGTAGGTGCTTAAAATGTTTTGGGCAATTTAATCTATATTTTTCAAACTAAGTGACTGATTTTGATAAGACATAAATTATTACAATTATTTAGCTTCCCCAAGTAAATTTCTGCAGAAGAGGTTTTAAGAAGTTTTAAAAGTTAAATTGTACGACAAACTAATGGCTTCTGATAACAATCGTTATGCCAAAATTTGTCTACGAATTCTGTTAAGGGACCTTCTTTTATAATACATTAATAGATACATCCAAGCTGATGAAGCTGAAGGAACTGAAGAGGAATTGGAGTAAGTATTTTGTGTGTTTTTTAATGTTAATCTACAAAATGCAATGTTTTGCAAGTACAAGTACCATCATATTTGTTTGTTTTGCATAGCCACCTTGCACCCTGGCTCGGCTTCTTGTTGACCTGTTTAACTAATCATCATAAAATCTGCAAAGTTTAAAATACGAATACAAATCATACTGCGCACATTATGGGAAACTCTAACAGAAGTTTTTTTTCTGTATGGAAATTGACTTCACTGTTACATTATGAACGGGACACTGATTTATTTCATTTTTTATTCATTTAGCATAAGTGTTGACTACAAGTTGGAAGGCAAATTTGTCTACCTGGATGACCCGGAAGATGAGGCGGACATTTACTCTGACCATCTGTGGGAACCAGTCGTTTCAATACGCAGAGGGTGAGGTACTTTGTTTTTGGATTATCAATGTAAAGAAATTATGTATGGAATTGAAAGGAACGATAACAATCAATGTTGTTGCGAGTCACTTAAAATTATTGCATTGTTCTATACAATAATTTTTCCAAAAATGTTATTATAAATTTATTCTTTTCTATAGGGAGTGAATCCCCCACCCCTTTTCTCCAATATGTCTGATACAAACATTATGTATATCAACAAATTATCATTGCTGATGTTTCATTACATAGTTAATAATATCTGGCATTATGTGAAAGCACTACATGAATATATCCACCTAACATTACAAATAAGTGTAAACAAATAATTTCACCTTTGTATCTGCTTATAGTTACTCCCTATTATTATCACTAATTTACAGGAAAAGTTGTGTTGGGTTAGACTACATCAGCACTGGAGAAGAAGTTTTTGGACATGGTGATGACATGGAACCGGAGGGGGAGATGCCAGATAATGAGTCTTTCACACGTAGTGGACTGCATAAAGTCATCAAAGATGCCACTGGACTAGAAAACAGCAAATTTTACATAATCTCGCAGACGAGGCTTGTTGACTTGGCACTGAAAGCATGTGCATCATGTTCAGTGTGTGATCTACCTGTACGCGTTGATATAACGTCATCTGGTACTTCACATATAAGCTGGGTGAGATTACTTGACGTAATGTTTGTTTAGACAATTTTGGTTGTTTACTACATTTTACTGATATTCATTGTTTTCATTAGATTAAATGTCAATGGGAAATAGAGGCATGTTATTAAAATTGGAAAACATTTTTAACCCAATAATAAGTCCTAAAATGAAATTAATGTATGTGCATTTGTAACTGTATTTTACAGATTTGCAAAGAGGGTCACTCTACACGTTTCTGTGGTCAAGAGGTCCTTCATAATTCACATATTGGTGATCTGCAACTGTCATCAGCACTGTGTATTTCAGGAAACAATTTCTCCAAAATTGAACTCATGTTTCGGTTTATGAATTTAGCCAATATTCATGTCAAAACATACAATGCAATTGAAAAAAAGTATGTATGCCCAGCCGTCGAGGAGAAGACAGATCTTACTGAAACAGACGAGATAAGCATAGAGGTAAACCGCTGACTGTCCTGGGTAAGTTAATAAAAGCCCCTAAGCCCCTTGTAAATTTCGGGTTGCTAATTTCAGTTTATAAATTTATTGAAATGAATCTAAATACGGTTTCTTAAACATTAATGATATATTTTGTCTCAGTGCTTTTGTTTGTTTCACATGAGCAAACAATCTACTCTGAAAAATAGAGCCAAGCATGAAATAAGTCAGAAAGTTTTACTGGTTATTGTTTAATAATTGTCATAAGTATGGATTACAGTCAATAATGCTTCATCGTGTTTGTTTTACGTCTGATCTAATTACAAACAATGATATTGGTTTATTTCACAGCAGCTGTTCATTGTATGTATGCACGATTTCTAATTGGTGGTAAGGTACATGTAGCCAGTTGCATGAATATGCAAAAATCAAGAAGCACTCTCAATGTGTATTTTTTTTCTCATTTGAATTAGGTCTGGTATTGTATCAAATGTAGCCAAATGTCATCCATTCATTTTCTTAAGGTGATGGGCGAAATGACAGTCCTGGCCATTGTGCACAATACTT
The DNA here is from genome assembly GCA_911728455.2 of Marthasterias glacialis. NCBI lineage: Eukaryota > Metazoa > Echinodermata > Asteroidea > Forcipulatida > Asteriidae > Marthasterias > Marthasterias glacialis. Next base: position 22,455,626 of record OU452220.1, read on the forward strand.
GACATACACAATGATGGAAAATGACTCCAAGGATGTTCTCCATGTAGAAATAATGGACAAGCGTGAGGCAGGGATGGTTAGCGGACGAATGGAGCCCAAGGCTCTCATGAAGGGTCTTGAGCATCTAAAGGATGACGACATGGACGTTACAGAGTTAGTTACTGATGCACATAGTGTCGTCACAAGCAAAATGCGTAAGTACCGTAACATTATTATGAGGTCTAACATTCTGTGCACTTCAGCATTTTGTCAGGTTTTCTCATGTCTAAATAACACACCACTGTAATTGTTAAAACTAAAATGTTTCATTTAAGTAATGCAATCATTAGGCTTTATGAGTTTTTTTGATGGCAAATGAAAAGTCTCACATTTTATAAAGGTTTTGTGAAACTAAGTTTGTAAAAACAAGTTATGAATGTGTATGTTGTTGGTGTCACTTGAGCAATACATGCTGTGTGAAGTGTGCTACATGGTCTCATTTGAAATTTGGAGCATTTCAAATCTGTGATTGTTGTTAAGCTTGTGTATGATTGATCTCGATCAGGCATGTTGTACCTTTTGGCCTTTCTAATCTGAAATACACCTTAAGACTAAAATCCTACATAATCATACCCTTTATACGGTAATGATGATATACATAGGTTGCATCTTATTTCTTTTCACAGCATTTCATTTCATTTTCATTTTAGACATTTATTTCCATTCCAACAAAGAACGTCATAACAATCACGGAGAAAAGTAAATGGATAAGTGGAAATGGGGGCATAGCCAAAAAAGCCAAGGCTTGTAGTAGGTATGCCCGTACAGACAAGGACTAACAATAACAAATACAGTGGGGAGCTTTTAAAAATATAGCTAGGGGTAGACTCTATGTAAACTTAAATGAGGCAGAAATGACTTGGATTAGTTACAATATAAAAAGGAGGTACATAATAAGACAGCAAAGCGTAAAGTAAACAGGTGAGATGGAGCAATCTGTATAAGGCGGAAAGCTACAAGGATTAGATCGGATTTAGAACAATGTGAGCTTTGAGTTTGCGTTGGAACGCAACTGTATTCCTACTAGAGGTTATGTAAGAGGGAAGGTTGTTCCAGTTGCAGAGGCCTGACCATAAAATACTATGTTGAAATGCGGCTGTTCTATGTCGGGGGAGATGTAATAAAGATGAAGATCTGGTTTGATAATTGTGAAAATTACTTTTAACCTGAAATGTGCTAACAAGGTGTTGAGGAAGTTGATTAGTTGAATACTTATACATAAATATACACTGCTGATATAAATTAATATCATGAATGCGTAACAAATTGTATTTTTTAAACAAGGGTACACTGTGAGCTCTAAAATGACACTTGGCAATAATGCGAATAATTTTTTTCTGCAGCAAATCCATTTTGTACAAGTTACTTTGAGAAGTATTTCCCCAGACCATATTACAGTATGATATATAAGGAAGAATAAGAGAACAATAAAGTGTACGCAAAATGTTGTCAGGAAACACAGATTTGAGCCTGGAAATAATGCCAATTGATTTAGAGATTTTTTTACAAGTTTCGGTAATGTGAGGTTTCCAAGTGAGGCGGCTGTCAATGTAAACTCCAAGAAACTTTGTAAAATCAACCTTTGGAATCTCATGATTAGAAATGCTGATTTTGAGATGATGAACATCACATTTTTTGTTTTTGATACAGAAGATCATGTAGTTACACTTTTGGAGATTCAGAGACAGCCGGTTTGCTTGAAACCATTCACTGACACTAGACATATATGTATTGGCAACATTAAATAAAGAAGGAAAGTCCTTGTTACTGCACAAAACGTTAGTGTCATCTGCATAAAGAATGAAAGACAATTTTTCGGTCGAACGATAAATGTCATTAATGTACAAGATAAATAAAAGGGGACCAAGCAGTGATCCCTGTGGTACACCATAAGTAATTTTTGAAAGGTCAGAAGTAACATTCATATATTTAGTACATTGAAAACGACTGGATAAATAGCTACAAAACCAATCATGCGCGATACCTCGAATACCAGAGTGATCTAGTTTGCGTAACAAAATATTGTGGTTAATCGAGTCAAAAGCTTTGGACAAGTCTATGAAAATTCCCATGGTGTAATAATTGTTTTCAAATCCGTTGATGATTTTGTTGGTGAGGTCAACCAACGCCATAGAAGTGGAGTGTTTATTTCGGAAACCGTACTGACCTTGGAAAATTAATTTAAATTTGTCCAAAAACTTGACTGTTCTGTCATAAACAATCTTTTCCATTAGTTTAGAGAACACCGGCAGAACCGAAATGGGCCTGTAATTGTCAATTTCAGATGGATCGCCTTTTTTATAAATCGGTGTGACTCTGGCAACTTAAGTTTGCTGGGAAAAAGACCTTTAGATAAAGACAAGTTAAAAAGATGAGACAATGGCTCACAGAGATGCAAGATGACCGATTTGACCACACTTGGACTTACGTTGTCAAGACCTGCGGCACTGTCTTTAAAGGATTTCACAATTTGGCAGATTTCGTAAGGAGAGGTTGGATTCAAGAACAGGGAGTTGGTGTTAGGATTACCAAGAAAGTCTTTAAATTCACGGTGCGCAGGTCTTATGTTTGAGTCCAAGGTTGGTCCAATCTGAGTGAAATAGTTGTTGAAGGCATTTGCTATTTCAGCAGGATTCTTCAGCATTTGACCATTGTGTTTTTAATCACGTTGGATGTTGCCCTTGGACTTTTTCTTCAGAAGAGAATTAATAATGCTCCAGGTTTGTTAAATGTTGGATTTAGCACTAGAGAACTTATCTGCATAATAATTTGCTTTGACACCTTTGATTAGAAGGTCATTACGGAATCGCCTGTATTTGATTTTATTGGCATTATTCGGCTTGGTAAGAAAAACCTTGTACAATTTGTTCTTGTATTTAATGGATTGAATAATGCCTTTGGTCATCCATGGTTTTAACCTTTTATTGTCCTTGGTTGTTTTAACTGGAAAATTATGATCATACAGACGAGTAAACGTTGTCATGAAGGTGTCATAAGCAGAATCAGGGTTGTCACATGAGTACATTGCTCTCCAGTCTACTGTCATTAAATCACGTTGAAAACGAGTAATATTTTCTTGGTTGATACACCTGAAGGTTTGAGTGACTTTCTCTTTGGTACAGGAACCATTTAATTGAGTCATGAAAAAAAATGGGTAGATGATCTGAGGCATCACAGAACAGGATGCCTGATTTTGATGGAAAATCACAGCAATTTGTATAGATGTTGTCTATCAATGTTGCTGTAGAGTCAGTAATGCGGGTGGGTTTGTAAATACTAGGTAAGAGAGAGTTACTGAAAAGACAATCTACAAAATGGGAAGTTGGATTGTGAATGTTGTGTTTTAAAAGATCAATGTTGAAATCACCCATGATGAAAATTTGTTTATTTTCCATGTTAAGTTTTGCGAGCAGTTTGTCAAGCAGATCCACAAAACTGTTCACACTGACATCAGGGGGGTTATAGACAACACCGGCCAGAATACTCTTACCATTAACCCAGGGTATTTTAATGAAGATTGAGTCACAGTAGGCTGTATCAATTTCCAAGTCAGGGCGGTTGATAAAAGTAGATGAGTTGTGAATGTACATTGCCACACCCCCACCTTTCTTGCCCTGTCTGTTCTTGAAGACATTGCTGTAGCCTGGAATGTTAAGTAGGTTTGTGGGACTGTCATCATTCAGCCATGTTTCACTAAAACCAATGACACCAAATTGATATTTGAGAAGTTCAATGAAATCACAAATATTGTCCCAATTTTTCAGCAGACTTCTAGAATTGAAATGAAGACAAGAGAATGTATGTGTATCGTCTACATCACGAAATGTACTGGCGAATTGATCACTCAATAAATAGTCGTAAAAGTGGTGGTAATCACGATTGCTGAAATAATTCACGTCAGGATCGAGATCAGAGTTACCAGCAAACTTGTCATTGAAAATGAACGGATTGAACACAAGGTGATGTAGACGATCAACATTGATTTCGGCATTAGTTTGGAATTCAAATAATGCTAAATGGAAGTCTTCTTGTTCCAGGTGGTTAAAGGGGAGGGCGTGGACAATGCAAGAATCACCTGTAATCGGATTACATAATGAACACTGGTTGGTATTTATGTCACCAAGGATACAGTCTGCCTATTGAAAAGTTGTATACATAGGTCTGTACTACTTGTTACCACTGAACTAGAAACAAAAACATAAACATAAAAATCGGTCATGACAACTACAACAAAACTAGAACAATTTAAGCAAAAAGGTGAACAGTTGTGCCCATCAAAAATACCGTTCATTGAATAGTTACAAAGGTTGAGCAAAAGTTCCTTCAAATGGAGGAAAACTAGAAGACATCTAAGATGAAGATGTGTATTTAACACCGTTGATGAACAGTTGGCCATTTCGGAATATTGGTTTCTTTCCTGCATCGTAGGCCTTCTTCTAGACGTTGCGAAGAGATCTTTTCTTTATGGCGTCAGCGGGTGGTAAGTCTTGTAGAACGAACATTCCGGAATTGGCAAGGGCCACTTTGGATCGTTTCAGGATTGACATACGTTCTGGTCGGTACAAAAACTTCGCCAAGATGTGTCAGGGTTTGTCAGTAGCCATTTTGGGGGGTTTGCCAGTTCTGTGAGCATTTTCTATCTCGGCATCAGGCATGTCAAATCGTTCAGCTAGGATCTGTTTGACTTGATCGTAGGCAAAACTTGGGGTTTCAGAAGAACTTTCAGGGATTCCCCCGAATCGTAGATTAAAGCTACGGGAGTACCGTTCTAGATTAAGAGTAGCTTCCTCAAAATGATCGATTTTCTTGTGAGCCTCTTGCAGCTGCGACGCAATATCTGAAATACCAACAGTAAATGTCTTACTTTTATGTTGAAGTTCCTCGATGGATTGGGTTGAGAAACTTAGTGCCTCCTCCATCTCTCTCTGTTTGCCCTCGGCGATCTGCATTCTGGAAAGTAGAGATTCTTGATTTTTGATGACCTTATCAAGCTTGCTGTGTAGATCAGTCGCCATGTTTTGAATCTCCCGCCGTATGGTAGTGACGATGTCATTGTCTGTGGTGGTGGCTGATGGTGTCAAGTCACCTGGTGCAATCGGAGGGAGCTGGGCTGCAGGTTCAGCAGAAGCTGGACTTTTTTCTCTTTTCTTGGTGGCATTATTGCTGAAGTTGAATGCTGAGCAGCATCGGATCGAGGAGTAAGTACTCAGTTACGAGACAGGCATTTAATTTTAAGAGATGGAGGAGCAAAATGTGAAATAACGGTATTTCTGTGGAGCACCGAACTGAGCACGTCCGTTCACGACCACATTCTAGAATGATCTTTCATATCAATGCAATTATTTGTATATCTTTACAGGATCCTTCCCTGAAATTAAGCACTCCTATGATATCTGGCATGGAGCCAAAAACTTGGGCAAGAAGATTTACAATGTTTGTTATGGTATTGATGTGCATGATTCATGTTTTCTTCAATTAGGAACTTTCTACCTTAAAAGTTTCATGACAGTATGTGATCAGTTTTCTTTCCCACCTTGACATTTGAGTAAACAGGATTTAAACACTACAATGTTTCTTTCTTTACAGGCCTCCCTTAAAGCAGCCAACAGACCACTATTCATTTTTGGCACTGTGCTAAATCATGTAATGGGTCCGCTGAGGTGTTTAAGGTATGACTCTTATTATATGCATTGGTGTAAAAGAAAAAGTACTGGAGAATTCCAGTGCATGCTTTCTCCAGTTATCAAATATTACACATATTATTCTATACAGATAGCTTGAAAAGGTCCAAACAGGCAGAAATCTTTCTTTGCCAAAGTCAATTTATGACAGTCATTGATTATCATATGGATGTACATCAAACTTTCTTGGGCATGTATGCAATATAAATCTACAATTTTTATGTTTATATCAATTTTGTAGACATTCTGTGTCAATGTAAAAATAAATTAATAATGAAATATGTGTAACAATACATCAACTGCAGCAAAAGTGGCGTGGAATTCTGCACCATGTGACCAACAAGCATGAATGGACTTTAGGAGGAGGGAGCAGCTCTCCATGTTGTGATCATGACGAGCTACCACCATGCGATAATTACCTTATTGCTGGATCCCCACCACATGTTGCTCTAGCAAACATCGTCATGGATGAACAGTTTATTAGAAAGATTCCTTTCTACACAAACTTTAGGTATGAAATGCGTATCACATATCCTCATAAATGTTTTTATTTTATGTTTATATCTTTATTTATTTGTAAGGTCTTTCTATTTGACTTAAAATTGAAATAAATATTTTTAAACCATATTCCAGACATACTGGTGATCTGGAGTCGCTAAACAGCAACATACTCATGTACGCCTCAAAGAGATTTTCCTTCGGGTGAGTGATTTCAGAATGTTATATGACCAACATGAACTATGATAAAGTCAGGTCAGCACAGTCAACTCATACTTGAAAAGTTAAATTTTTACTGTCAATAATTAGACAAGATAATAGTGACATTGCAATAACTCTTTTGATACATTTCAAGACATGTTTGATATCACCAAAACTTTGATCATCATAGTTTTTTTTTTAATAAATGACAGTGTAAAGCAGTTTTAAATGTAAAGCCTAAATGGAGTCATTGGTGAGCATGTTACAGATAAATGTTGTGCAGTTATCTCCACCCAATAAGAATCTTGACAATTGAAAGTGGAATGTTGTTTACATAAATTTCCAGTTTCATTGGCTATCGAACAAGGAATCTCCTCGCCATTTTGGATTACATGCATCACAAGGACAGACCTGTTAAAAAAGTGCAGATGGAAAAGACAAGTGAGTTAAATGTATTACCATGTTATATATATGTTGTTTTTTTTGGTTTTTTTTGCCAGGGTATCTTATTTAGTATAGCAAACAACCTAATTAGATAACAATATAATTAGGTAAAGCAAACTTCAAAGTGGTTGAGGAAATGGATACTAAGAATGTTTTACAAATTCATGAACCACATAAAAAAGGGGTGGATATGCTTCTTGTTCTGGGGACAGTTGAAGTGGTAGTGTTAAAGGAATGAACTGTGAACTTGCAGTGGGAGTGGATACAGTGTCATTACCAGTTGCTGGTGGCTGCTATTGGGTTGGCACTGCCTTTGCTCACTTGTAATTCATGATGTGCCATTTGTTTTGTGTGGATTAGGTACATACAAGAATTGTTCAGGAGCATGCATTAGCATCAAAGTTGTTTGAAAATTTATGATACTATTATCTACAAAAATTTCCCAAACTTACAGGTATATTGCAAAGTGGTCTAAAAAGGCATGCGAGTATTCAGCAGTAAAGGTCCGTGCTCCAAAGACATATGACTATGTCCCCTCATTAATGGCCAAGGTCCTTGCCAACCGACAGGATGATATGCGGCCTTTACATGAACTTCATGTCATGAGAGACGATGACCCTCGAAAGATACAAGCCAGACTTGCTTCCAAGCCACCACCCACAATTGATGACATATTACAGCGACGCCATACAAGTAGATTTTGACTTGCTCATTGTTTTTTAACCATTATCTACACAATAGACCTATCCACGAAAGGGAGTTGGGGGTAGTCAGTAGTCAGTGCATCAACAATTTCAAACCAATTTCTTTTACGACAGTGGTTGATTGTTTTCAGACATTTTATTGTGAACTTCCATGTAAATCTCCTCAAATATTTTAAAGAAAAAATCCACTTTGAGTTTATGAACAACATTGACAATTTCAATTGGAAAATTTTAAATACAAGCAAATGGTTTCTCAAGCCATGGATTGTTTGCCAACTGCAATTACTGTTCAATATTTTAATCTGCTGAATAACAGTAATAACATTTACAAACCTACCACGTAAAATGTTAATAAAATGCTCACATGGTTGAAAGGTTGTAACTGTTCAAAAATATTAATTGAAGTTATTCATTCTGATGTGTTGTCACTCTCTAAAAAACAGGACCAAAGTATTATGTAACTTGATATTTTGAGCCATGTCATGGGAATATTTGAATCACTAAGAGTAACTCATTTTTTTAAATCTAAGTTGTGTGATTATTCAGATTAATAAATATTTCTCCTCAAACATGATTACATTTGATTGATCGGTAAACTGCTTATTGAAACGAGCATGTTCTCCAACAAAGAAGGAATCACTGAGATTGATTCTTGCCATCAAAACTTCTCCCGGTTTAATTTAAACCATATTTGTACCACTGTTCATGGAATGCTGAAATGTTTTCAAGCTGTCTGGTATGTGGGCCACAGAGAGGCATGAATCTCATGGGCAACATTCACTCTGGTGAGCAGTAACTTACAGACATGTTTTACATCATCATTGCAAGTTTGTTGATGAATAATATACCAACTTCAACCAAGTTCTTTTGTGAAATGAGAAGGTGAGTTTTGTGTTTTACTTTTTTTTTGTTTAGCATTTTATGGACAGCTGTTAAAATTGATTTCATTTAGGAAAACAAGTAAACTCCTGATAGAAAGGATCAATTTCAGTGATTCCTCCTTTCAAATGTGTGGGAGAATGCTCGTTGAAACAAATTTAAATGTTTTGGGGAAAAAGTTATTTATGGCAACCTTTTTTTTTTAACTTACCCTGTGTTTATTTATTATTTTAAAGGATAAACCTACAAATATCTAGTTATACCAATCTGTCTCTTTTAAAACCAGTGTATTGACCAAATGGGTCTGGAAAAGTTGACCTAATCTTCAGTACAACACAACTTGGTATGACTCGGCGCACTCCTGCACCAAGACGATTGTATTGCCACAAAATGTAGCACCTATGGCCGTGTGGCGGTTTTGTCGGTTTTCATCACCAGCATTTACAGCCCTTGGCTCTGTGTTTAGCAGTTCCCTCCACAAGGCCCTCTGAAGTGCAATGGTCATTGGGTCCAGTATCGTGGCAAGGAGCTGGAAACAAGAAGACAAATAATTTTATTTTATAAGGTGAAGGCCTACATGTGCGAAACATAAGAGCTGATTTAACAAAAAAAATATGGTGTGCCACTTTGTCATTATGTTTGGCTGTTACTTTAACTGATATTTTGACATTTTTACAATGTACCTTGCTATAGATAACAAGATGTATTTTACTGCCATGGTGCAATGTTCTGAATTATGCAAAAAGCCTGTATGCAGCACTTTCAAAGCATTTTGAAAGAGATGTAAGATTACTCTATTTTTCTCATTGAATGCAATAAACCAAACAAATTATAACTTACAGGGTGTAAAGATAAGCAATTAGGTGGTTCATGTTGACAGCATACACACTCCTCGTCTGTAGGCATCTGCTGACAATTGGAACACACGCACCAATCAAGGCCTTGTGTGGCTAGTGGAGGTGGCACTGCCTGTGGTCGGTTTTGTCTAGTTTCCCAAATGTGAAAGAGGATTCCAGGATTCATGTCTATCATTTGATGAACTACATTTCTTAACTCGTCTTCAGTCATGATATTTGATTGCAAGAAGGTTTAACTTTTCTTTTTTTCAGCTGTTATCGGGTATTATGTACTGATTAAATTTTTTATATTGGTAATTTTGCTCTGTGTACATTATTATCTATGTGGGTTTTTTTTACAAATAAATCATATGAATAATTTTTCTTGGTGATAATAATGACTTTTATTGTAGTTATTTGCATTCCAGTGATTATGTACTTTACCATTATCCTGAGTCTCCTTTGTTCTGGCATATTGGCTACAGCTTGTGCCTGAGTAACAGGTTGTAATGCTGCGCCTCTTCGACCAACTCTTCTGCCTGTACCTGCACCTCTTGCCTGGCCTCTTTGTCGCCTCCTAAATGCACCACCCCCTCTTTCACCAACCACTCCCTGTGTTGCTCCCCTGCAAGTGCGACTGCCTCTGCGACTACCTCTTCTACTCACTACTGTACTTTCACTTCCACCAGCCTATCAATTTTAAATAATTGTGAAATGTTTTCAAATGTTGCACAATCATTTGTGTACTTTGACAATTTTATAACTTGGTTGTCATAACTATCTTCACCTGTTTTCAGTCAAGGTATATGCCTACCTGTTTTTAGTCAAAACTTGCTTACTTTCAATTTTAATATTATACATATTATTAGTACATATTATCAAATTTATATTTTTCTGGAAAAAAAGATGGTCCAAATTTGAAAGCTTTTGTTTCTTCTGATTTCATGAAAATCCAATAGTTTATGAATGCATTATGCATTCTAGAGTACACTAAGACATTTTCTCAAGGTATTATTTTTATGAATCACCAAACAAATTAGCCATCTGGCCCACCTAGGTGTTGCTCCATGACTTGAGAAGGGAGAAGAGAACTCGACTAAAAAAGAACATTGTTCTGTTTGGTAACATTTTATGCGGCAGTGCAATGGAAACATCTCCCAACCCCCTGTTTTTAATTCAGTGCTTACGAAATAATTCTGAAGATTTGAGGCAGGCTGTTCTACGAAAGCCAAGTCGACAAATTTAGTACACAAACCATGCACAACGGACGGTGCTCGTCGCACATAAATCACATCCATTGGGAGAAGTAAATGGGACTGTGTCTGGTGTGGTCGAAAACCCAGGGTCGATTTTTAGTCAAAGTCTACTATTTATGCTGCTGACTGGTGTATAGCTAATCAGCTTGTATTGGAGAAATTTACCAAGTAATTTATGTTTGTTCTAAAATAACTAAACGAAATAAATAATGTCTAACCTGTTGCGGTTGCCGATCAGGTGACTCCACTCCAGGCTCAATTGACATCGATTCTTGTGATGAATTAGAACTTGTTGAACTCATTATTTCACGAACCAAAAAATAACTTTAAAAAATGACTATGCACAAAAATAACCAGTACAGAAAAAAAAATCGATCGACAATAATCCACCCGGCCCACGAAACCCTCCTCCAGCCAATGTTTTTTTTTTATTTTTTTTATTTTTTTTAATAAGTTTTCTTTGAAACTAAACTTCACTTCACGTGCTACACCACACTTAGCTATGTACAAACACACATGCAGCAGTTCACACACACACACACACACACACACACACACGGGAGCTGATTTGAGCCCTACATTGCTGTACACAAACACGAACACACACGCACAAACCACATGTCAGTGTTGTTGTTGTGAGTGACCTTTCGTGACCGTCAACCTGATTTCTATTTTTAGAGACAGAACTGGCAACTTTCAAATTCACTGACCGGATTGGAATTGCCGATTCCCGAATCAAATGTCTTTTGCCGCAAGGGGGCGCTATGTCAGTATTTGAAATCTGCAACGGATATACGCCGCCGTATCGGGAAAGTAGCTCTGTGATTCATGGTAATTTTCACTATTTTCTCAAAAACTTTACCACCAGTGGGGCTGAAACTTCAGCAGGTAAATGTTATGATATATATCTCTATTCACAGAGAGTAGGGATGCGTGGGATTATCAAAAACCAGAAGTACAGACGCCCTTTAATGACACTGAGAGAGATGTGAAATGTCGTATTGCTCTTGCCTGGAAGGCACTCAACTCCATGAAGAACATATGGTCAAGTCAGATGTCACAGTGCCTGAAGGTGAAGTTCTTCACTGCCACTGTGGAATCAGTTCTGCTGTACGGATGTGAATCATGGACACTAACAAGTTGTCTAGAAAAGAGACTGGATGGCTGCTACACAAGAATGCTGCGTGGGATAAAACAAATACACTGGGAGAGACATATTACAAACCAGGAGCTCTACGGTGGACTGCCAAGAGTTAGCACCAAGATTAGAACAAGACGGCTGAGTCTGGCAGGTCACTGCTTCAGACATACCGAGCTGGCAGCGAGCAGGCTGGTGCTATGGGCCCCTACTCTGGGACACTGTTCCCGTGGCAGACCACAAACCAACTATGTGGACACATTTTGCCGGGACTCTGGCCTGCTCAAAAAATCTTTGTCCCTTACTCTTAATCTTCCAACAACCACACATTATTTTTCAGCTCTCTGTCAATAAGCAAATGGAGTACAAGATTGGGAGAGGACAATTTCCCCGTCTTAAATCCTGAAAAATCAGGCACTAAACCCTGTCTAGAACAGAAAGAGGTCCGCCCCACCCCTCACACACACACACACACAAGTCTTATCTGTAATTTCATAATAAAAATTATTCACCACAACGTTTTAAGAATGGTTTTTTTTTGTTTTTTTTACAAAATAATGCACCTCAGGTCATACCAGTGTGATACAGGATTGTTATCAAGGGTAAACTATATTCGTGGTATCCATTTCTTTGACATCAAGTTACTTAATTTTCAAAAATTGTTCTTTTCTAACAACTACCATTGCATCCTTTTTCCTGTATGTTCATAAAAAGCCCACTCCTAACAGGATTAAACTTCTCATTTATTAAATCTCCAATGGCAATTTCGTTTTGGATTGGACTGGGTGTGATACTAAACTTAACATGCTGAACAATTAAAGCAATTTGTATCTTATTCGTACCTTAATTTGTACCTTTACTATCTCAAGAAGGTTAGGGGGGATACAGAAAAAGACCATTGCTACAATTTAAACTACTGACAAACACTAGGACTACATTTTTCATGATTAAAAAAAAATGGCAATACCGTGCTGCAGTCTTTCCATACAATTTTAGACTGAAGTTTGTAAAGACTAAAACCATTTTTAAGAATATCACCATGCACCAAGGTACCTACAATGAGCAAAGAGCCAAAGTTCCTTAAATAAATAAACCTGAATACGGGCAAACGATGCAGTTAATATAACACAATTAGACCCAGTAGTTTACATGAAAATGACATGAATTTTCATTTCTGAACATCTGAACATGCAACTTTTTACAAAATTATCGTTTTTTTCCCCTGACAATATCCAACTGTCTAACTGTCTACTGATCTTCAAGTACAGAAGCATCACATCAGTAAGTTTGTTAGGACAAGGCATAGGCAATGATAGGCGGAGAACAAGCCATAGTTCCCACCAGCCACCAGATTTAGATATGAAACGAAGTAGGGCCAAGGATACAAAGTGGATTAGCCCTATTTAAATTATGGGGCTATCAGTATCACACTGTCCTGTGTCCAACACTAACTAGGCCTAGTACTACATGTATATCTTGACATGACATCTGAACAAAGATTATGTCTGCACTGCTTACAAATTTACAACAGGACATTAACATTTCATTCACAATAAACTACATACGGATGATCATGATTGGGCATTCAACATGTTCAAGTTGTTTCAAAATGTTCAAAGGCCAAAGCACACACCCACCTACTGACCTGACACAAAGGCATTATTTATAATAATGACTCGATCTACCTTCAAAGTTTATTCTATTTACTGATATAAAAACAAAATGCACATACTACCGGTACACGATCTAAACAATAAACAAACTTTAACAGTACTAAAAGTCTACTTAAACCACCTCTTTTGGACAAAGTAGATTTCCTAAAACCTACGTTGCTTGCTTTAGTATTAGTATTACTGTAGTAGTAGCAGGCTTCTCCGCCTGTTATGGCATGGCTGGCTTGATCAGGCTCCCCTCATTGGCTTCAGCTGCGCCGTCGTGTGGTCTGAAGTAGAATGCTTACAGCATGCTTTCAGCAAAACAAAGTTAGAGGAGTCTAGCTACCCAAAGCCGGAGCCGAGTTCGGAAAAGTGCCGAAGCTATGAAAAAGGTAGCATGGTTTCCTGACCACAGATTCCCTGACAACTCTTGGAGAGACAGTCAGAAATATTGGGTCTTGAAACCAGACTTAGAGAAAGGTCTTGACACTCTCTAAACTTTACACCGAGATGGCGTCCTTCACAACAAACTTTGTAAACAATATCACTCGCATGGCATGCCTATGCTGGCACCCTGCCCATGTAAATGCGGACTAGGTACCGACAGTGACAGTGACATTGGCAACTACTTACAGTAAAAAGTCCAACCTTTTCCCACCTTTTCAAAAAAAAATTCAACTTATGCTTTAATTGGTCGTCTATTTCTACCTCCATACTAACACTGTTCACGAACAATCCATGGGGATGGGTTTTTTTTTTTCGCCAACACTGAACGTCATAGACATCTCGGTCCGAGATTAACTCGGTCCCATGTCAACTCGGTCCCAATGGAAAAACGTGCAAAAACTACAACGGGAGTCACCCTTCCATTTGTGTTCATTGTGGGTAGTTTTCTGCGTCACTTGATTCAATTGTAAGAATAAGTTCGCTCTATTTTTAATTAGTTAAAAGATCCAAGGGCATTAGCCCGGAATAGACCGATTGCGCGACAATGTTTACATGCAGTCACGTGACCCCCTATCGGGTATGACGTCATACAGCTGGTCGAAAACAGTCGATTATACTTTCGTTAAGCGATGAATTAGATTAATCAGCCCCTTTATTTAAAGTAGTATGGTGTGGCATTAATTTAAGTCACATCTCTGTTTCATAATTTAACAAAATTCTTCTGAAAAGAGTTTTTTTTTTTAAGCCATGCACTACCGGCCGACTATTATGTAGCCACCCGTCTGTTATTTTGTTTGTAATGTTGGCCTAAATCACTGTAAAAAAGGATAAACTTACTGCACTTTGATTAAATTTCAAAAACCTTATTTTTATTGTATCAATATAACATAAATAATGTCGACGTAATTGTAATGCCTACTTTAATTATTGTAGCGACTTTTCCCATTGAAATATTGTAATTATTAAAAATTATTACAAAATTTACTACATTTTACTTATAAAATATAACTAACTTATAGACATAACTAGACATTCACTACTTAATCAAATTAACAGTTGTATAACCAGGCGATTGACAGGTAATAAACTGAACTTACAAAACGACAGACAAAACTCTGAAACTTGAATCTTGAAACGTTAACAAAAAGCTTGAAATAAAAAAACTGTTACATTTTTACTGTATCATTTTACCCCGCATTAATTATGATGTTCTGTAAAGTACATTAACATAATATTTTAACATAACATATTATTAAGATAATGTAAAGAAAACAGTAAATCAAACAGTAAATTACTAAAAAATACTAGTGACAGGGAACAGATCCACAGAAGTGCGAGCACGCACGTAGCACTTGCATTGGTGTCCTTGTCTTATCGTCGAGATCGTCCCACAGAGCAAACAACCTCGCGTGTGTTTGCTTGTATTTTCTCCTCTGATGACGAGTCTGCTTCCTGTCACTGACCAGCCGCATCTGAACATTTACAAGCTGGCCCTGTTGCTCCAAGAGAATCACCAGCTTGTAAAAGTTTAGATTGCCGGTGCGAGCTGCCGTGTTGAGTGCCCGGTGCCACCCCTCAACATCATTGTTGGTCCTGATCGCCTGGCGGTACGCAGACCAGCTCGCGGGTCCCCATATATCTGAACCAAACCACGTCGATTGCGCATACTCAAACACCTGCATCAAAATAACGTTAACGGTTGTATTTATTAATTGAAAGAGACAGAGAGTGCAATGGTAAAACAAGCGGGACATTTAAATTCTTTATGTCTGATTTTTTAGTGCAAATTAAGTTTAAACAACGATCTGCTTTAAATAATGAATTTGGCACAAACACAGAAACAGGAGAATAAGACCAGGAGTGTCAATGATGACACACGACCTCATTTTATTTTTGGCACTTATTTTGATGAACTTTAGGGTGAATTCAGCAATTGAATATCTATTGAAGCATTCAAACTCGTTGGTAAATGAGTCAATGTCATTACAGTCCGTCACCTGAAAGGTTTTGAGTTCACAAAATGATATGCAACTTACCCTTGTCAGCATGTTGCATCCTGCTGCCTTCTCCTTAAGGTTGGCAAACAGTGCCGGTATAACCTCGCTGGGAAGATACGGGAGGGCCAACAGCTTTGAAATAAGCTTGTAGACGCCGTCCTTCCTCTGGTAGGCAGCTTGAAGCCCCGCTCCCTGTACCTGCCTCCACACGGCCTGTTTCCAATGGAACACACAGCCATGGCACGACACGTCAGGGAAGACAGCGGTGACAGCTCGCCAGCAGGCATTGTTCCACCTTCACTTCCTTTGGGACAAAAAATACATATTTAGTCGAAGAAAGAGGATATGAAAAAGCTCGGTTACACAGCTACACGATTTCTATGGTTTTAAGGGTTTTTGCTATTTTTTTTTCAGGTCCAAAATAAAATAGAATTCTCAACCAAGCCTCACAATGACACCATGGCCCAGGCCCCAAAAATTATGAGGACAATACGATTTCATTAACCGAAATGGGCAAAAGCAACAACCTGTTGTCAGGATTTTTTGAAACATTTGACGTCATCGGGTAAACATTTGTCAGGACCAACTTTTATTGAAAAACAATGTCAGGTGTACTTACCCCAACCTCGTCAATCAAGCACTCCTTCAACGTTCGGAAGACTTCCACGTAGTCCTTCTTCTTCCGGGAGCTCATCAATACAAAACACAGCGGCACCTGTTTGATGTCATCATCTCGCCGTACGAAGGAGTGAATGGAAAACAGTTGGGTGAAAGGCCTCTTAACAACCTTAAAGGTACCATCCACGTACCACCTCTTGGCCGCTGCAAGAGTGCGAAGTTGAAGACTTGTTGCGAACATGATGTGCCGCTGTCGTCCACGACGGATGTCCTTTCGTAGAAAACCTGATACAAAGATGAACAGGGCTAAGTTAAAATACAACAAAGGTTGTTGTTTTTCGGAAGACGGAAAGACAACCAGAAAACAAATGGTGGAAAAATACTTATGAAGAAAAATGCTATTAAAAAAATAGAAAATATACATGCTGGAAAATACTGGATCTGCATTATTAATTATTCAAAGGAATAGTGCCACGAACCAACGAAAAAAGTTTAGCGGACAATAATGAGCGGTGCTTAGAATTTGTAGTTTCTACCAGCGCTTCCGCATGGTAAGGAATAAAAATACATGAACTTACCGTCTGGAATGAAGTCCTCGCAAAGGTCAAATTGGAGATCTGTTGGGTCGATTGGTCCCATCCGCTGCCTCATCCTATTAGCCTGGCGAGCCAAATACAAGGGATTCGGCAATCCTGGGAGCGGAAAGTCACCTACTACATCGATGAGTGCCTCGTTAACTATAGCTGGTGCTGGTCGGAAGATGTCAGCAGCAGCCTTCTCCTTGATGTCAACAATCAGCTTAGCTACCTTCTGGTCTCCAGGCTTCCCGGGATGTTCATGGTTGATCGGTCCCCGCCGAAATCCATCTCCTGTCTGTGTTACGCTAGCTCCGCATGTGAGGGTCTTGTTGCGGACAGCACACCTGGACAAATACAAACAACAACCCCCGTCAATATGATAAAACCATGAATAAAAATTTACTTGATATGACACCACCCACAAAAACAAGTACAATAATTTTCCCTTACAATTTTTATGGTTTCCAGTCAACAGTAATAAAGTGTCACTGACTTGGGATGGAAATTAGTTCGTTCCAAACTTCCGTTTGATGGTGGGACATTCGAATTAAAGAAGCATTCACAGAGCCAAAGTTTGGCACGAACATTATGAATTTCTGAAAACAGCAATTGTTTTGAACCGGAAGGAAAAGAAAAACATGAAAAAGTACCTCCAATACATCTTCTGTGGATTGCTGGTCTTGACGGTGTAGGTGTAACCAAGAGAATCTATCAGCTTGGGCCGTCCTCGCTGACTTGAAGTCTGGACGAGCTCATACAGAATGGTATCTGGGCCATTGCCGAACGCAGAGTTACTCTCTACCACTTCATCATCCTCCATGGACTCCTCCTGAACCTGTCTGACTTCGCGGACAGTCACATCTGCAGCAATAAACTCATCGTCAGCTGGCTGCTGGAGAAGGTACATACACAGAGAATTGTACATAACTCACGCAAGCAAAAGTATGGGAGTTATTTAATTTTTTCCAAAACAATTGGTCCAACTTTTCGTCTAACTTGATAAACATACCTTATCATGATGATCCAGAGGCATTTTCAACCAAATGGCCGATTTTAACGAAAAAATAATCATTTTCAAATTTTACTCCAGACCCAAGAAACATGAAATAGAACATGGATGTTGTGCTTTCAAACCGGTCCTGTTTGGGTTAAACTTGATAAACTTACATTTTGACCCCGCAGGAGCTCCCAAATGCTGATTTCACTCACTTCTTGGTCATTCAGCAGACGTGAGCTCTCTGCCTGTGGACTACCCTGTAATCGACAAAAACATAAAATAGTCTTATAAATAATTGAAAAATTGGCAAACACTTTCCGCAGCTTAGACATTCAAAAGATAGTGGCGGTAACATTTTAGACATTCAACAGATAGTGGTGAAACCATTTGGACAAGAATACGAAAGTGTCATGAAAATCTGTGGAGCTACATCATCACCTGGCTGACGTCAAAGGTTGAAGCATTTTTGTGATTCCAACTTTAAACCACCGTTTTATTGCAATTATATGTTTTTAACTGACTATCGTTTTGTCAGATACACAAGTCAATAGTGGTAAATGAATCTCAATCACAATTTCTGAATATCCATCCCATGATCAGGTTTAAAGCCAGCCACAATTGACGAAACCTGCATGAAACATGACACATACACAAAAACCATGCCCGAATTTATTACCTTAAAATGCTATGTTATATGTTTTGCCGATTGTTACAAAAAAAATGGAATTTTACGAGCGAACGAATCTTGAATGCTTACATGCCTTTGTAATAAAAAAAATTTAATAATTTTCAACTTTTATTTCAAAGAAACTTTCTGTTTGAGGTCAAAGTGTGTAAAGGTCAAAGTGTTGTCATGTCAATGAAATTCAGTGTGCTTTTTTACAGACCAATCATTTGAAATAAAAATTGCTAACTCACCACAGATTCATCTGCGATTGGAGAAGATTCAACTGCGAAGTGTGAATGGGTTCCATCGTTAGGAGCAGGGGCGTCCGAAGCTGAGTCATGCTGAAGTAAAAACCAAAGGCAATACATGTTTACATTAAACAAAATAGGGAAGGATGCATTGGTTAGCGTCTTATAACTTGTTTTACTTATTTTATGTTTTTGCTAAATTCCACCTGATGTTCTTAAGTTTAAATAAGTCAATCTCTGAACCGAGTTTTCGTGGCTGGCGATTGCAATGCGGCGTGTTTTTAAATTCTATAGGAAAGACACAAAATTATATTGTAAATTTAAAAAAACAAAACGGAAAGAGCAAACGAAAAATGTCACACGTGTTATTCCGTACTTTTTATGTAAATTAAAATTCGTATTTGGTGTTGTCCGTCAATGCAATTAAGTATGTAACACAAAGTAAAAAACTACCATTGCTTCGTTTGGCCCTTCGTTTTTGTCCGGTGTTGTTGGAATGCTGATTACACATCTTGTGCACATCCAATTGAAGTCCTCTCCAGCATCCACTGCCTGGCGGTAGAACGCAAGTGTTATACCTACAGAAAGTAAAATGATCATATAAGAGCAGAGTTTGGTTATCTTGCTAAATATAATATAGTATTCCAACACATTACATTTACACCACATCAAATACATTGCATTGGCTGACCAACGTGTTTCATATTTCTTTATAATATTGTCACGTCAGAGTGATGGATGGGGGGGAGGGGGTGGCATGCTCCGATTTGTGCATAAAAACACATTTGATACAAGCCTCTAAAAACCTTACGTTAAAATGGTGATAAATGTGATTTTATTGATAACCCTTTCATTGCAAATTCTTTTAACACAGTGATGTCACATTGTAAACAAACATGATATAGGGGCCTGTATAGATTTTGTACGGAGAATCTGCAGTTCATTATTTTATGAATTTCTTTAATACTCAACCAAATAGGCATTTAATTGGTCTTACAAGACATACAAGATAGTATGAAATACTTTGAAAAACGATTTCCTCCGAAGTACCTGGTTGTAGAGTTTTACTTAAATTTAATGTAATTAAACCTACACACAATTAACCGGTGATTCAAAAATATTTCAATCAGTGTACTCATGAGATAGAACGAGTACTATAATATGTTTTCTTTTCTTAATATCATAAAGTCTACACATTTCATTGCAGTTGTTATCTTCATTATCTGTCTTACCTGTTGTACATTTGCGATGTTGCGAACGACCGCACCCATCACACTCGATCGCTTGCTGCCTAGGTGTTACCTCTTGCTGACAAGCAACGCATGGAAAATCCACTGCGGGCAAATCTCGTTTGCCTTGCTTTCTGGTGTTGATTGGCATGATTCGATCTCGATTTGAAGCTTGAAGCATAATGATATGTCCACTAAATATTACAAACTTAAATATACCTGACAACCAACTCCATGTCCCCAGGGTCAATCACTGTTAGCCAATCATAAGTGTCTTGGTCCCAAAAACTTTTGATGTGCCGATACATTGTTATCGGGGAAGGGTGGGGGGGGGCTTTGCAGTTTGGTGTCTTGAAACACCCTGCGTCACAATTGAAGCGTGGACAAAAGCTATATAGATACTAAACTCACACCAAGAAATGCATCAATTCGTTGGCGGCTTACATGCAAGTGAAAATCATATGAAAGGACTCCGTGGTGCTAATTGGAAGAGAAAGGTTGAGATGCAGCAAAAGATGACTATTATTAAACCAGAGACTTTATGTTCCATTGCAATTTAGCGCGCCCGAATCCTGATATTTTGAACATGTTGCTCATTATTCTCAAAGAGCTCACAGAAAACAAACAATAAAACACTGTTTTGACATTAGGCACAGTTTAACTCAAGAGCACCTGCTTTTTCTTCGGAAATCTACCTTTACATTCATTTTGTATAGAATGTTGTTTTCCCGGTGCCTTCAGAATGGTATAAAGTTCTCCAGCAGCGTTCACCTTCACTTGCAATGGTAACACATTGAAAAAGTGAGTTTGTTTTTGACCGAGCAAGTCTCATTGCGTTTACATCGTTTCACATTTCCAATTACACAGTTAACAGACCGAGCAAACGCTTTAATCGGCATCTGGTCGCATATTTTTTTTTTATATGAATAAACCTTTTCAAATTAAAAAAACGAAAACAAATCAAAGTCTCCCACAGATTTAAGGGAGGGAGAATAATATGGGAGTGTTGTATAAACGATACGAAAGTGTATATTCGACAGACAAGGTTGTAAAAGAAAATCAATTAATTGTCATAGGTTTTTATTAAAGGTTCTTATAACAAGCAGTAAGAACTGAGTCTTATAGCCCTAATCATTTCGTTCCCTTGAAATAACTTATTTCATTCCCTCGGAATTTATTTTTCGAGAGATCGAATTATCGTTCCTAGGGACAAATCAACATTTCGAGGGTAGGAAATAGTGAAGTATTTCGTTCACTTGAAGTAATAAATCGTTCCTATAAATAACTGTTCCTCACCTACTCTCTTAATGTAAAGAGTGAAAACATCACTCTCTTGCCCGAGTGGTGGTGTAATTTTCACTCTTTTTAGGGTGCAATTATCTCTAGTTTGCTCTTTACGAGTGAAATTTGAGTAAACTTCACTCTGAATCGAGTGAAAAAGAAAATGTTTCCACTCTAAAAAGAGACTTGTCCGCCATATGGCTCTTTTAAAAGAGTGGTATTGGGGACAACTCCTTTTAGAGTGGAAATATTTTCTTTTTCACTCGATTCAGAAGTAATAAATCGTTCCTATAAATAACTGTTCCTCACCTACTCTCTTAAATTGATTAACGTGAAACAGGTTTTCATCTAAAATGTGAATATTAAACAATATAGGCTACACAATTACTCAACACTAGTATTTCCAAGCAGTTTATAATTGCGCAAGTTGCCTTTAGAATAAAGTGCTTGACCTAAACCCGTAACGATATTCATAAAATTCATGCTGTACTTTTGTACACGTTTTCCCATTGGGACCGAGTTGACATGGGACCGAGTTGACATGGGACCGAGTTGACATGGGACCGAGTTGATCTCGGACCGAGTTGATCTCGGACCGAGTTGACATGGGACCGAGTTGACCCGGACCGAGTTGACATGGGACCGAGTTAACCGGCACCCCATACTTCAGTCATAGACTGTTTCTGAGAGCTAAGCAAAACGTGTTGTGTAATTGTAACTGTTAAACCAGAACCAATCCGTGACAAAGTTATATCTTGAAAATTGATGTGCACAAAATATACAAATTAAATTACAACTAGAAATTTAGAGTTTGTGAACAAACTCACGGTGTTCGGCCTAATTACGTATTTGAAAATTTTAAGGACAATATTGTGTGTATATTTTTTGTCTATTTGTGCTATGCTGACGGGCGAAATATTTATTTGTACTTTTTTATCTTTATGCATGAAGGTTTGTTATATAAAACTTCAACTTCCGGTTTGAAAGGAACTTGGTCACACCTTGTGCATGGTATCTAGAATTGTCAGAGAGCTTTAAATTGATGTAACGATTATTAATGTACCATGTGTCAATAATAAGATACATATTTTTGTTGTACAAACTTATACTTGTGGTGTAAACCGGAAGTGAAGGTCACATAAGGTCAAACTTTATAAGCATTTGTAGAATTGTCGAAGGGCTTTAAAATAAAGTTATTATATTAATACACAAATTAACGTTATTCAGATACGGATTTTTATATAAAAAACTACTACTTCCGGTTTTTTCGACCGGAAGTAAAGTTCAGATGGGGTCACACCCTGTGTAAGATTTATTTAATATTTCATGACCTTTCCTATGGTGTAATGATCATGTATGTAGCATATCTGATTCTGGAGATATAAGTATTTTAATATAAAACTTCAATTTATTGTAATTACGTTATTGATGACGTCATCATTCCAATTTTTTTTTCTTTGTCATGTTCACACTGTAGTCTAAGTATATTGTAAGTTTCAAGTCCGTACATGCTTTATTTCTTGATATAGCAAAATATATTTTTTTTCAACCCGGTGTACCATTTTCGTTGTGACGTAGCTTTGACATCATATATCACATTTCTAGATATCTCTTGAGCTAAAGAAAATATTATTCGTTAAAAGTTTTTTCATATTTTAATTCACTAAGGCTCTGGAGCCCAAAATATAATGATTTGTTACTTTTACTTCCGGTTTCGACCGGAAGTAAAGGTCAAATGAGGTCACGGTGTGCATACAATTTGTTTAACATTACAAGCCCTTTCATATGCACCCAAGATTTTGAATGTGGCATTTGTTGTTCTTGAGTTATGAATTTTTTGAATAATTTAACGTTTATTTAACCTATTGACGTCATCGATGACGTCATCATTCCAAAAACCCTACGGTTTCATCCACTTACTAAGATCTTTGTGCATCATAAGTTTCAAGTTCATACAAGCTTTACTAAAATAATCGTATCTTAAGAATTATACATGCCATATGAAAGGTCTTGGAAGTATCAAAAAATCTTACACAGAGTGTGACCCCATTTGACCTTTACTTCCGGTCGAAATCGGAAGTAGTGTTTTTTGTATAAAAATTCGTATCTGAATAATGTAAATTTGTATATTAATACAATAACCTGATTTTAAGGCCCTTCTGCGATTCTACAAATGTTTACAATGTGTGACCCCATTTGACCTTCACTTCCGGTCGAAACCGGAAGTATAAGTTTGTACATACAAATATATGTATCTTATTAATGAAACGTGGTACATTAATAATCATTACATCAATATAAAGCTCTCAGGCAATTCTAGATATCAAGTACAAAGTGTGACCCCATTTGACCTTTAGTTCCTGTCAAAACCGGAAGTTGAAGTTTCATTTGACAAACCGTCATGCATAAAGATCAACAAAAGGTACAAATAAAAAGCACAAGAGACAAAAAACTTGCACACAATATTGACCTTAATATTTGCAATTACGCAATCACTTTATTACGTTCAAGCCGAACACCATGAGTTTGTCCACAAACTCTAAATTTCTAGTTTTTTTCTGGGTATTCTTCCCCCTGAACCTTGTCTACAAGTTTTTTTCAAAAAATAAAGCTTGTATGAACTTGAAACTTACCATGTACAATTATGAAACATGAACTTTTTTGGAATGATGACGTCATTGATGACGTCATTATGTTAAATAAAAATTAAATAATTTTAAAAATTCATAACTCAAGAACGGCAAAGGCTACATTCAAAATTTGTAGTGCATATAAAAGGTCTTGTAATGTTGGACAAATTTTATTCACACCTTGACCTCATTTGACCTTCCGGTCGAAACCGGAAGTTAAAGTAACAAATCTTTATATTTTGGGCTCTAGAGCCTAAGTGAATTAAAATATGAAAAAACTTTTAATGAATATTTTTTTTAGCTCAAGAGCATTCTAGAAATGTGATATACGACGTCATAGCTACGTCACAACGAAATTGGTACACGAGGTTGAAAAAAAAACTATTTTGCTATCTCAAGAAATAAAGCATGGACGGACTTGAAACTTACTATATACTTAGACCATAGTGTGAACGTGACGAAGAAATTTTTTTGGAATGAAGACACGTCATCGATGACGTCATTACATTAAATCGGTTTTCTTTATTAAAATACTTGTATCTCCAGAATCAGATATGCTACATACATGATCAGTACACCATATGAAAGTTCATGACGTATTAAATAAATCTTACACAGGGTGTGACCCCATTTGAACTTTACTTCCGGTCGAAACCGGAAGTAGTAGTTTTTTATATAAAAAATCGTTTCTGAATAACGTAAATTTGTGTATTAATATAATAACCTGATTTTAAGGCCCTTCTGCGATTCTACAAATGTTTACAATGTGTGACCCTATTTGACCTTCACTTCCAGTCGAAACCGGAAGTATAAGTTTGTACAACAAAAATATGTATCTTATTAATGAAACATGGTACATTAATAATCGTTACATCAATTTAAAGCTCTCTGACAATTCTAGATACCATGCTCCTGTCAAACCAGAAGTTGAAGTTTCATATGACAAACCTTCATGCATAAAGATAAAAAAGTACAAATAAATATTTCGCCCGTCAGCATAGCACAAATAAACAAAAAACTTGTACACAATATTGACCTTAAAATTTTCAATTACGTAATTAAGCCGAACACTGCAAGTTTGTTCACAAACTCTAAAATTTCTAGTTTTTTAGGTGTTCGGCCAACAGCCGAACAACTATTGTTATTGTTAAGGTTTTTTTTGTAGATGTTCGGCTACTGACCAAAAAGCTATTGTTATTGTTCTGGTTTTTTTTTGGTTTGTAGGTGTTCGGACTCGAGTCTGAAAACCTCTTGTTTTTGTACGGTTTTTAGGTGTTCTTCTTCTCCCCGAAGGTTGTCCGCTAACAAAAGCATACTTCCTAAGCTTGTATGAACTTGAAACTTCACAGTTAGAACGTCAATAGGACAGGAAACCGTTTGAATGACGTCATGATGACGTCATCGGGTGTCGAATTACATTAAATCAAAGTTTATTATTTCAAAAAATCATAACTCCTGAAGTACACAATGGATTTTTACAAGCTATACATCATCGGAAAGGTAAAACTGCGTCAACGCCTCACAGACATGCCCCCAATTTGACCTTGTCTTCCGGTTCAAAACGGAAGTTGAAAATTGTTGAAAATTTAAAAAAATCATTTTAAGAAGTACTTATCACATGATCGAACATGATTGTTTCGAGAAATATCAAGGTTAGGGAAGGTCTTCATTTGTGAAACATTAAGTGACCTTTGTGACATCTACTTCCGGTCAAACCGGAAGTAGCTCTTTATTAAAAAATGGTGAGAGCTAGTAACATACCAAGGTTAGGGAGGGTCCTTCTCTGTTGCACAATGGGTGACCTCTGTGACCTCTACTTAAGATCAAACCGGATGTAGCTCCTCATTTATACCTGGTAAGAACTAGGAACATGATTCTTTCACCAAATACCAAGGTTAGGGAAGGTCCTTTTTTGTTTCACATTGCATGACCTCTCTGAACTTTACTTCCGGTCAAACCAGAAGTAACTCATTTAAAAGTGATTAGAGGTTCCTGTCCAAACCGGATGTTCAAATGAAATATATTATAAAGCTCAATTTAACGTATGTTTTTCTTGATATTTCCTTATATTTAAGTTGGATTGACTTTTAATTTCATTTTACTTTTTACACATCAAATAATTTTTAATATATCACACTCCGAACACCTAGTTTTTGTGATGCCACAAAAACTCATTGCTAGTTTTTATTATTTTTATCAACATTCTTGAATAAGTTTGCTGTAACTTTTTGAGATTTGTTGTTTTTAAAAGTTAACCATTTTCTTATGGACACAAGAGCATCTTGAAACTAAAGTTTAAGCATACATAGAGCTAACCTTCCTCTTTGGCATGGGCTAACCAAACCAAGATCCTGATAGTAAGGTCAAACAATTACATTATCAATGCACAACCAAACTCAGAAAGTGCACAACCAATGACCAGGATTAAACAACTGAAACAGTTGTTGTTCAACCATTTCAACAACTATAGATAACCTGGTCATGCTAGTTGCGTCTTTACAAGTCATAAGCTTGCTCTCCCATGTTCACTTTGTCGGACATTGTGGGAAAGAGACAATGAGTCATCAGTGCCATCATCAAGTCAAGGCACAAGACCCAATTTAAACATGCATGTACTTATGTAAAATATTTTATTCAGTATATTACATGTTCCATACAGTTCTTCACACTTTACAACATGATAGGCTAAATATCACATGAATTGATTGAGCAGTTGTTACTGGTTTCCGTCAATTTAAATACATAAGTTTTCCTATTTCACATGTACTAATAACTTTCATTATCAGTTTTATACATGTTTTTTTTCCACATGCAGATGTCTACAATCAATACAAAAGTATTATCTGAAAAAGCATATTGCACAAAATATGCATATGGTTTGCAAGTTATCACAGATCAGAACAACATAATGGAGTTGTACTTACCTGAGGACAAAATGTCAAAATTCGATCACGGCAAATTCTACAAACTCATTGTTTGTAA
Organism: Marthasterias glacialis; assembly: GCA_911728455.2. Taxonomy (NCBI): domain Eukaryota; kingdom Metazoa; phylum Echinodermata; class Asteroidea; order Forcipulatida; family Asteriidae; genus Marthasterias; species Marthasterias glacialis. The sequence continues at coordinate 22,482,631 of OU452220.1, forward strand.
CACCTCATCGTAAAATCAACAGATAAGAATGCACTAAAGGTCGCACCAAAGACAAGAGTAGGTACCAAGTTGAAATTTCTTTTACTTCCAAAAATAACTGTCCTAACACTTTGTCATCACACATTAATTCATCTTTTGTGACATGTTGTTGCCAAGTGGTTAGTGCATTGGATTAAAACTCCGGTTGCGAAGCCATTCAGGTGTGGGTTCGAATCCCATTCATGACACTTCCGTCCTTCATCAAGGCTCTTTACCATAATGTTTTCATAAAGGTTGGGGACGTAGTGATTTCTGCTCTGACAGCCAGGTTTCTGATGGAAAATACCCAGTCCTATATCCTTCCAAACTGTGAAGAGTATCCCTGTTTCAGCCTGAAGAGTACGTAGTATCAGCCCCTGGAAAACAGTTAATTTGTAGCCCATTTTGACTGAATTGACCTTTAGGCTTTGTGTGTCTAGAAACTTGCATACAAATTTTAAACAAATACTTTTTTTTCAATTTAATTTAATTAATGGGGGCACTGGGAACATTTCCATTAATTTTTCCAAAAGGAAGTAGAGTTGTTTCACCCGTCATACCTTTTTTATTGCTGAAGTTTGTCGCCAATTCTGTGCAAGGCTTTCCGGCCAGCTACCCACTTTTAATGCTCATCAACTCCTGTATTAGATATTTGATATGCTAACAGTATTATTAATGTAAATGTTCAAATAATGAGGAACTTGTTTCACTCCCCCCCCTTTGCACTAACTTCACTTTCACTCAATGCATCCCTTTATATACTGTCACACTTATCCTTCAATAACCTTATTTGAGCTTTATACACATTAATCTAATAAATAATATCACTTAAATAATTATATAATTTGTCCAGTAGGTCTATTTTTTTATATTTCTTATGGCACACACCGGAATTTCAAATTATGTAGCCCCCGTCTTTCACTGATATCAAATATTTTCAGGTCAGCTGGTTCAACAACTAGTGGCATTTTTTAGCATCATATTGCTTACTTTAAAATTTTTGCATATCATCTACCTGTATCTGCAGGCATGTCATGACTTATTGGTCTAGAGCATCATGCTCAAGACCTCCCTGCAGCTTTGAATACGGTACTGGTCCAAACAATAAGTTTTCACCTTGAAAGAGCAATTGTACACCAGGAAAATGAGAAATGTAATACTAGACTCATGAATGACTAAAATGGTTCAGAGAATTGAGCAACGCAAATCATTGCTAAAGGATTTCAGCACTACGTATACAAACCAAGTACCGTAATTATTTCTATTATTTGTTCTTCACATCTTCTACACAGCCCCTTTTCCTACTTCTCAGGAAGTAGAGAACAACTTCTACCATGCGCAACAAGTCACTAACCAGGAAGCAACAACATTGCCAAAAGGACACCAGAATCAGTCTCAATTGTGTCATTCAAGCTGTAAGTATATACTTTACAAATAATATTCACCTACCTGTGTCAGTACCTCCAATTCCAACATTTGAAGTATTCACCCACATTTCTCATTTTCTAAAGACCCCAAATGTGTACCTGGCACAAACTTCAAACATCCAAAAACCCTTTGTATTTGATATTCTCTATTTTCAATCACCATTCTTCCTCTAGTATAGTTCACTATAACTGACGTCATTACAATCGGTCAAAAAATCATTCAACATACAATCCACTCCTAACAAATGTTTCCAAATGACTAATCTCACATTTTCCCTTCTTATTACGTCATCTTACAAACATTAGGTTTCACCAGTCAAGGCGGGCCCAACATGTCAGCTAAAATACGTGGAGTTGCTCCAGATTAACTCCAGTAACAATAGGCCAGGAAGACTGCGAGCGCTCGCGACCGCCCGCTGCTGGCTGGAAATAATTATGCGCTCATTAAATACCCCTCAACAATAGCCTTGTGTGTGTCTTTTGTTACGTAAATAGCAAGCCCCCAATCGCATATTGGAGTGTAATATCCCTGTGAGTGCCTGGCATTTGCTATTTGGAAAGTTAACTTTTTGTAGCACTGGCTACAATGTACACCTTTTAAATGAAAGACCCGACCCAGAACAAAATCCTCTGTAAAAGCCGGCACGGTATGCACATTCCAATACTCCAGAATCATGGACAATTTACGGCATGGTTCATTGCCAACAAAAACCAACCTTACACGCCCTTTATAAACGTGATTGGACAACTGAAATGGAAATCGACCAATCTTGTACTTTGTGTTAACTTTGTTTGTCTTTAAACTCTTGCAGATGCCAGATAAAGATCTCTTTATTGTTGCCTACGCCGGTGCATCAAGGCCTATTTTATCAAATTGAAACTTGACTCCAGTAGACAAAAGATCTATCAATCATTTTACCCCACACTGATTTTGTCTGTCAAAAAAAGCTGCTGGTGTGGTTTAGACAACTTTGTTTTTCTACAGGCATTGGTGAGGAATAAAAAATTGTTTAACGTAAAATAGTGGCATTGTGACTTTTGTAAAACGATCATTATGTTTCATTGCCGGGATGTATAGGCTTCTTGATAAACGAAACAAAAAATCCCCGTCCTCTTATTATTCGACTACGGTGTAAGGGGGGGCGGGGCTCGTGTCTGGCGTTGGTCAACCAAAACACCGATACGCTGATGTCCCCGCCCGTTGGATGTTATGTTTTCCTATCAACAAAACGGGGAAACGGGTCATTAATTAAAAGATTGTCATTTGACGCTTCAAGATTCTATTACATGTTCCCTGACCCATTGGATATTGACTAATACCCCACAAAACCCTCAGTCGTATAATCCTGGTCTTAATAAGAAAAGGGTGCTACGGTGAATACACTGTCATTTTATACTTAAATTCTGAAGATCTTTATTCCATATGAACCATAGAAGGCAACGGATTCAAGGCCCACCAGAGACGTCAAGAGGATACTGGGACTTGTGGATCAACACTCAAGCAGGTCAAAGAACATCTCCTCCACACAGTCCCAGATCTGAGGCAACAACAAATAGGTAGGTATTTTAATGTCCAATTCTTGTTTGTTAACTTTTTTATTATCATAAAAATCAATGAAAACAAAATTAAATGGCCCAAGTTTTAAAACGGTCAGGTGTTAACAGTTTTGAAACTTTATGAATCAAAACTTTACAATCCAAAGCTATAGTTCTACAATATGTAGAATTAAAACAAACGTATGGTTCCAGATACCAAACGTATATATAACACTTTCCCTTTTAATGTGTATCTTCCTCAACTACAGCAATCCTACTCCAAAGAACAACTTACATTGGCAGAAATTTTATCACTGTGTCTGTAAAATCATATCGGTTTATCTATTTCATTTTTTCAGGTGTGCGGACCATTGCACAATGGATGAAAGCCCCCAACCGTTGCTTCCATGAGGAAGTTGAGCAAATTTCTACTCTGCGAGGGCCCGCTATGCCCTTGAACTCGTATCGAAATTCACAACGACTAGGCTGTCGTCTACTCTGTGGACAACAAGAACAAGTTGAAAGTGGGCCAGCAAACATTGGCAGTGGATCGGCGTCTAAAGATAAGGAAGTTCTTCCCGACCCAGGATGCACCAAACTACCTGGATCATGATTTCCCCACCCCAGGCTACAATCTTGTCCCTTCAGGGTATTTGCGGATGGAGCCGTGTTGCTTATGACTACAGACCACTTGGACAGAGAGCAATTCGTATAAGTATAAATTATTTAATAGATAAACCGCACAGGGCAAGAATATTAACTATGACAAGAACTGGGGTAACAAACAAAAACCTGTTAAAATTACATGGCCCGACTTCTGGCCAATTTGAACAAAAAGGCTACACTCAAATGAATATCTGCCAACTATTACGAAAAAAAATAATAATTATTGCGAATGTGTTCACGAATTGCGATATTACAAATTGCTCTTTAAAAAGTTATGATTTTCAAGTTTGTCGCCCAATGAATAAGAACAACCTTTTATAAATTCCCCTTTTATGAGCATTCATGTACAATTACATGTATTTAGGATCGTTACTATAAAAATCGATACCCATACCGAGTATTTTTGTATGTGTAATATGCTGTGATAAATAAATTCTGAACCGAAAAGTATTAAGGTGTCAATGGTGTAAGAGTCGATATCTATGTGCATGTACTGGTACTCAGTGCACAAGCATTTTACACGAGTACTTTGATCGGTGCAGAGACAGTGTTTTTAAGATGGTTCAACACACGTATAAGTTTTTACGGGAAAGTTTTTGATGATTACATCGTGCAGTATGAGGTCCAAAGTGAAACAAAGGACTCTTTTTGTAAACGCGGGGATGACTTTTAGTTATCAGCTGTTCCAAAAAAGGTAATAATTTAATTCGAAAACACAGACAAAAGACAGCATGGAAATGGGGCTACACCATATAATAACATTGAAGTTTCATTTCTATAATTTTCTATTAAACAAATTGTATATCTGTGAAGGGCCCCAACACTCCGGGCTGTTCTATTACTAAATGGAATTTTGGAATGTTGGCAGCTATGCAAGTGTTAAAATTTACTCAATAGCTATTTTTAATGATCGCTGTCAACCGCTGTTGGGGGAGAGTTTATTTTTGTGTTGAGTGCATTGCTTTTACTGAGACTTTCTCAAGTTTGAGGAAATTTTTAGTTTCTATTTGGTTCAAAGAACGAAAACCTTCAAAAAAATTGGGAACTATTTTGAGGATGGCAATTCTTAACTGCAGAAAAAATAACACTCAGTAGCTATAATGCCATCCACTTTCGCTAGTTTCCTTGCAACATTGCCACTCACATGAATGACATCGTTGTCAGACTTCCGTTGAAGGATGAGGTGAAGAACGGCAAAACACTGCTGGTGTTGCTCGTCGACGGTGGAGCTGATTTTAATGTCAACCATTCAGTCAATGAATTTTATTACGGGCGCCTTTTCCGGGAGTGCAACCTAGATGCATTGATTGTGACATCATACTGTCCAGGACAGTCTGCCTCGAACCCGATTGAGCGCATCTGGTCCCCATGCACCCAGGCCTTGACATCGGTCTACCTACCAGCAACTCTTGAAGGGAAGAGTCGCCCACCGTGTGCTCAGAGCGCATTAACATCAGACCAACGGAGAGCAAAAGAGCACCGGATTTTCGACAACGCCATGGGGCCTATCAAGGAGCAGTATTGGGCGGACATCACATACGCTGGGAAGTGTATTGAGACTTCAGTACAAAAGAGTGGCGCTCCAGAGGAACCGTACTCAGTCGGTCAATATACGGCCATACACACAGCCATCGCGGGCTCTGCAAAACAGAAAACTGCCCTCTACAAAGACTATGAATTCTCCATGCATCATGTAGATCGCCGAAAAGGGATGTCCATTTTTGCAAAATGTACCAGTGCCGACTGAACATTGTTCATCGCATCCTCCCATTGCCATGAAAATGGTGGAAGCTGTAAAGGGCTTTCAGTTTACTACAACATTCCTAAGGAGCAAAGACAGAGGGTGTGATGGTCAGACAGGTAGATGGTAGCCCCCTCCCTGTGTTGGGGAAGGCATTTGTGGAGGTGCGGGTCGGTAAGACCACATGCATGGTAAAGGTAATCTTTACTGAGATGAAGTACCAAGGCATCCTTGGTATGGATTTTCTTGTGCCCATCGGTGGAATTTTGGACTTTCAGTCCAAGGAGTGGAGACTCAATGGGGAGAAAATCAAGTGTACCAGCATGAGTGGTGAGCCATTCATTGGCCGAGTGGTAGTTTCCAGGACTACAAAGATTCCTTCAGGCCATGAAGCAAGTGTCCCTGGTTTTGTCTCCCGAGGGAAGGCAGACGTGGTGGGGCCCGCTATTGTTGAAGCCTTGGAAGTTGGAGGCTATCTAGCTCAGAGAGGGCTGGTATTAGCCAGGTCCTTAGTTGATGCAGAGTCGGAAGTAATTCCGTTGAGGGTGTTTAACCCGGGAAAAGAGAAGAGAGTCGCACGGGAGGGTATGACGGTTGGTCTCCTCTCCCAGGTAGAGGTTGAGGCAATCAGTAGTAATGATGAATTGATCACAGACCAGGCATGGTCTCCCCATGCACTTGCAGGATCTGTTCAGCAGGGGCACTGCCAAGGTTGAAAGTCAGTATCACAGTGAAATCCAGGAGTGCTTGGTTGATTTCCAGGTGTTCCCCAAGGGGGAGCATGACATTTGAAGGACCAGTGTAGTCAAACACCAGATTCATACTGGGGATGCCTGGCCAATTAAAGAGAGGCCACAGAGGAACCCCCATTGCAACCAGCAGGAGATCAAAAGGCAGGTGGGTGAGTTGCTGGAGAGAGGGATGATTGAGCACTCAGACAGTCCTTGGCTGCAAATGTGGTGCTAGTAAGCAAAAAGGATGGGACTAAGCGCTTCTGTGTGGATTATTATTATTATTATTATTTATTCGACCAAGACAAAGACTGAACAAAACAATAAAAGCAGAGGAAATAACAGCAAGTTTTAAGATAAATGGAGCGTAAATAATAAGTAAATAACTAAACAAATAACTTAAAAAAAAAAAATAAATAAATAAATAAACAACTAAATAAATAAACAAATACAAACATACATAAATAAAAAAATCGAGTTTGTGAGCGAGCAAGCAAGCAAGTAAGCAAGAGGTAAATAGTAAATAAGTAAATAGAAAAACAAATAAGTAAATAAATAAATAAATTAATTTAATTAATAAACAAATAAATAAATAAATTAATAAACAAAAAAATAAATAAATAAATGAGGGCGACTGAGGGTGGAGCATGCAGGACGGGAACAAATCCAAGGGTTCGAAAGACAGTCAAAGGGATCAAAAGAACGACGAGTCATGTGGGTCAGGGGTAACAAAAGTAAACTGAATTACTATTGCTCGGAAGCATGCTACCCCACGCATGACTGACAAACAATAAACTAAGGAACAGTGGACATGGAAGGGATACGAAAGGCTTCATTCACGACCTGCATGCAACGAAAATGAACATCTATTACAAAGTGGTATTTAAACATGTGTCTTTAAGATGGCGGAGAAATGTCTTAAGAGGAGATATAACAGCAGCTTCTCGTATAAAGGGAGGAAAAGTGTCCCACAATCTGGTAAATCGGTGGGAAGGTGAGTGGAACAATGAGTCAGTACGAGCAGAGAGATGACGGAATGTGAGTGATTCAGGATGACGAGGATTAATGAAAATCTGAGCAACAATGGATTCACAGTGGGCTGTGCCATGAAGAACTTTGAACACAAAGGAACTAAGCAAATAATTTCGTCTGTTAGTTAGAGGGTGCCAGTTAAGAAGATGTAATCTCTCCTCATAAGACATTTCACCGCGTCTCTGTTTAAGGGCAAGCCGGGTTGCTGTTCTTTGGACCCTTTCAAGCTGATTTTGTTGAGTTAAAGTGTACGGATGCCATGCTGGGAGACCATACTCTAGAATACAGATGGTTAAACACAGTCACCATCAAGGACGCTTACCCTGTCCCAAGGATAGATGAAACTTTTGATGCTTTGCATGGAGCTGTGGTTCACGACTCTTGATTTGTCGACGGGGTATTGGCAGGTCGCCCTAGATGATGAAGCTAGTCAGAAGTCAACATTTGATGTCAGGAATGGGCTTTACCGTTGGAAACGCATGCCTTTTGGACTTTGCAATGCCCCGGCAACCTTTGAGAGGTTGATGGAGAAATTTATGGCTGGCTTACAGTGGGAAATCCTGGTGATTTACTTGGACGACATTGTGTTTGGAAAAACTGTGACGGAGAAAGTACAGCATCTCAGAGTAGTGCTGGATAGGTTGCGACACGCTGGACTTAAACCCAGCAAGTGTCATTTGTTCCAGAAGTTTGCAGAAGGGGTGGCTACAGGCCCAAAGAAAGTTCAAGCAATGGCTGAGTGGCCTGTGCCGAAGTGTGTAAGGGATGTGAGGAGCTTATTGGGCCTCGTCTCTTATTATCGCAAATTCATTCAGGGGTTTGCAGGGATTGAGAGTCCACTCCATGCCCTGACTGAGAAGAAAAGGGAGTTTGTCTGAACTGAATCCTGTCAAGAGGCATTTGACCAATTGAAGGGCAGACTTCAATCTGCCCCGATTTTGTCATATTCGGTTCCAGAAGAAGACTTCATCCTAGATACTGACGCCAGCAGAGAAGGCATCAGGGCAGTGTTGTCGCAAATTCAGGGTAGTGAGGAAAAAGTCTTGGGGTATGCAAGCCGAAAGCTCAGCAAACCTGAGCGGAACTATTATATGACTCGTCGTGAGCTGTTGGCCGTAGTCTGGTACTTGAAGAATTTCAAGCAGTACTTGTATGGTCAGCCAGTCACGGTCAGAACTGACCATGCTTCGTTGAGGTGGCTCCTCGACTTTAAAAACCCGGAAGGGCAGTTGGCTCAGTGGATTGAGGTAATTTCTCAGTATGACGTGGTCATAGAGCACCGGCCTGGTAAGCGGCATGGTAATGCCGATGGTTTATCCAGAAAGCAGTGTAAGCAGTGGCGAGGCAACAGACGAGACAGAGAATCACAATACAGAAGTGCAACCTCCGGCTGGAGAATTGTTGGCTAGGGGCCTGGTGGCTCAGCCTATTATTCTTCAGGAGGAGATGAGGGAAGCCTAGTTGGAGGATGTGACCATTAATTGGGTCCTTAAGTCCAAGGAGAAGGGTGCCAATCGTACTGAGTGGAGGACCATGTCTGACTTCTCTGCAGCCCCCAAGACCTATTGGGCCCTTTGGGACCTATTGGAAGTCAGGGAAGGTTTGTTATACAAACGTTTGGAGTCTGATGACGGGGAGTCGGTGAGGTGGTTGTTGGTGAAGACTGTCGTGGGTGAGTTGCATGGAGGGCAACTCAGTGGTCACTTAGGAAGACGGTGGACAAAGTGAAGCACAGGTATTTCTGGGTCGGTATTTCTGGGTCGGTATGTCTGCGGATGTCCAATCAAATCTTGGGGCTTGTAACCTCTGCTAGGAGGAAGTCTGCTGCGAAGAGGAGGGTAGCACCCTTGCAACAGCATCGAGTTGGTGTTCAAATGGAAAGGATAGCCATAGACTTGCTCGGGCCACTGCCCAAGACGGACAGTGGGAACCTGTGGATTTTGGTGGTGAGAAACTATTGCACCAAGTGGATGGAGGCCTATCCGCTTCCTGATGCTACAGCAGGAACAGTTGCACTCAAGTTGGTAAACAGTTTGTTTATCGATTTGGTTTGCCCCAAGAACTTCACTCCGACCAGGGCAGGAATTTTGAATCCGAAGTGTTTGGAGAGATGTGCCAAATCCTTGGCATAACAAAGACCAGAACAACCGCCTATAATAATAATAATAATAGTATTTGTAGAGCGCCATCTATCTAGTAAGCTATTCCAAGGCGCTGGTGGTACTTCCATGGTAAAAATGGAAGACAGTTCAACACAAAACATCCCCAAAACATGAATTTCCGAGAGCACAAATAAGTCAAAAACTATGACGAGAATAAGAAAGTCTTTAAGTTTGTTTTGAAACTGTCCAGTGACTGTATGCAGCGAATCTCTGATGGCAGTTGATTCCAAAGATGAGGTGCAGCTGATGCAAAAGCCCTGTCACCAAAGGAAGATTTAGTTCTTTGAATTGCGAGAAGATTGCTTCCAGAAGAGCGAAGACTTCGTTTCGGGATGTATGCGATCACGGACTGGCAGCCAATGTAGTTCCTGAAGAACTGGTGAGATATGGTCATATTTTGAGACCCTCTTCAGAATGCCAGCAGCAGCATTCTGTACCCTTTGCAGCTTTGATACTTGGTATGATGATATGTTGTACAATAATGCATTACAGCAGTCGAGCCTTGATGTCACATACGCGTGAATAATCATGGCGGTCGTCTTCTCAGATAAAATTTTCATAATACTATTGATGATACATATTTGGAAGTAAGCCGACTGACACATCTTCTTCACATGATCATCCATAGACATATGGGCATTAAACATGACTCCGAGATTCCGAACTACTGGACTAGATGGTATATCAAGATTGCGATACGGGTGGTGTGCTTTTGGACGTTTGAGTGCTGATACAGTCGACTCTCGTTAATACGAGGTCCGCCGGACTGTCCTGTTTTTCTCGTATTAACCGAACCTCGTATTATCCGAGCGCGGTATTAACAATGCACAATGCATGACATAATGGACGCCCGTGTATAAATGCACCCGTACTGCAATGGACACTGCATAACTGTGATGATTTAACTGTTTTGATTTAATTAATTTATTTCGAAAGTCAATTTATGAAACAATTTACATTTTTCATGACTGAAAAAGGAACGCATATGACTTTAACTTGCCGTTCTTGGCAGCCAGTTTCGGTCGCAACGGCCAACATGACAAGTTAAATGTTGATTTTCATTGGTTGTCACACCGTACCTTAGTAAGTAATGCGAGATAGCTCATAGCCAAGGCGGGATACCAGCGAACAATAAACGGTCTGGTGTCCACCTCTCATCTGCGTTGTACAATCACCACCATTTAATAGACTGGTACCATTGCCAACGCTCAAAAAGCACCTCTATTGATCATGATCAACGGAGCGGTAGCACATGTTTTGAAAGGCAGGGACGTCAATTTTTCACCTCCATGAAGGTAAACTATCGATGCCCAACAATTGATTCCCCAAACTCGCTATAAAAGTAAGCAAACAATACATTTGCTCGTTACGGGGCCGCAAGAATACCTCGTATTATCCGTGTTCTCGTTATGACCGTGCTCGTATCATCCGTATTTAAATGCATTAAAACACGCACGGGGCAGTTCGGGACCGGCAAAATACCTCGTATTAACCGGAACCTCGTAACATCCGAGCTCGTATTAACGAGAGTCGACTGTACTTAGATGAAAGAATCAAGAAATCAGTTTTCACATCACTAAGTTTCAGCTTATTAGATATCATCCATGATATAATCTCTGCTACACACATCTCCATCTTCTGTCGAGCACATGCTTCACTTTTGGGATCTGCAGGATTAAATGGCATGTAAAGTTGAGTATCGTCTGCGTAAAGATGAATGTTGACTCCATTCTTGTGGGCAATACCAGCCAGGGGGCCTGAATAGATGCTGAAGAAAGACGGGCCCAGCACAGAGCCCTGGGGAACGCCATACTTGAGTGGAACTTGGGATGAAAGAGATCCTTTTATGTTGACTGATTGTGAGTGATTGCACAAATAGGATGAGATCCATGCTAACGCATACCCTGTGATACTCATAGAGGAAAAACACTGAAGCAAAATGTCATGGACAATAGTGTCAAATGCAAATGATAGATCAAGCAACACAAGAAACACTGCTTGCTTAGCATCAAAAGCCAGTAGAATGTCATTCTGTACTTTGACAAGGGCTGTCTCCGTACCATGGTGTTTTTTATAGGCTGACTGGAGTGGCTCGGAAAGATTGTGAGTAGACAGGTGATCATGTAGGCGTCTTTCCACAAGACTTTGTAAGACTTTAGAAGCAAATTTCAAGTTGGACACTGGGCGATAATTTTCAGATTATCAGGATCAAGGCTGGCTTTCTTCAAGATTGGAGTAACAAGAGCGTTTTTGAAGCACTCGGGGAAAATGCCTCCTTGAAGAGATAGGTTGACAATACTAGTGATGGCTGGAAGTAGTGGTAATACATGCCTCTTCAACAACCATGTAGGTATTGGGTCCTGTGAACTGGAGGTGGAAGGAGAACTGACTATTATCTTCAACGCCTCCTCCTCGGATGCCAAATCGAAGGTATCAAGTCGGGAGATATCAGCATCATCAAAGCTATTTGCAAACTGTGTTGAATCCAGATCACTGCGGATAGAATTGGTTTTGTTGCAGAAGTGATTGCTGAACTTTTCTGCAAGCTCAAGTCTACAATCATGGGGAGGGAGCTTGGATTTATCCTTCTGATGCAACAAGTGGTTGATGACATTATATAGTTCTCTTTGATTCTCACAGCTGGAGATTTGAATCTCATAGTAAGCGGCTTTAGCATCGGTGATCATTTGCCAGACAGTTTGCCTCTGTATTTTGAGACGCTGTCTGTCGATTTCTAGCTTTGTCCTACGCCATTTCTGTTCAAGTCTCCTACGAAGTTGTTTGGCTTCTGCGATATCTTGGGAGAACCATCCACTAAAGGGTCGAACAATCTTGATGCACTTTTTGACTGGAGCATGCTTCTCCAGCAGACAAGAGAGAGCTTTATCAAATTGTTCGGTAAGCTCGTCGAGCTCAGTCTCAGGACCGACGACTAAGTCACATTTCCTAAGATCCTCAGCAAAGTCATCATGATTGATAGATTTCAGCTTCCGATACATGATAGTTCGTTTAATAGGTCTGGGTTTGTTGACATTAAGAATGCAATGCAGGGCTGCATGGTCACTAAAGAAAGATGAAACATCCACAGATGTGACAAGGTCTATAACCTTAAGTCAGATGGCATGGTTGAGCGATTCAACAAGACCTTAGTCAACATGGTGGCGGGGTTGATCTATCCAAAAAGGACACAGGGGGATTGGGATGCACGCCACAGGAGTCTACAGGTGAGTCCCCAAATATGATGATGTTGGGCCGGGAAGTTTATCTCCCAGTGGATTTGGTGACGGGTTGGGCAGAGGATCAAGAAGATACTGAAACAGATTTCGCAGAGAAGTTGTGAAACAACATGCAGTGTGCTCATGATAGAGCGAAACAGTGTCTCGGCAGGAGTGCCAAGAGGCAGAAGAAGAACTATGATAGACATGCCTCAGAGCATGGGCTAAAAAAGGGACAATTGGTGTGGCTATTTAACCCGGCCAAGAAGAAGCGTCTGTCTCCCAAACTGCAATTGCGGTGGGAAGGACCTTGGCTGGTGGTTAAGAAATTATCTGATGTGGTGGTTCGAATTCAGCGGAAGAAAGGAGGCAAACTCAAAGTTGTCCATGTGGACCGGCTGAAACTTTATGTTGGGGAGGAGGTTGAACCTTGGGACAGTCCATCTGTGGAGGTGGTGACAGAAAGCCCCCCTCTGGATGAGGTGATTGCCCCACAGGAAGAGGTTCAAGAGGTGAAGAGTCTCCCAGAAGAGTTTGTCGCTGGTAGTGATGAGACGGTCCCTGCAGTGGAGGACTCCAATGCAGGAGGACTGGGTGATAGAGTAAAGGGTGATTCACCGGAAGTTGTAGTAGGGGCGCCACCTAGACGTAACCCAAGGCGCACACACAAGTTGCCCCTAAGATATCGTTGGGGCCTGTTGTAGCTTTGTACTATCCATAGTGTTGGGGAAGGGTAATCTAAGTAACAAATAAAAAAACATAAAATGATGAGATGGAAAGACGAAAATGTAAAAGAGATACTTTGGAAGAGGAAGCTAAGGTTCATACTGGGTGATGAGAACTCGTTTGTACGAAGATTTGAAAAGACCCACGGACCGCTTAGATCTAATATTCGCATCTAAAGCATTCCACACACGAGGACCAAAGAAGCGAATTGTGTTCATGGAATATAGATATTGTTGCTGGATCTAGTGGAATGACTGTGGGAAGCTTGAACTGAGGTAAAAAATGAAGAGAAGACTTGGGGAAGAAGGTTGTTAGTGAACTTATACATAATTATCCCGGTGTGGAGTTTGTTGATGTCAGCGATGGTGAGAGTGTGCATTTTTGCAAAGAGAGGTGCTGAATGATCTCTGGGGGAGGAAAAGGTGCAGATGCGAATAGCCCTTTTTGTGATATGAATAAAGAGTGCATCTTGGAGTTGCTTACACATGCCCAGACAATATTACAGTAATTTACGTAAGGGAAGATGAGGGCATTGTAAAGATGAAGAAGTGACGAAGCAGGAAGAAAATGACGAAGCTTAGAACTGACACCAGAATTACGACAAACGACTTTATTTACAGAAGAGATGTGATTAGACCAGGATAGTTTATGGTCTATGATGACACCAAGAAATTTAGCCGAGAAGACTCTTGCTATGACGGCATTATCTATGATAACCGGGGGCAGATTTATGTCTTCAGGACGATGAGACTTGGAAAAAAAGATGAAGTTTGTCTTGGAAAGATTGATAGAAAGTTTGTTTGCTTTAAGCCATAAAGAGACATGTGAGAGTTCTGCATTGAGTGTGTTGAGCAAAGAGGGAAGGTGAGGACTAGAGTGGAAAACAGTAGTATTGTCGGCAAACAAAGTGAAAGATAAAAGGGAAGAAGAATTGTGAAGGTCATTAATGTAGAGGAGAAAGAGCAATGGACCAAGAATTGAACCTTGGGGAACGCCATGCTTGATGTTTAAACAATCAGAGACGCATCATTAATGAGAAGTAAACTGATACCTATTGGAAAGATAATCAGTAAACCACTGAAGTACAGTTCCCCTGATTCCAAAATGTTCGAGTTTAGAAAGAAGAATAGAGTGATTAATAGTATCAAAGGCTTTAGAAAGATCAATGAAGACTCCGACTGCAAACATTTTATTATTTAAAGCCTTTGTGACTCTATCGACAAATTCGATGAGGGCCAAGTCGGTGGAATGATTAGACCTAAAACCAAATTGATGATCAAAAAGAAGATGGAAGCGAGACATGAAGCAAGAAAGACGATTATACATAAGTCTTTCAAGTATTTTGGAGAAGCAAGAAAGAATGGAAATGGGCCTGTAATTATTAATGTTGCACTTATCACCCTTTTTGAAAACGGGAATAATTTTAGCAACTTTAAGATTAAGAGGCACAGAACCACTGAGAAAGGAAAGATTGAAAATGTAAGCAAGAGGTTCAGCAATAGAAGGAAGGACAGCTTTCATAACGGTAGAACAGATTTCATCAAAACCACAGCTACTACTACTCTTCATACCTTTGCCGATCTGTAGAACTTCATGAGCATTAGTAGGGGTTAGGAAGAAAGAAGAATCATTTGGGTTGTGCAAGTAATCGGAGAAATGAGTGCTAGAAGAGGGTATATTACGAGCTAAAGAAGAACCAATGTTAGTAAAGAAGTTATTGAAAGCACCAGCAATATCATTAGGCTCAGAGACAAAGTGTTCACCATCCCTAGTGAAGTTATCTGGAAGCGAAGAATCTTTGCGCCTACCCAGAATGCTATTTATTTCACGCCACATGTTTTTAAGGTTGCCCTTATGATGATCGAGCTTTTCGGCAGAATATTTTTTCTTGGCAGAACAAATAGTGGCAGTGAGCCGATTGCGGTAGATTTTATAATGCCGCTCGTTATCTTCACTAGGGTTCAGCAAAAAACGTCGATGGAGCCTATTTTTAAAGAGACAGGAGTTTACTATAGACTGGGTAATCCAAGGTTGTTTATTCTTAGATTTCCCAGTACCTTTAGTAAGAAGGGGGAAATGATTATTGTAGCGAGAGGTAAAGATAGAAAGGAAAGCGTCATAAGCAAAGTTGACCTCTTGAGTTCGATAAACCTCGTTCCAGTCAGCGCTGTTAAGATCACACCTGAAAGAACGGAGGGAATTGCTATTAATGTCCCTGGTTAAGAACGTTTTCTGAAGAGGCACAGACTTCTGAAAGCACGAAGCAGTCAGCTGGAAAAGAGGATAATGATCGGAGATATCCGAATACAATAAACCAGCTGTAATATCAAGATCAGAGTTAGTAAGAATGTTATCAATCAGTGAAGCAGTGTGCGGGGTAATACGAGTAGGTTTGGTGATCAGAGGGTGGAAGTCATAGGCGAAGAAAGTATTCAAAAACTGGTCCGTGGGTTGATCTTCACAATTGAGCAAATTAAGGTTGAAATCACCCATTATGTAACAGAGTTTCCCCTCCCTAGTAACCTTTTCAAGGCAACAATCAAAACATCTGTGGAAGTTGTTGAATGAAGTTCCAGGAGCCCTGTAGACATTCCCAACGATTAAGTTAGAAGCATTGTCTCGCTGAATTTCAATGAAAACTGCTTCAAAGTCATCTTGTGATGACATAAGATCTTCTCGAATGCGGAAATTCAGCGAGTTGCTAACAAACATGGCTACCCCTCCGCCGGGTCTTAGAGACCGTAAAGAATGAACAAGCTCGTAGTTTTTCATGTTGACATACGACGGAGGGGCTTCTTTGAACCAGGTTTCGGTAAAGCCATAAATCGAGAAGGAATGGTCCAAAGCGGCCAAAAAGTCTTGAATATCAAAGAAATGTCTACAGAGGCTCCTGGAGTTCATATAAAAAATAGAAAAGTTGCCTAGACTACAACAATAATATTCTTAAAATCCAGGGAATCAAAATAATCACAAGTACTGGATAAATCATCATTGCCATCATCATCAACGTCACTTACAAGATCGGTAAACATTAATTATGTACAAATAACTATAGGACAAAACAAAACAATGAATACAGAAGATTATCAAAAATATAATAACCCCCCAAAAAAGAAACTAAAGGCAGAGGGGAAAAAAGCAAGATATAACCAGTGAATTGTTCCCGAGCTCCAAATGGAAAAAGTAAAATAATAGGCAGTGGAGGCAGCAAATGAAAATGAAATCTATGGCAGGGATGACCTACAAGTAGTAAAGTGACAAAGGTATGTTTGAACAAAAAAATGGCCACTAATATAAAAAAAAAAAAAAAATGAAATGAGAACATAAGCAGTGCACACAAGCCAAATAATAATGAGGTAAGCTTGAAAAGAACATCAATTGAAGAACAATTGTCACAAAAAAAAATATTTGACTATGAATCAAAAACTCATAAACAAAACAAAGTAAAGCGAGATATGGACAAAATAATTATAATTAAATTAAATGGCCATCGAAGCAGCACAATGGCAGTAAATTAGTGTGGAAGACTGGCAAA
This sequence comes from Marthasterias glacialis, assembly GCA_911728455.2. Classification (NCBI taxonomy): domain Eukaryota; kingdom Metazoa; phylum Echinodermata; class Asteroidea; order Forcipulatida; family Asteriidae; genus Marthasterias; species Marthasterias glacialis. Next base: position 22,499,420 of record OU452220.1, read on the forward strand.
TTAATAAAAGTCAAGCAATGTCAATGAATGAATGACGAGGCAGAAACACATGATTCAAGGTGAAGATGGCGATGGCGTAGAGGTGTTAGCAGCTCATACCACCAACTCAGGATCGGTAGAACTCAGCGAGGGCCCCGGTATTATCCCGCTACTTACCAGCTACAAAGCGGTATTTCTTGCCGTCTTGATAGCAGCGCTTGACCTGCTCCAACCATCGGCGTTTCTCTTGAAGGTCCAGACGGGTCAAGTCCTCCACACAGAAGAACGGCTGATCAGCCAGGACTTGGCGTTGAAGACGGAGCACCTTGATCTTATCCTGGTATTCGTTGAACTTAATGAGCAAGTGCTGAGGCCGGCCTGGGGTCTTTGGGCCATCTCGGTGGGCTCTTTCCAGTTTGATATTTGGCATGCGAGCAACTTGGAGACATTTGCCAAACAGTCCTCGTTCTTGTCTTGGGGAAGCCCGATGACCCTGACATTGTTTCTCCGGCTGAAACGTTCTAATTTATTTAGCTTTTCACTGTGGTCTGACAGTTGCTTTACTGCTGAATCCAGTAGAGGTGCCAGTTTATCCATTTCCTTGATTCTTGATTCGAGTTCGGAGATCCTTTTAGACTCGAATTCAAGAGATTCATTGAAGTTTTCCTCAAGTTTGTCAATCCGACGGTAGAGATCTGATTGACCACGACGGATCTCAGTAAGAGCGTCACGTACGAATTGTTGGAACTCGCTCTCACCAGTGGCCACGGGTCGTTCGGTCAATGAGCCCGGTTGACTTTCGGGTGCTGGTGCGGTCTGCTGAGGTGACAGCGATGGAGGTGAGCGGTCAGACGGTTTCCTCTTTCTTCCAGTCATATTGTAGATTATGTTTTACAGCAGAATGACGAGTAAAGGGTGAACTATAAGATGATGCGAAGATTGGACCAATTCAAGTACTTGAGGAGGAGAAATTCCCAGTAAAAGTGTAATTTTGCGGAGCTCTGACGGAATGTGTGTTCACTGTTCAGTCATGCATAATGACGTTTAGACACGTGGGTGCTGCTGTATTCGTTGGCTTAACAGTAGGGGAGATGATAATGCCAGGGTTCGTGTGGATCATACTAGGTTGTGCTTTGTGCATGGGTGACTAGTAGATCTTTAATTGAGCTAAACCCACGGGTGAGAAAGAGTAGATCACTTTTGACATGGTTTTCTGAGAATTGGCACCGATTATTTTGGGCATGTTATTCTGATGTTTTAGGCTGACTAACTGCATGGTTGATGCCCAGAGAGTGAAATAAATTACATGGTCGATGCATTTCTTGTTCGTGAACTCATTTTCACTTGTGAGTTATTTATTGAGCCTTTTGTGTACACTGAACAGAGGATTTACAGTCAGTTTTAATTGGCGGTATACTTCCTCCAAAACGAATCTCAACTCTTAGCCTTGAGGTCGCTTAGTGACTTTAGCCTGAGGAACAATTAGACTCGGGACCAAGTTGATATAATAAAAGGGGATCACAGACTGGATTGCTCTTTTGTTTCCCCCCACAATATTTATACTACTTTCAAAACTAAAACATCTAAGCAAAAAATTTACTGTTTGGTTATAAACAGGTGAAATATAATTATAAAGTAATTGTCAGTATGCATTATTCAAGATTACATGCAAAGTAAACCAACATGCATTATTATACAAATACTAAATGTTTAGGAGTGCAATGGTTAAACAATTTTCATGAGTTGAAAGACGGAATGTTCCATTTAACGATGGAACATTTCGTTTTTCAATGAATAAAAATATTTTCACTAATAATAATTTGGGAGGCTAATCATCTTTTACTCGCAAATGCGAAGGACGGGGCTACAACATGTTTGAGCCGCCAGCGTGCAAGGGTGCCTTTACACAGCCAGCCACACCGACTCATATATTACCATATATTACCATGGAGCACAGCCTGAGATTGAAAGTGTTTGGTTTTTCTGGAGGGAGGAAAACCGGAGGACCCCGAGAAAGAACCAACGCACAACTGTACTCACATGTGGCCATACCCGGGAATTGAGCCGGGCTCACATTGGTGAGAGGGTTAACCAGTTAATACTTATGACGAATGCTGCATTATCAGATAGGCCCCCGCGCCCTGACTTGCCTGAGTGGTTCATGTATGCACTGTGCAATATTAAAATTGGATGGGACGAAAATGCTTAGTGAATAGAACCAAAATGCCCAGTTTGTGGTGTAGGCCATGCAATGGTTTGAATATTGAACTCATCGTGATCTACAATCCTCCAATCAAATGAAACTAATTTACTTGGGTGTTACATGTATATAAAACGATTTAAAGGGGTATAAAAGATTAACAAGTTTACAAAATAAATGGGCTGATCCACACACTAAAGGACAACAAATTGTGCACAATAACACCTGTTGCTTATCAGAAAACAAATACACATATGCCACATCAAAATGACATCTTGTTTGTACATGTAGTATCCATTAAAAATGTCATGAAAATTAGGCTTCTCCCCATGCACAATCCATGTAGCATATCCGTCTAATATGCCCCAAATTGGTAGATGATATGCAAAGAAAATGGTTGATACCCAATGAAGAGTAACAAATGTAAACAAACAAAAAAACATTCAAGTGGGCTCCCTTTTGCCCAAGTAAATATAATAGACTAAAATCTCATATCAAATTGAAGCTTACTACATAAAGTTAGAATAAAGTGTCAATTTGATTAACATTCTTAATTAATTAGCGGAGTTTTAATGACATGAATATTTAATTAGGCAATCTTTTAAACACCATATCTCAAGAAGTATTTGTCCGATCGTCAACCTTTTTTTAGTTCTGAACTTATTTTATGATGTAGATATGCACTGTGGCATATTTGTGTCCGTCACATCATGACGTCATTTATAGCAAATTTAATATCTATGTACAAAGCGTATGAAACAATTTTCTGAATTTGATCAAGTCCTGACACTTTCTCCGCGACCGACGTATTGTGTTTTTTGTATAGGCGGGGACTTTTTTATGGCAACAGTCTTAAACAAGTCTAATCAGGCCAGATTCCGATGGAGTGTCAACATTTTATTCCTAACAGACTTCCGGGCCATTGTTATTGTAATGAAGATTTTGTGGACAAGACAAGTTCGAGATGGTTCAAGACTACAGAAAATAATGTTTTTAAATTCCAACTGGTCTTCCGGGTCGATGTATTGTATAGGATTGTCTGGTTCAGACGATTGAGATCGCACACGGTTAACACTCCGTGCTGCGTTTGCAGACAATTGTGCATATGCACTGCCAGAGATTTAAAGCTTCTGAACGGGCCAAGCTTCTGTGAAGATCTGGTACAGAGCTACGACATTATTGGACGTCAAGCTGCTGATGTCGCCATTGGCCAGAAATAATTAAATTCCATCCTCCACCGAGGTGAAGTCGAGTGGAGTGGAGTAATAGCTTCCCCGTGAGGTTAGCGCGCGGTGTAAGGGGGAGTTTTCGCTTGAGTGATCACATACGTACGGGTGTGCACGGGACAGCGTACGATGAATGGAAACGAGGAACAAAAGGATCTGAAGCCGTTATTGGTGAGGATACTTTTTGGAAGGAACGTAAGGTGACCTGTCATGTATAAAGTCACCACGAAGTGAGGGAAAGTCATGACCACGCAACGAATCAAATGACAAACAAATAAATCTAAAACGAATCGTCTTTCATAAGATAACTTTCCCACGTTTAGGAAATTTAGGATATTGGTACCGAAGCCATTGAATGTTTGGTGAAATCATTGTTACGGAGTTTAGAGTCCTCTCACCAGTCGTTGAGTTGGGAACCATCCCACCTAATCTCCGCTTAAGTCCAAGTGTGAACACTGGACCCTTAAGTTGTGTAACACGTCAGAACTTGTTTACAGACCTGTCTCCCCCTCGTCAATATTTAGACCCCTTAAGTTGTGTAACACGTCAACACTTGTTTACAGACTTGTCTCCCCCTCGTCAACATTTAGTCCCCTTTAGTTGTGTAACACGTCAGAACTTGTTTACAGACCTGTCTCCCCCTCGTCAAGGTATTGTCTGAAGAAAGGCGAAGATGTTAGGTAAGGTTGTCAGGGTATATAAAGTCAAGGATTTGTAAGCAATCATCCACAATTGATGACGAGTATCTTCGCTTCAACTACAATTTGTCTACAAGATGTCTGAACATGACTTTGAGACGTCGCTGTTCGGTTGTCCGAGCCCTACGGCAAGCCAGCTGGTTCAAATTGTTCGTATGGAGGAGGAAGCCCTGGTCGGTACATCCACGGATTCCGATCCTCTGTTTATTCCAGAGACACACCCTCAACTTCAAGGAAGAACTACAAGTGATGAGGTAAGCGGCAATTTTGTTTTCAGTTTGTCTTTCAAACCCCACTTGATAATCAGGGACAATATTTGATTTTAACTTTGTCAAGAGCTTTCATTTTGATCGTTATAATACTTCGACGAGAAACTGTGGCGTATATTATTGACTTACAACGTTAGCGTTAACGCTCAGAACAAACTCATCTCACAGAATGAAAGTTTTATTTTCGAGTGTCAAGTGTTTTTATATATATATATATATATATATATAAATAAATAGGGTGAGCAAAAAAAATTTGGCTGATGCCGGACTCGAACCCGCGACCTCTCGAATACCGTACGAGCGCTCTACCAACTGAGCTAACCAGCCCTTCTTGTTGGTGGGCGGTCCTATGTGCAATACCAAATCTACTTTGCTCGGGGGCACCAGTCAGAAGCCGAACCGTGCTGCCGATAAGCCAGGGATCACTACCCCCGTTAAGATGCAAACAACCTGGTAAACGGCAGTAGCGGGAATACACAACGAATGGATACAGCTTTTTACGTGGATTTACACAGAGAAAGTACATGAGAAACTGACTGGGAGAATATTATAAATAAATAGCGTGAGCAAAGAAAATTTGGCTGATGCCGGACTCGAACCCGCGACCTCTCAAATACCGTACGAGCGCTCTACCAACTGAGCTAACCAGCCCTTATAGTTGGTGGGCGGTCCTATGTGCAATACCAAATCCACTTTGCTCGGGGGGACCAGTCAGAAGCCGAACCGTGCTGCCGATAAACCAGGGATCACTACCCCGGTTAAGATGCAAACAACCTGGTAAACGGCAGTAGCGGGGATACACAACGAATGGATACAGCTTTTTACGTGGATTTACACAGAGAAAGTACATAAGAAACTGACTGGGAGAATATTATAAATAAATAAATAGTGTGAGCAAAGAAAATTTGGCTGATGCCGGACTCGAACCCGCGACCTCTCGAATACCGTACGGGCGCTCTACCAACTGAGCTAACCAGCCCTTATAGTTGGTGGGCGGTCCTATGTGCAATACCAAATCCACTTTGCTCGGGGGCACCAGTCAGAAGCCGAACCGTGCTGCCGATAAGCCAGGGATCACTACCCCCGTTAAGATGCAAACAACCTGGTAAACGGCAGTAGCGAGGATACACAACGAATGGATACAGCTTTTTACGTGGATTTACACAGAGAAAGTACATGAGAAACTGACTGGGAGAATATTATAAATAAATAGCGTGAGCAAAGAAAATTTGGCTGCCGGACTCGAGCCCGCGACCTCTCGAATACCGTACGAGCGCTCTACCAACTGATATATATATATATATATATATTTATATAAAACTAGTAGGGTTGATGGCCTTAGCTTTCGATCCAAACCGGACCTTCGTCAGAGGCAAAAACAAGCACAAACATAAAAACAGATCCATTTATAGAAAAACCTTGGGATTAAAATAGATGGAGAGTATCCAAAATAGGCGGGAAAAAGACAACCAATCAAAGTTAATTAAAGACAGACAAAGAGATTGTTGATGACCAATCAAAATACAGCAGTGTGGACAATGGGATGTCCAGTGGTCGGTTAGTACAAAAAGGAGATTAGTGAACAAAGGAGGAAAGCTGCATGGTGGGAAATGCGGCTGACATGAAAGGACAGGATTATTTACTCACATGAGGGAGGTGATTAAGGGTAATCTCCCTAAATAAAGCAGTAGAAGTGTTAACATTGAATAATAGAGAGGGGGCTATAATGAGAATACTATATTGATAATGTAAAAGCATGGAAATAAAGTAGTTATTTGCCAAGAGGAATTATTTAACACCTGTGTTTATGTTTAATCCGAATGGTTGGATTGTTCGGAGTTTGTGAATCCAGTGGGATTCTCTGAGTTTACGATGTGAATCGTCGCCGTTGCAGGCCTCAATGATAGTTAGTTCCACATCTTTGACACTATGATTAGGACTATTAAAGTGGATAGATACTGGGTACAGTTTTTTGGTCTTTATGGAGGAGACATGGTTCGCAAAGCGAAGACTAAGTTTGGTCTTTGTCTCTCCCACATACTGTACTCCACATCTCTTACATGATATGACATAAATGACATTTGGGGTTTGGCATTGGGAGTTGGTCTTGATTTTGTAGGTGAAGCCAGTGCTGTGGCTTTTAACCTGTACAGTGGGTTTGATATATATTTATATATATATATATTTATTTATTTATTTATTTATTTATTAATTTTTTTTTTTTTTTATTATCAAGTGTAGTTTTGTGTATGTATTGATATATGTCCATATGTTAACGTCAACCCAAACGGTTCTTTTCAGAACCAACTTATCTCACAGTGAGATAGATTTATTTTCTAGTTGTATATAGTATGTTTGAGTACACGGTGTTTGTACACACACACACACAATTAGATTTTTCAAATTACCCGCCGTGCCAAGTCTCTAACGATAATATTTTATAATCAAGGACCAAACGTTGTCAAGAGCTTTCATTTTGGTACAGACTTTATTTTAACGTGAACTCTGTCGTACATTATTGACTTTCATCTTCAAAACTTGTATTAATATTGTTTGAAACTATGTGTTAACGTCAACCCAATTGGTTCTTTTCAGAACCAACTTATCTCACAGTGAGAGAGAGAGAGAGAGATTTGTTCGGAAGTTGTATAGTATGTTTGAGTACACAGTGTTGTCATGTATTTTAAAGTTTGTATAGTAAACGACACAATTTCTTTTGTAAAACCATAAACTCATATTATTTCAATTTTTATTTAATTTCAGAATATAAATGTATGGTTAGGTGATAACAAAGACCAAGAATCCATGGTAAGTAACCAAAACTGTACCCGAATTTTTTTTTTTTTTTTTTTTTTTTTTTTTTTCCCTGAACTATATTTTAATTTGTCTCTGAATAAACTAACTGGTTTTCCACTTTATTGTTATTTTTATGCAGCGTACTTCTGACGACGAGGAAACCCCAAACCCCATCCCGGTTACCCCTGCCCCGGTGCGTCGGCCCGAGAGACCTGCGGAACAACCCTATCAAACCACCACCACCAAGAAGAAGTTTTTTTCTTGCGATAAGTGTTGCAAGACATTTACCCGCCGAGACAACCTAAAGCGCCACAAGAGAGTTCATGTAACTGATCGGGCTCAGCAGCCAAAACCCCACTCATCCCACCAGTGTCATCAATGTGGTAAAGCATTCAGTCGACGGGACGCTCTGAAGAGGCATTTGAAAAACCACAAACGAGGGGGACCAAACCCACAAGACCAACCGTCCACATCAACCACACCACCACCACCACCACCACCACCCCAACAACCACCTCAACCTCCATCACCACCACCACCACCACCACCACCATTGTCAAAAAAAACGGTCTCCTTAAATGTCCCTTATGCCCAGAGTCTTTTGGTACACTTGACCTGTTTCTCCGTCATATTCAAGAGGTCCACCAAGACTCTGGGGATAACGGCGTAGACGATCCACCACCCTCCCCTCCAAATGACCAGAACGACCCCACTCCTTCACCCTTGATCAATGACCCTCTGCAAGAAGACCCCCTTGAATTCCCCGATCCTGACGATGACGATGATGACGACGAAATGGGTCAAATCCTGCGTAGACACTGGTCATCGATTAGGACTCACCATCTGGTTGACCGACCAATCCAAGACATTTATAATTTCCGCCTTGTTGGAACCAGACAACTTGAACCGGGTGTGGGTGCTGACGAGGCGCTCCTTATTGCTTTTAATAACCTCCGTTGCAGAGCCAAAGTTAATATTTCATTCGGACTGGTGCTCCGTCACACCGTGACGGGGGAATTGAGATATTTTCATTCCTCTTTTAACAACGCCCAGTTTTTTGATGAACCTTTTGCCATCGGGTCAAGGGATGATTTGGATCGGATGTTGGAAGCCTTAAGTAGGAGAGATGTAGAAGAGTTTGGTCGTCGCCAACGGTCGGACACAAAATGGGTTCTTGAATCAATGACCAATATCACCATCATCGTAAATAAGCTGAAGGGGTTTCCTATTGGGGCCCCAGTAAGAGACCTACCTCCCCATGTGGCGAACAATCACGCGGTAGTGAATTTGGTCAAAAATAGAAGAACCGGACAACGGTTTACAGATGATCTGTGTTTCTTTCGCTGTCTGGCACTCTGGCTAAACAACGACAACCACGACATTCTGGAGCGTGACACCAAGCACCTGTTAGAAACATATCGTCAGGCCACCAATGACCCTGAAGCTACGGCGTTGGCATTAGACGAACTCACCAAAGCTGAAGATGTATTTGGCCTAAACATCCAGGTGTACACTTTAGTTAGGGAGGGGGCCGAGGAAGGTGGAGACGACGAGGTGGAAGTGTTTGCACAATTGGTTCGACGATCCCCATGCCATCATCAACGAACATTGTACCTTAACCTGCACGGTGAACACTTTTCATTTATCAAGAAGATTGAAATGTACAGTCAATCTTACTCATGCGTGAAATGTGGTTACGTAACACACAGGGAGTATAACGTCCGCCGTCACCAGCGCAAGTGTGTAGCCAATGTTAAACACAGCTTTCCCGGTGGTGGTTATCGAGTTCCCCCAACCATATTCGAAAAATTGGAAGACTTGGGGGTTCACATTAAAGAGGAGAACAGATATTTCCCCTACCGAGCCACTTTTGACTTTGAGGCTTATTTTCAGCCGGTACCTGAGCATCTTCAAGGTCGAGGAAAGCTGGCATGGGAAAGACGGCACGAGCTTCTGAGTTGTAGCGTAGCCAGTAATGTCCCTGGACTTGAGGAGGCACAGTGCTTCGTCACCAATGGAAACACTGGCGAACTGGTGAGAAAGATGATCAACCATCTTCACACAATTTCACGAGCCTCCTACGGGTTACTTATGGAGAAGTACGACCACATCATCCAAGCCCTTGATGAGCAGTTGGAGAACTTCAATCAAGATCGGATGGATGAGGGCGCTGTTGCTGATGACGATGCGGCGAAAGAAGATAAAGAACACCAGTGGAAACATCCTGCTGAGAAGGCCAAGGATGAACTTGACGCTTACCTGAAGGAGCTGCCGGTTCTTGGGTTCAACTCGGGTAAGTATGATGTCAACCTAATGAAAAAGTATCTCTATGCTGAACTTCAAAGGGTTGACCCACTCAAATTTATCGTAAAGAGGACCAGTACTTATATGGCGATTAAAACAGACATGCTCAAGTTTCTCGATATCACTAATTACCTTGCTCCAGGGTATAGCTACTCAAAATTTCTGAGAGCGTACAATGTAGATGAACAAAAAGGATTTTTTCCTTATGAATGGGTAGATGACTTGAACAAGCTAGACTGTAAGGAACTACCACCCCATGATGCTTTCTTCAGTAATCTGAAAGGGACAAACATTTCTGATGAAGAGTATGAATATTGTCAAAAAGTGTGGAAGGAATTAAACATGTCTACGTTCCGAGACTTCCTGGTGTGGTATAACAACATGGATGTGACTCCCTTTCTCGAAGCAATCGAGAAAATGTTTGCATTCTATAGAGAAAAACACATGGATATGTTTAAATGCGCCATATCGGTACCGGGTCTCTCTTTACGATACCTCTTTCTGACTCTGCCGGGGGAGACTTTCTTCTCCCTTATCAATGAAAATAACAAAGACCTACACTACAACATAATAAAGAACATTTTGGTGGGCCATCCATCGTGTTTCACCGAAAATAAAACTTTCTTGAGAGGGGGTCCTAAGGTGTGTAAAAAGATAGTGGGTTTCGATGCTAACGCACTGTACCTATGGGCCCTCATGCAAGACATGCCGACAGGAGCCTTTGTCAGGCGAAAGGCAGAGACAAGTTTCAAACCCGAGCAGAGTCAGAAATGGGGAATTAAAGCCACCGAATGGCTTGAGTGGGAAGCGCGACGCGTTGGTGTCAGTATCAGGCATAAGTTCAATGGGAAAGAACATCGTATAGGATCTAAAAATATTCCTGTCGATGGTTTTTGCCCACAGACTAATACCGTGTATCAATTTCACGGGTGCTACTGGCACGGGCATATATGTTCTAAAAATCCACAAGAAAGCGACACTGCAGCTCAACGCCTAGAAAACACTACCAAGATAGCCTCATACATACGGAGGGAAGGCTACAACTTAGTTGAAATGAAGGAATGTGAGTGGGAGACAGAAATACAAAACAATCCAGATTTAAAACTTTCTCTAAAGTCAGGCCGTCTCCCACTCCACAATAGATATTCATTGACACAGCGTCAAGTCAAGGACTTTATCGCTGATGGAACATTGTTCGGTCTGGTGGAGTGCGACATCCGTGTTCCACCAGCACTGCGAGAACATTTTGGGGAAATGACCCCCATTTTTAAGAACGTAGAAATAAGCAAAGAGGACATTGGCGAGCATAAGAAGGCATTTGCCGAAGCAGAGGGGTTTATGAAAACACCTCGTAAAAGTTGGATTGGAAGCATGTTCGGCTCGAAAATAATGCTCGCCACTCCTCTTTTGCAATGGTACATTTCTCACGGACTCGAAGTCCAACACGTGTACGAGATCATTCAATACAAGAAACAAGACTGTTTTAGAGATTTTGGAGATGCTGTCAGCGATGCCAGAAGGGCTGGGGACAGAGATCCATCTAGTGCAATTTTGGCAGATACCATGAAATTGTTAGGAAACTCGGCATATGGAAAAACAGTTACGAACCAAGAGAAACATTTGAACGTAAAAGTTTGCCATGACACCGACGCGGCGCGTTTAATAAATGAGCGCCATTTCCGCGCTTTACATGTTTTGGGTGATGGTATGAATGAAGTAGAACAAACAAAGAAGACAACAAACCTGAACCTTCCAATACAAATTGGGTTTTTCGTGTACCAATATGCAAAACTACGCATGCTCCAATTTTATTTTGATTTTCTCGTAAAGTTCATTCACCTATCTGATTTTCAAATGTGTGAAATGGATACAGACTCAGCATATTTGGCCTTGTCAAATGATAGCCTTGAGAGTGTAATTAAAGAGGACATGCGGGAAGAATTCCACCTTGAAAAAGCCAAGTGGTTTCCACGAGAGGATAGTGAGGTTAATATGGCATATGACAAGCGAACCCCCGGCTTGTTCAAAGTAGAGTGGGAGGTACAGGGAATCCTCTACTTTGTAGCAAAACCTACTTTTGTTTCGGCGATCAAAACAAAGTCAGTTGCAAAGAACTCGACAAAAACACAAATGCCATCACAAAAGAAAGATATCTCTCTGTTCTTACTTCTAAGAAGGGTGGAATTGGGACAAATCGAGGGTTTAGAATGCGGGATGGAAGTATGTACACATACCGCCAAATCAAAACTGCATTCACATACTTTTACCCAAAGCGAAAAGTTGCGGAAGACGGTGTAACTACAACATATACTGATTTGTAAAATAATAAAACCATACAACTCCCATCGGGAAATCATTTGAATTGTCTTTGTATTAGTACAACTTTTGACAATTGATTATCTATGACTATATCATTGTGAGTTTGATAAACATGTTGGATTTTTTTTTTTTTTTTTTATTTTTTTTTTTATATTTTAAGTATTGATTTCTTAATTTATCAATGTGAGTTTATTAAATAACTAAGGTAATGCTAAATTTAAATGTTTACTTGATTCTGTTTATTATATATAATATTCTTGTAACGTTGTAATGTCAGCAGGTGGAAGGAAAAACAAATAATAATAATGATATAAATAAAAGATAGAACGAAAGAAATTATCACGGAATTTGTCAATTTGTTTCCTTATGTCCGTGTCTATTTATTCTTTCCTCTAAAAGATTTAAAGATTACATTCATAAAATACTATTTAAAAGGTCCCGACGTCGCAAAGTTCCATTCATTTACCCAGATGGACTTGGCACTGAAACACCCCTTTACTTGCGTCATATCTGGTCCTACGGGGTCGGGCAAGACTGTTTTTACCAAGCGCTTGTTTACTTCTAAAGGTATCATAGACCCTCCTCCTGATAATATCATTGTTACGGGCAGTATCAAGATGGTTATGACCATTTGGCTAGTCTGGTTCCTGAAATACGATTTGTGGAGGGGATTCCCGATGATCTACTTCAGTCATTGGATCGCACGCAAAGAAATGTTATTGTTATAGACGATCTTATGTCAGAATCAAGCAACAATAAAAAAGTATCAGAACTATTTACTAAGGGTAGTCATCATAGAAACCTTTCTGTTATTTTGATTTTACAAAATCTATTCTACCGGGGGAAGGAAATGCGAACAATAAGTCTAAATTCGCATTACATGGTACTGTTCAAAAATCCTAGAGATGCTTCACAAATCAATCATCTTGCTAAACAGATGTATCCCAATAAGTCTACGTTCTTGGTAGAAGCTTACCGGGATGCTACCCTAAATCCTTACGCTTACCTCTTCATTGATCTAAAGCCGACAACTTCCGAAGAGCTGAGACTCCGAACAAATATATTTAAGGGTGAATTTCCAATCGTATATGTTCCTAAGGTATAAATAAGGAGTGTTTGGTAATAAGTCAATCATTTGAAGATGACGAAGCGACTGCATAAGCACGCTCCCTATCTCCACGTGCTGGCCAAGGGAACCCACAAACAACGTCATGGTATCATTCAAGGCGCTAACAAGGAATTTATGAAATGTCTGTGTGAGAGCGCCCTCAACGTCCTGAATGGTAATGTACCTTTGAAACCAGCTGATAAGAAGAAACTTAAAAAGTATAAGCATCAACTTAGGTCTCTTACCAATAGAAAATTGAGCTCCCAAAAGAAAAAGAAAACTCTCAGTCAAAAGGGTGGATTTCTTGGAGCTCTACTTACTCCAGTGTTAAGCGCTTTAGGTGGACTTTTGTTTAAGTAATTATGGAGTATGCCAAGAAAATGGTATTGGTCCCGCAGGAGACTCTGACGAAACTTCAGTCAGCGAGGCGTTTAGAACAGACACCTACAACCCGCGTGGTGCATAGTATAGATGCTGAGATGGGGAAACTACTTGAAAGACAAGACCTGAACGACGACCAGAAAATCAAGCTTAACCACCAGACACTTCAACGGTACATGGAGTTGAATAGGCAGAGAATGGCCCCCTTGACGATGACTTTGAAAGCGGAGACTGATAACCCGGATACTCCATCCAAGCCGAAGTCTGAACCTACAAAAACCACCAAAATCAAAGTACCCCTGAGTGAGGAACCAGAGGAAGATGATTATGGACTACCCAAACTTTTCGCTGAGGCTTCCCATCTCCCCACCACTCCTGTAAGGAGAAGCAGACGTAAAAAGAGCAGCAGACCTAGCCTTTCTAAACAGAAATGGACTCCATATTAAGACACGCACTCCCGATAGACAATCATTTTGAGCGTAGCTACCATCATGGAGTGTTGTCCCCCAAAGTCAGATTGTGGCTTTAGAAACATTTTAATGAAAGTCCGATGTGTATCTGTCTGCTGTAACAGTTCATTGGTTATCGAAAGTTCCGAATTTACCGATGGAAGTGGAGGAGGCGTACCTAAAGAGAGTGTATTACGACCCCCAACACCCCGCCGGTTTTGGTGGTGTAGAAAGTATATACAATGCTGTCAAAAAAGACGGAGTCAAGCTGAACAGAAAAGTAATCAAAGAATGGTTGAGTAAACAACCCACTTACACACTACACAAACCGAGCTATAAACACTTTGAACGGAACAAAGTAACGGTAAATGGAATTGACCAACAATGGCAAGCCGACCTGGTCGATATGTCGTCACTGTCTGAATTCAATAAAGGTGTTAAGTATATATTGACGTGCATAGACGTGTTGTCGAAGTACGCTTGGGCAGTCCCTCTCAAGAACAAGTCTGGACTGGCAATCATAGCGGCATTCAAAGAAATACTTACCAGTGGCCGCAAGCCACACCTCCTCCAGACAGACAAGGGTACAGAGTTTATCAATAAAAACTTTCAGAAGTTGTTGAAAAAAGAGAATATTCACTTTTTTACAACTCAAAACGAAACCAAAGCAAGCGTGGTTGAACGATTTAATAGAACCCTTAAGACCAAAATGTGGAAATATTTCACAGCTAACAATACACATATCTACTTGAAAGTCTTACCCAAGTTACTTTCCGCCTACAATCACTCCTATCATCGAAGTATCAAGACAACTCCCGCATCCGTGTCCGTTGATAATGCGGATAAAGTATGGCGCACATTATACGGTTCGGATGTAGGACCTTCAAGTCGAACTAAATTCAAGTTTAAAGTTGGAGACACGGTCCGTATCAGTGTGACGACCAGACCATTCCGCAAGGGATACCTTCCAAACTGGACCACTGAGCTCTATACCATCAGCGCTCGAATTCCTTGACATCCTCCCGTGTACAGGTTGAAGGACTATGACAATGAACTCATAAAGGGAACGTTCTATGAACAGGAATTACAAACGGTGATTAAAATGGACGACGTTTATCAGGTGGAGAAAGTTCTAGAAACCAGAAAGCGACGTGGAAAGATGGAGTATCTCGTCAAGTGGTTGGGGTATCCCAACAAGTTCAACAGCTGGGTGACTAGAATACATACCTTATAAAGCCTCTTCCCGTGTCGACTGATATTCACACGGTAATTTGAAACTCCATCATGGCGGACTCATTCTACGTCACGCTCCCGAGTAACAGCTCCATGGATACCCATCCAAACAACACATTGACCCACTTTTATGTCAATTTACCCACACCCCTCGTGTTTAAAGGAGACTGGGACGTGGGACTGGCAGTGTTTAGTTATCCACACCGCTGGTTCAATGTCACCGACGCAAAGAATACATATAGCTGTACGGGTGGCGAGGAACATGGTGGTGTACACGAACACCACATCCCTCCCGGGTATTATCCAAGCCCGGTGGAAATGTTGGAGAATATTAAACCTTCTATTGACCACGATGGACTCGTCGGTATGAAATACAATAAATTTAACCAAAAAATAGTGATCAAGACAAAACCCGATGTTATGGTGATCTTGTACAAACCACTGAATGATCTCTTTGGTTTTGGTACGAATGAGTGTATCATTACAGGTGTCCAAAAAGGATCTCGAGTTGTGGATATCGATCAATTTCACTCCATGTTTTTGTACACTAACATTATTGAACATCACATGGTGGGTGATACGAGGGCGGCCCTGTTACGAATTGTAAACGTGGAAGGAGAGCCGGGAGAAACAATCACCAAAGTGTACGACAGTCCGCATTATGTTCCGTTGAAACAGAAACTTGTGGATATGATCGAAATGGATATAAGGGACGACACGGGACGACCTATTCCATTCGTCAGTGGTAAGGTGATCGTGAAGCTTCATTTTAGAAAACGACGCTCCTCATACTTTAACTAATCATCATGAGATGCTTCGTTCCGGACAGCAGACATTACGAACAGTACTACACCCAACAAGTCGGAAACGGTCTTCCTGTGTTTTCGGGACCGCAAAATCAAAGAGGGTATGGACTGGGTGGGATACTCGGAGGCTTGTTCCGGTCAGCTTTACCTTTACTTAAAAAGGGTGCTTCAACATTGGGTCGTGAGGCACTCAATACCGGAGTAAGCATTGCAAAAGATGCCCTTGAAGGAAAAAATATCAAAACAGCGGCCAAAACGAGATTACACCAAGCCGGACGAAACCTTACCCACAAGGCCGTGAGTAGTTTGGCAGGAAAACAAACGGGACGCCGCCGCCGGCGTGCTATAAAAAGAAAACCAATCCGCAAACGCTCCACTTCTACCTCTGGTAAGCGAGCGAAGAGATCGTTGGATATTTTTGATTAGAGCTCTACCGTTGTAATTCATCATGGCATTGTTACACAGTAATTCCTGCGAGTGCACCAAATCTGAGCTGGATTTGTTTGTAATTCCACCCACCCAGACGAGAATTGACAAGGGACAATGGGTCGAATATCACCCCATTTCTACCATTGCCGATGGCGGACCAATTGAATTCTTTATACCCGGTTCCGGTGACGAATACCTGGATCTCAACCAGACTCAGCTGTACGTCAAAGCAAAAATAACCAAGGCGGACGGTACCAATCTCGCTGACGATGAGCAGGTCGGTCCGGTTAATCTGTTTCTACAGTCTTTGTTCAATCAGGTGGATGTTAGTCTTAACGAACGGCTCATTTCTCCCTCCACACCCACCTACCCCTACCGAGCTATGATCGAAACCATACTGAGTTACGGTTCCGATGCTCTAAATTCCCAACTCACAGGATCCCTGTTTTACAGGGATACCGCCGGAAGGTTTGATAATCCCAATCCTATGGCCCAGGATGGTGCAGTCAACGAGGGGCTCAAGAAAAGATACAAATTTACAATGAATAGCAACGTGGTGGACATGGTAGGTCCCATACACAGCGACATCTTCTTTCAAGACAGACACATGTTGAACGGAGTGAGGTCAAACTGAAATTCATCCGCAGCAGCGATGCCTTCTGTCTCATGGCAACAGGAGCCAACCCCGCCTACAAGGTAAAGATTATGAACGCCTCCGTATTTGCGAGAAAGGTGAGAGTAAGCTCCAGGGTCATGATGGGTCACATGAAAGCTTTGCAGAAAGGAACCGCCAAGTACCCGCTCAAACGGAACCTCTGCAAGATGGTCTCTATCCCACGCGGTAACCTATCGCTGACGCAGGATCATATATTTCTGGGACAACTTCCAACTCGCATCGTGGTAGGATGCGTGTCCAACAAGGCGTTCAATGGGAGGTACGGCAAAAACCCTTTCAACTTTCAACATTTCAACGTGAACTATTTAACCGTACACCTAGATGGTGAGCAGATTCCGTACACTCCCCTAAAACCTAATTACACCGTGACCGGAGGAGGAAACTACATCAGAGCCTACCACACTCTCTTCTCAGGTACTGATAAAACGTACCAGGACGACGGCAACACCATCACTCGTGAGGACTACAAGGGAGGGTACACATTGTACGCCTTTGATCTGAGCCCAGACTTATCCATTGGAGGACACCTCAATCTGGTCAAACACGGTAACCTCCGCCTTGACGTCCATTTTGCCAATGCCCTGGACCAGACAATCAACGTGATCATCTACGCAGAATTCAACAACATTTTGGAGATCGATCAGTCCCGTAACGTCATCTTTGACTACAGCGGTTAAATTACACAATGGATACTCGAGAGATCACCGATATATTAAAGCGAGACCGCTTCACCCGGCCGTATTTCAGAGGAGTTTTTGCTTGTAATCAACTACCCAAACAACATCTTCCACGTCCAAGCGTTCTCGTCGTAAACACGGACCCCTCGGATAAGCCCGGTCAGCACTGGGTGGGAATCTACATCGATCAGAATGGGGTGGGTGAATACTTTGATTCCTATGGACAACCCCCTAAAGTGCTACAGATTAATCGTTTTCTTAAGAAGAATACCAAGCACTGCATCTATAACCCAAGACACCTACAGGGAACATTTTCTACAGTGTGCGGACAGTACGTCATCTTCCATTTGCACCGATGTCGGGACCTGAGCATGACAAAGATCCCCCAATTGTTTTCGTCGGACACAGAGGATAATGACTTTAATGTGAATGACTTTGTTAGAAAACACTATCCCCGTAGCAAAACACAAGTGTATGATCCAAACTTTATTACCCAACAATTTGCACGGGCTTATTATAATGCTTAAAGTAATGTTTTAATTTAATTAAAGTAAGTAAATCAATTTGTAGGTTTAGAATTTGTTAATTTGCACCCTTTTTTTTTAAACTATTGATGCTTTTCTTTTAATGATTTACTAATAAATATGTAGATTTAGTGATTTCTTGTTGATGATGAATAAAATATTTTAAACTGTATATTGCCCGTTGACCACTTAAGGAATGTTCTGGTGAGTTCCGGTTGGTTTTAGGCACCCCGTGTCGTGTTTCATTTTTTGTATGTTTTGTAGCTAATAATCCTTTCTAACTTCCCTCCCCTCCCATACTACTGACTACTATTCAATACATACAAATACACACACAATTAAAAGCACACAAACACAGAGTGATTCATTTTAAAAACATTTTATTTCAATTCATTTTCACCAAAATTCAAAAAAATTACTTTCTTATTATTTAGAATCATCAAATTACAAAAGAAAACTACTGTTTTTATTTTTTAAAAAATCACTTGTCAATATTAATAATGATAATATTAATGAAAAAACACTGATAAACCACCACCACAATGAATGTTTAAGAAAAGTCAATCAAGCATCCAATTGTTGGATAGTACTGTCAATGAGTTCAGTTAAATTGTTGAAGAACGTAGAGTAGAACGAACGGGCAATATCATCGGGATCCTCATGCCACCCGTCCATGATTTCCTTGATTATCGCGTGTTTATCAATGTTCTGTCCATCTTCGCTTGATTCAGTCACATTGAGGCTGATGTTTACTGCGTCGAAAATGTCAATAACCTTGTTCGGTTTTACACATGGTGCTGCATCTGAGTACCACTCGTCTACGTAGTTATAAAGATTGGATGCTGGACTTATACCAAAGAAAAGACACTGATGTTCGTCTTGGGTTCCCCAGTTCTCCTCACATCCTTCGCATCCTAAGGCTTCCTGAGCGGCGTACACGAACCTCAGTATCTCGTCCGTGACGATCTTGGTCAGGATTCGTTTGATGACCATTTTGACGGGGAATGAACCCTCAGTGAGATCAGTGGTGACGGGTAGTGTACATACTGAATCATCTTCTGGAACAACGAATTAAGAAAACAAAACAAAAACAAAATGTCATTAGTTTGATGCAAAAGGTTTAAACCATTCCCAAAGCTTTGGTTATGGCACTACTCTGACCGGCCAACATCATCCATTCTTCAGGAGTAAGATTCAACCCCTTCTTTCCAGCCAGTAATCGGGTCTTGTGATGGTTCCAATAATACTCTCTGATGTTAACGTAGGGGCTACCCTTGAACCGTTTAACATAAGCATAACGCTCACCTCCAATCTTGAATCTTTTGGCGTTCTTCTCGTTCTCCACCTCGTTGGGGTCCGGGGCGTAGACTCGTTTGACGGTGTCTTTTCCTTTCACACCGGAGACAGATGCTGCTTGGCCGTCTGGTTTGGGTTGAGATGATGACTCGGTCAACTCATCAACTGCTGCAGCCAGAATATCAACATTGGCCGAGTTCACCACTCTTCTCTGCTCACGCTGCACCGGTATATTGGGTAGGGTCCATACACTTTCTCTGGTGAAGACGTTGAAGTAGTAAGCTCTCTCCGCAGTCGCACTGAAACCTTCACGCCACCCATTTTTCACGTGATCGTGTGTAAGTTGCTTTACACAGTCAAATGGTCCGGCATCTACCAGAGACAATGGGGCGGTAGGTGGTTCTTGTGAGGAAGATGAATCCTCAAAGAAAGGTAGTGTAATGTTAGACTGTCCAGCCATCGTGCACTAATACAGCAGAAGTTAAGTTGTGGGAGCTCAGATGTCTTCTTTCTATCACCAGCGATATGAAATGGTGATTGAACATCAAAACATACCTTTTATTCCCCACCGGTCCAAGCGATAATAACATGATTGACCAATCAGCACACAGAGTCAATCTTACGTAATGTCTTGTCGAAACTTGTCCGTGACGTCACACGAGCTACTTCATTCACCACGTTGTAAACATGTCTTTTGTTTGTCCCCGACCGGTCCGGACCTGCCCGGCGAGGTTGAAGTGTAGGGACGGTGACCGACCCGGTGAGGTTGAAGTGTGGGTACGGTGTAAATGGATGATTCTACCTTTTGATTTGATAGGTGGCTCCTAAAGGAGCCCGCTTTTACGAAAGTAGAAGCGTTTAGTTTATGATGTTCAACAGAACCATCAGACGGGTCACGGGATCCATGGTATGTATCACCGTGGCCAACATCGCCATACCTTGCTTCGTTTCCAAGTCTGCTTCGGTGCTTTCTTTCAACATATTTGAGCATAGTCCATTTAATTCAACTTTACTCAGTTTCCCAGCTAGCACACAACACGTTGCCAGAAATTTCTCTACTTCCGATCCGGCGGCCGCAAACGCTTTTTTAGCATAATGAGGGATGCGGCGTTTTGCGATTCGATGGCTTCTACGTACCCAACAATCACCAGAGCTTTTCTGAGGGTAACTCTCACCCCTGATGATGGAAGGATGTGTCCTGAAATACCCCATCGTTTCGTTATATCTTACTTTAGAGAACAAGTGACTGTAATATCAGTTGAGTATAGTATGAGTGAAGGTGTAAATTCAGACCCAAATCTTACTTCTTTATACCCCAACTTAGTTCACCATTCACGACTCAGTGACCCAGGACCACACAATGAACCAATCAACAAACCAATCAACACACAGAACGTACGTGACGTCACGGACTGTCTGACCGTGTCCGTGACATAGCCAGGATGACTTCATCCGTCACGTTGTAAACATATCTTTGTTACGTAACGACTTGTCACGACTTGTCCGTGACGTCACACGGGCGCTTTATCAACAGATTGATCCTATCTTAACTATTGTAATTAACTGTTCATTATATTTGTTTGTTTGTGACTTGATTCGTTGCGTGGTCATGACTTTCCCTCACTTCGTGGTGACTTTATACATGACAGGTCACCTTACGTTCCTTCCAAAAAGTATCCTCACCAATAACGGCTTCAGATCCTTTTGTTCCTCGTTTCCATTCATCGTACGCTGTCCCGTGCACACCCGTACGTATGTGATCACTCAAGCGAAAACTCCCCCTTACACCGCGCGCTAACCTCACGGGGAAGCTATTACTCCACTCCACTCGACTTCACCTCGGTGGAGGATGGAACCATCCTCCACCGAACAGGGAGGGAGGGTGGAGGAGAACCCTCTTCCACCCTCCACCTCCCAACCTCCACGACCCTCCACCACATTCGGGTGCATTTTACTCACTATATACTACTCCATTCAAACTATTGATAGCAAAATGTATTTCCACTATTAAAACCCTGCGTCTCGTGGGTGGTACGCTTTTATTTGCAGCAAAACGCCTTTGTTAGCGTTGTGCGCTTAAAGTTTTGTTGACTCTGTCGAGCCAACCAGGGCCATCCCAGAGTACTCTGCATCAGGTCGATGTGATAATTCAGAACCGCGTACTTGGTTGCTTACTTCTGGCACAGATTGTTTGCGATTTTCACATGTTTTGCTCATATAGCTCATTGTGGTACACTAACTGCAACCAAGGGACCTTCAGTAGTAGGCGTAGTGTATACACCAGGTAGCAATTCACTTGATATTATGGGCTCTCTGGGCATGCCAGATGTCTCCTCAGGATCTTCAAGAAGAATACAGAAAGTTTTTGCACATAATTTAGCGAATTCATTTGCATACGCAAATACAAGCGTACCACCCAAGTGTTCGAATTCAAAATGCGAACAATTGCCTCAGTAGTAAGCGTAGTGTAACACCAGGTAGCAATATACACAGTGTTTTGAGTGGATATCATTTGTTTTCTGGGCATGCCAGATGTCTCCTAAGGACCTTCAAGAAGAATACAGAAAGTTTTTGCACATAATTAAGCGTAATCATTTGAATACGCAAATCCCCAAATAAAAGCGTACCACCCATGTATTTGAATGCAAAATGTGGACAATTGCCTGTTCAATCTAAGCACCATTGGTACAACGTTTTGGGGACTAGACCCCATTTCGCTGCTCAGAATAGATTACAGACTTGTACCCAGGTACTTACTCGCCTGTTTTTCCAGCGTTAATACAATGGGGGTTTTCCGGTGTTGCAAACTTATACAGGTTTTTGCTGGGAAAACTTCAAATATAAATGCGACGCAGTGTAGCGGCAATATTTTAGCATTTTAATCATCCTGGTTACTCGGAATCATTTTGCTTTCATGGGAATCATTTGGCTACTTGAAATCATTTCGCAAAAACAATCTTTATGCTTACTCCACTTCATTTCGCTTACTCAATTTTGTTTTCTTCAAAACATTTTGTAGGGTGTAACAACACATCCAATGTTCAACCTGTTTTCAAAAATAAACTCAATGGGCATTGACGAGCAGATGTTGTTAACCGTGACCCCATGTTGAACTTACTTTGGAGTAACCCGAAAGTTGGACCATATCTAGAAATATTTGCAAACCCGATGATCAACTTTTTTTAAATGATAGATTCCTTGGACTTTGGAGATTACCTTTTAAGTTATCGTGACCCCAGGTTCAAAGGCATCGCATAAGAATAAAAGTTATACCACCTTGTAAATAACCAAAAATCATAGTAAGGCAAACATGTTTTCGTCATCGTGACGTCATCAGGTATCAAGTTACATTAATTAAATAATTAATTAAACATAAGACCCCAATTTGACCTTTCCTTCCGGTCCAAACAGGAAGTTCAAAACTTTAAAACGTCATATCTCCTAAACTAAATTTCATAAAGTCTTTGTGTTGTTATGTAGCTTACATCATATGTGACATTTGATTTACAGGCGTCACATCTTATGTGCAAAATGTCTTAGAGTCAAAATCTTTGTTCTATTTGTACCTTACATCATATGTGACATTTGGTTATTAGCATGACCCCACTTTGACCTTTACTTCTGGTCCAAACAGGAAGTTCAAAATTTAAAAAAATCACATCTCCTGAGACAATTCTTGTACAGTCATAATATTTGTACCATTTGTACCTAACATCACAAGTGGAATTTGGTTTTTAAGCGTGACCCCACTTTAACCTATACTTCCGGATGAACAATTACAGTCCCAAATGGCATGTATTACGTTTGCAGTCCTCATCGAAATCAAAGTCTCTTCATTTTTAGGTGACAATACTAATAGTAAAACATGCTTACAAATAATCGGAACAGCTTTGTGTTTGTCCTAGTGACAAACACATAATGTCTAGTTTATCATAGTCATCATCCGAGCCTTTTTGCAAAAATGTTGTTGGTGAAGTGTTGGCTGCAAGTTTTTATGTTTTAATATGCTGCTCAGTTCCGGTTTGAAAATGCCTTTGTCAAGAAGGGCATTTGAAAACAAAATTGTAATCCAAGATAATGTATCTACGACATAGTGCATTTCTAACGATATCTGGGACTTTGTTTGATTTAAGTAGTATTTTTTCATTAACAAGGATATGGTATAATTTGGTTGAACGCCCCTTAGTATTGCCTGGCAAGTTCTTGCTGACTTTCCCACCACGTGATGATATTTCCTTTTTCAATTTATCTTGGTTCCATTTGCAGTTTAACCGATTTGGTACACAACCAACAAGTACGAAAGATAAGTCCAAGAAAATACCTGCTTTTGGTTGCTTGCATGGCTTTGGTGGGTATTGCATTGAATGAAGTTCACGTACATTTATTGCCTGAGAAAAATCACAGGTTATTATCATACTCCTGAGCTAATATCCTGCGTGTGAGATACCCTCGATATAATGCCTGTATCTTACTCACAGCCCTGTGTCTCAAGACAAAAACTTTCAAGTCTGTGCTTGATTCTGGTGATGAATTGTCATAATAAAGCTTCCTATACATTGTGGATAAAAGTGAAAGCTGGGGATCAACTTTCACTCTACCTCCATCACGAGTAGTATGCCGAAAATAGAAACAATTATGTACATAATTTAGATGTTCGCCACCTTCAGCCCGGAAGCGACTTATTGGAAATTCTGAAGTCTGCATAAAAACCAAGCATAATCTATGTACTTTATCATGTAGGGAGTTAAGGATCTCCAAGTGTACCGCTTACAAAATAGCTGGTAAAAACATTCAGCATGTCTTTTGTATTCTGAGGTTGTTTCTGGACTGTAACCCCAGGTATAGTCTTCGGATTAAAGGGAACCTTCTGGTTTTCCTGGGAGCAATTTAGGTTGAGGATCATCTTTCAAAATGACATACATGTGGTATATACAATTCCAGTTTGCTAACCACGTCAAATTCTGTGAGCACATTTAAAGCATCTTTGTAGGTTGTTATCTCAACAGGCAGTGTTTGAAGCAGTAATCTCATGGGGACATTTTGAAGCACATGTAGGAAGGCGTTTTTTCTACCTACTGGTACAGGGCTTATAATAGCAAGAGCATGGTCTTTGTTTAGCGTTATCTGCTCAGGCTTTCCAGTCTTAACAAAGAGAATTGGAAAAGTTCCTTGTCTGACACATCGCTTTTTTATATTTGAAATTAAATTATCTAGGAGTTGGTGGGAAGAATCCTTGAGGTAGCTGTTTACCTGTAGATTTTTATTTCCTTCAGCAGAAAGCAGAAAGCAGTTTTTCAGCTATACGTGCCACACCATGCATGATATCAAAGACAATATGTTTCAAAGGAACTGATACAATTAAAGTTGACAGCTCCCTGTCAACACAAACCTCCATATCTGTCCGAAGACCATTTTTAGCAACTGCACTTTTTTGTTCTTTACCTGCATGGTGATAAAAGTTCCATCCAAATTCTGATGTTGGGCTGAGCACCTTCGACCCGTCTAACACTTTAATGATGAACATTTCATTGCCACACAGATAAAAACTGAAAATTTGTTGTACATGTTTAGTTTCTGGGGAATAATTTACTGTTGTATTCCCCAGAAACTAAACATGTACAACAAATTTCCAGGAATCTTCATCCAGTTAGCCCAGAAGATATAATGTATGTTTCAAAAAACTGTTTGAAGTCTTAGACTCTTTGACAAAATGTTCAATGAAATTGGGTGACCCTATGTTCGTTTCCAGATTGTCCCGAGAATCGCTTTCATAGAAAATTGTAATTGGATAAGTATGTTCTGGACTTTGATAGGAAACATCAAGTAAAACAAATACACAAAGCAAGGAAAGTGCTGTGGCGTCCACCAATTTCCCTGCCATCCCCCACAGTCTTAGATTCAAACCAGTATTAGGAAATTGATATTTAAAAGATAGTATGTCAAGAAGACGTGAAGGATTAACATACCATCCAGCTGTACGTAGTGGCAATAAAATGGCGTTAAATTCTTCAAGGTATCTATGTTTAGTTTTTCTGACCGTCTTGATGAGGGTAAAATGCCAGGAACTTTTTTCCGCATTTCAGCAATAAGCCTTGTTCCACTCAAGTTTTTTTAAACATACATTATATCTTCTGGGCTAACTGGATGAAGATCCCTGGAAATTTGTTGTACATGTTTAGTTTCTGGGGAATAATTTACTGTTGTGAATGTGTTCTTACTAGAATTAACGTTTAGATCAAAAGAAACATTTACAATGTTCTCCTTAATCGTAACAGAATCTGCAACATGCCTCTGCAATTTACACATTAGAGCTTCTTTAAGTAATTTCTTGTTATCACGATCACCACTTTTGGAGACCAAAACAATTCAATTCAATTCAATTCAATTTGTAGAGCCCATGGAAAAATTGTGTATTTTTTGTGTTATCATGTACCCCCCTAAAATTAAAACAGCAGCTGCTTAACTACCCCCTGGTGTTATAACAGCCAAGGCGCAACGAATCAACAGACCCACAGTGGTTAAAGGGTGTTTCACTGCCACCTTGTATTTCATGCTGGATGAGCTACAGTGGGAGCAACACACATGAAATAAAACATCTCACTGTATTTATTTCATCCCCCTTTTTACAGGTATGTTGATTTTCCTCTTATTAATTTATCTTTTCCAAAACACATTGGTCAACTAGGGAAAACTTTAGGTTACTTTCAGCCTATTTATAGTAATCATTTTATACTTATAAACTTTGGTGATTCTTTTCATGAACTTAGTGCTTTAATCCCTATGTGTAAACCTTGTGTGAAGTTGCGACGAAAGTACATTTTTATTCATTGATTATTTCCTTTTCTGATATTTAACTAAGTATCACCTTTAAGTGTTTGAAAGTTTAAGTTTGATAGAATTTATTGATACTACATTTTGGTTGATGACTTTTCCCAAGAAGGTATATTTCGAGTCAGAAAAGTCATGTCATAGTCATAGTTTTAGTATATAATTTCATTGGTGTCTTTTCTATTGCATATATAGCCCATACAAGTATACAGCTAGGTAAAGCCTCATGGTTTCAGACAATGCAGATAGTCTATGTGGCAACACCACCTCTGGAAGAGTGATTAACACTATGCCCTGGGGCTATGGTCAGTGGTGGCTGGGTAGATAGAGTTTCCTGCATGGTCCAGCTGTTTTGTTTAATCCTTTGTTTTTCTTTAGTAAGAGTATGTACCAGGCAACAGAGGGTTATTTATGGCTCAGTTGTGTTTTAGTAAATACAGGGATAGGCTTTATTCTCTTAGGGTTTTTCAAATTTATGTTTTCCTTATGTTGTTACCTTATGTATTTCTTTAAGTTGGTTTAGAAAGAAGTAGAGCTAAATAAGACTGTGTTTTGAGTCTAAAGAGTGATAAAGTCACACATAGGGAATACATTATTAGTTTGTCTTTTTTTTAATCCCTAGTATGGACTGGTTAAAGGTAGGGTTTACAATTTGGATTAGTTAAATTTGTATTGGTTTGTTAAAGGCAGAGAAAGACTATTTACGTTTTCTCCTATTAAGACATTTTTCTTTTGTTAACACTAGACAAGCTAACTTTATAAAGTCTTTTTCTTGGAAGATGTATTGTAATAAAATCATGCTGGATGAGCTACAGTGGGAGCAACACACATGAAATAAAACATCTCACTGTATTTATTTCATCCCCCTTTTTACAGGCGTAACAAATTCAATTTTAATCGTCATGTATACATGAAATTTGTTATCCTAATGTACAGCAGTAAAAAATTAAAAATATACAATTTGGCAAAAAGAACACAGTAACACAGTCACCACAGTTAAAAATCAACAAAGAAATTGCACAGAAGCAAAGCAGAAACAAGCAAAGCATCAATACTAATATAGTGTCTTCGCTGACCTTTTGTATTTGTGTCAAACGATTCATTGACACACACATCATTCTTTGTCAGACATGTGTCAATGTGTCTCAAACCTTCTGTTTTGATGTGTGCGGAGAGTTTAATGTAGGTGGCGACCTTGTCAATTCCAATAAGTAATTTCTCCTTCTTGACCATAAATGGGACAGACAACCCGTTCAGAGTTATTGTCTTGTTTACAGATGAATTGTTAGTTTTAAAAATTAAAATATGTACATGATTTTGTTTCGTTCTTAACTGAATCACAGATTTTTTTCTTCCAATGGTTTTCTCTTTGTGTCACTCTTTGCTTGCGTAAGAACATGTACTTTTAAGATTGCATCTTCAACAGCCTTCGTCTGGCTTTTTTTGTAGCCACTGCCATCTCAAAAAAGTACCAAGAGAGCCTGCTTTGAGATCCACTCCCTTTTCCTCCCTTCAGCCAGAAATGAAGGTGGGCCCTTTGAGAGCCGTTTGGTCAGACATTCATCAATTTTGGCAAAACCAGAGTTGAAACATATTCCGCTAATTTAATAGTTGGGCGACAAGAAAAGTAAACGCAGTTGTTGTCAATGGTATATGGAAGATCATGCCCAGAAACTTCTGTACAATGGGATGCCTTTCACCTGGTTTGTTTCTTCACTTGTTTGTGCTCCTTTTCTTTTGTTGCGATGTTAGTGGGTTGACATTCTCTTTACCTGCACGTGATGATGACTGTTGTTTACATGGAGATGACAGGGGAATATTAACATTTGTGGGTACTTCAGAGTTTGTACTATCGTCGCTGTCAACAGTGGAAGTACTGCTAGACTGAGAAGGTCAGGTGAAATAGAACTTGTAATTGGTGGTTGGCAAGGAGTACTACCATCAACAAAGCAAGTACTGCTAGACTGAGAAATAGTACTTGTAATTGGTGGTTGACAAGGAGTACTACCATCAACAGAGCAAGTACCGCTAGACTGAGAAATAGTAGTTGGAATTGGTGGTTGGCAAGGAGTACTACCATCAACAGAGCAAGTACTGCAGGACTGAGAAATAGTACTTGTAATGGGTGGTTGGCAAGGAGTACTACCATCAACAGAGCAAGTACTGCTAGACTGAGAAATAGTACTTGTGATAGGCGGCTGGCAAGGAGTACTACCATCAATAGAGCAAGTACTGCTAGGCTGAGAAATAGTACTTGGAAGTGGTGGTAGGCAAGAATGGCGAAACAGGCAGTTGATGACCAACAGTTATTTATCCTTTGAATATATAAGGACATGAACACCATCATGACTAGGGTTCAAAGAGATGCTCTTTGAACTGTTCAAAACACAAAGCTCACATTTGCTTTGGATTCCTTGCACTACGGCTGCAGCGTATGTTCTTCTTGTGCCTCCTTAAAGACCATTCGACTGAGCTGGGACAGTAATGCCAATGCATTAGACTGCAGCTGAAAAAGATGGAAAGGACGCAATGGTACTTTTCAGATCATCCAAAACTACATATTCATCATTTACTCCAACAATGGTGTAACAGGGTCCCGGGCTCCTCTGACGGCTGCTGTCAGTGTATAGGGCGAACCATGAACTGTTATGTGCTCATCAACAACTACTCCAGGCATCATTGAATTTCATCCATTCCTGTCCAGATCGAGAGTTACAGTAAAAAAATTGGCATTTCATAACACTGCCCCTCTAGGACGGTATGCAAGGAACAAATATCACATGACACACGATGACATTGTCTCCTTGCAGTTTTTACCAATCACCTCATTTAGGGCTCCGCTTAGGTTTCCTCTATGTCTCTCATTAACCGAGTGTTCATTAAACAAAACAGGGTCAATAGAACATTCCATAGGATATGTCTTTTGACAGATAGGGCATTTCCCACGCCCTTTGAACCCTGTTACAAACTTCTTGCTGTTATCGTAAAATTTATCAAAAGCTTGTAGAATCTCTGCATCCCCACGACCTTTCAGATAATACCCTAAAACATTATCGGACAGCCAGTCCCACAATTCCTCTCGAATCTCACAGCATGGATCTATCTCCTCGCGTAAATCACATAATTGGATAAGTCTCTTCAAGAGAGGATTTCCACCACTTTCACTACTCTGGGGATCATACTTCAAAAACACCAAAAATAATACACCTCTGCCAGTGCATCTACTGCACATGAGACAACCCTCTGAGCACCATGCTCATGCTTCAAACATCTGAGAGCATTCTGAAAATGCAGAACTTTGCCAACAGTATTCATAGGATTAATCATACAAAGAAAAAGGAACACAACAGGAAAATTCATGGTAGCTGCCGTGTTCCAGCAAAGGACATTACTGTAATCTACAAGCATACTACCACTTTAAGCAATCAATACAGTACATTGTTGTACATGTACAATGTAGAGGCCTTCAGCTAGAGCACATGGACGTGTACATAAGCGCTCACATGCAAAAACATAGACATTGCAAGTGACATCATCTCAAAAAATGGTTCATGTACACTGTACATACATTTATGTACACACTCATATACAGAACACCCAGCTTCATGTACATGTAGCATAAGAAAATAAAATGCTACAATTAGGGAATAACAGTGCGGGACCCGGTCTTCACTGCTTGGTGATGACCGGGGTGGTGGCTGGCCGCTGTTAACGACCAAGCCGGAGGCGCAGTCGTTAACAGCGGCCAGCCACCACCCAAGGTCATTACCAAGCAGTGAAGACTGTGTCCTCGCACTGTTATTCCCATTAGTAAATACCTTTTTATTGAAGTAAACGGCTAAAATCGTCCATTTTGTAACTTTTCTTTCTCGGCGATACTTCCGAATGTTTGTGTACATGTTCAGGGGCCATAATTTAGGTTTCGATGGCTCCCGTCGCTTACATGCATTATTTACATTACCTACACTTTGAGACCAGCGACTGTATAAAATGGTCTGTTGTTTTTCCGAAGGGGTAGGATAAGCTATTTGTAAAAAAATAATAAAGGTACAGTGCACACTTTATAACTTTCAGAAAACATTTTAATATTTTCACAAATAACTTGCAACCAATATATTACATGTTTTGTTCATTTAACACGCAAATAAATACCTGAAAATATTTCTGCCATAAATAGAATTAGAGTTTCTCTGGAAATTAAATGGCCATGTACTACGCACACGCAAACAAAAGCAACGAGCTGTAGTAATGTTAGTGTACACACATGGCGGCGACAACGCCGCGATTTCTCTCGAAATACTGAAGGAATATGCTCAAAAAGCAGAATATAATTCAATAACTTTAAATCACTTTTTCAAATACACATTTATATACAAGCCTGTGTGTTTTTAGGCATTCTTTACAGGTTTAGTGTTGTCTGAAGGCGATGACTTGACTTTTGATGGTGTCAGTTTAACCACTACCTTGCCGTTAAAACTACAGTTAGAAAACAACGACTGCATGACACTGTTGCTTGACGATGGTACGTGAACGGTTGTGTTGCCATCGAGTTGGGTGACCATTTGATATGATGCATTCTTCATGGAACTGTCATAAAATTATCTCACCTTTGAGAATTCGGATTCCCCAAGCTGTTGCGTATGTTGTGGATTTTTCATTTTTCTGTTGCTCTAGTTCAGACATCGCCTCACTAGTTAGATTATGAAATCTGTTGGCTGGTGCAGCTCTCATCTCGTGGTCAAAGTGATATTCCTCGACCTCTACCTGCTCAAATTCTTCATTTCCGCCCACAACTGGGTCATTTTCTATTTCTACTATCTCAACAGCCATCAATTCATCCTCACTTATTTCATCTAGATTGAATTTCAGGTCGAAATTGGGTTCTGGAATGTAGTCAGACATGATAGCTATCCAGTGCAAAGATGTACAACATAAAAAACATTTTGCAGACGACAAAACCCAAGTTTAATTTTACCACTTTTTTATTATATCCTCATTCAAAAAGTTTCAATAATGGTACATAATTTGTTGTTAATATTTATAATGTTGAACAGTACCTTGACTAAGGCGAGGCACCAATAATCAGAGTAGCGTTTTCTGGCGAGCGCCCGGCAAAAAGCACCCATTGTTCTCCTGGATTTCCATTCCCCCTCGAGCGCGCGGTCCAGTCTCTAGTGGAATTTCGGACAAAGGAAAACTGTATAACAATAAGCACAAAAGGATCGATCCAGGTGACTGCACTGCGGGCGATCGCAAGGGGACGCGGGAGATCGCGGGGGAACTACGACCCAGAAACGAAAGCAACCTTCCCAGAAAAAAAGCTACATTCCCAGAAAACCATGTGGGTAGTTTTGTTTTCAACCGATAAAAATGTACTTTTCTTTTCCACAGTGTGGAACCTATGGTGTTCCATATGTGCCACCTTTATTCAGAATATTTTATACCGTCACATTTTTTTTTTCCGTCGCATTTTTTTTTTTCCCGTCGCATTTTTTTTTTCCCTCGCATTTTTTTTTTCCCTCGCATTTTTTTTTTCCCTCGCATTTTTTTTTACCCTCGCACGTGACTCCCACG